>CM067371.1:116006421-116298951 GCA_034401795.1 Chaetoderma sp. LZ-2023a
CGCATGACACGTGTGTTTCTCTCTCTCTCTCACTCTCTCTCTCACTCTCTCTCTCACTCTCTCTCTCACTCTCTCTCTCTCTCTCTCTCACTCTCTCTCTCTCACTCTCTCTCTCTCTCTCACTCTCTCACTATCACTCTCTCACTCTCTCACTCTCTCTCTCCTCTCTCTCTCTCTCTCTCTCTCTCTCTCTCTCTCTCACTCTCACTCTCTCTCTCACTCTCTCTCTCTCTCTCACTCTCTCTCGCTCTCTCTCGCCTTGGTCAGCGGTTAAACAATATCTTTTCTGTTCACTTATACATAATCCCACAGATTCCAATCTCTCTCTCTCTCCCACTCTCTCTCTCCCACTCTCTCTCTCTCTCTCTCTCTCTCCTCTCTCTCTCTCTCTCTCTCTCTCCTTACCCCCCCCCCCCCCCCACCACCTCCACCCACCCAACCCCACGCCCATTCCCCTCTACACCCTCTGCTCTCCCACAACTCGGCACGCCACACATAGACCTGCGTATGCTTTGCACAATGGTAAACATAATGAAACATAATCGTTGTAACACGCAAGGCACTCACGCACATGAGGTATTACACGGTTATGGGGCCTAAGAAACGCTTTCACCGGGTCGGCGCTATCTTTAACCTAGCTTCCTTTCGTTCAGAGCAAAGGGAAATAACCTGGTCCATAGATATCCTGGACTAGATTAATTGTCTCAACTGATGAGATGGTAATCATGGTGTGACATGGCTATGCGAACGCCGACAACGCGTTGTTTACTTGAAATCAGAAGCGTAACGTCACGTGCGAGCTAGTAATCCCAATCCGCTCCGGAGAAAGGGGTGGGGGGGGTGGGTAGCTTGGCTTGCATGACACCTTTAGTTCAGTCCACACTAAGAACAGAATAAGGATCATATTTTTCATCCAAGTATCTGACGTCATAAGCAATAACGCCACCAGCTGACTGACGTGAGAATCAGAATTAAGTCCATTACGAAATCGAAAGATCCGTCGTGAGCGTGCACGAATTGTAGGTCTGATGAATTCACAATTTAATAAACATTCGGTTGAATATGTTGAAATGACTTTAGGTGGGATTTGTTGCTGCCATTGTCAGTATCAGCTCTCAGTCAGAATAGTTTCAAATATTCAACACCTTACCTGTACAGAGTACTTGTAATTTAGATTCTGGGAATTCACGTTTCAACTTTCAAATCGATTGCACAAGTCTTAAAAGGGGACGGGTCATGGACAGAAGTGGGCCGGGAATAGCTAGAAATTGATCCGTCTAAGATACAATGTGCCGTGTCGTTGTCAGAAGCTGGGCCATATACCATCCTCAAACACACGTGATCTTCTTCAGATTTGTAGCTAATTTAATGGCTGCGATTCATTGCATGGCATTAATTGGCTTTCAGTCTGTAACTAAATCTCTTTCCATATTATGTTTTTAAAATAAATTTCGTAAGTTTTTTGTATTTCTTAATACAATGCTTGTGGGTAGTTGACAAAACTCCAAAGGCGAAATTCCTTCCATGTAAATTCATTTGTGACGTGTACTGGTTGACACGATAATTAAGCAATTAATAGTTGAGGTCACATTGCTAATGTGGAATGTCACACCTTGCGCTCGTACATTTCGTAACATGTATGAAAACAAACACATTATTGCCAATACCAAATACGATCAATAACAGCTTAGGTAATGGAGGCATCCGATCTATCTGTCAAGTATCTGACGTCGTAATCAAATATGTCACATGTTAGCTGAAAGCAATCGAAATCACGTATAGCTCCGTCGCGAAAATCTCAAGCCAGTCATGAACGAATTATGTCTTTTCAACAAGACTTTCAAACTAATTTTGACTGGGAGCTGTTTCTGCAGCAAATGCCCCCAGTCCAAATTACATTCCAAATATTCAACCGCTTATATGCATAGTTACCATGAAATTTAGTTTTGAAATATTCCGCAGCTTACCTGTATGGTTTTCTGGAAATTTAGATTCAACGAGTGCAGGCATCGATTGGTCCCAACATGGGCAACGTGTAGGTGGAGCTTAGCTAGAGATGGGCGGGGCATAGGTAAAGCTGTATTCCTCCATTAACACGCGTTTGGCGTTTCTACTCATCAAATGATGGATATTAATGTCAATACGCAGTTCTTATACCGTTACTCTCTGAGTGAGATGTTATTGTAAATATCGCCGATAGCATAAAACTCATTTACTTCCGTATTTAATTTTCAATAATATACCAATAATCCAAAAAACTAATTATTCATTAAAGTATAGATTTATTCTCATACCAAGATAATGAGATGAGATCGCGTTCCCGTGAAACCCTTCTTGTCTCGCCTTAGACCGTAAGGGTAAAACCAGCCACAACAGCCTCTACAGTGGTTTTGAGCCATGCCATGTCCAGACCAAGGGGAGATTATTCGAGCCAGATATTCCGGTGAAAGACTATCCGAGATTGTCTTCTCTTGGCCTGAAAATGGACACTGGCTAACCAAAGGCTTGGCTTTTCTTGATAATTAACTCTGCCATGGTCAAGTCAACTAAAACTCCCTCTGCAGTCGTCTTGGGAAAACTCCATGTGCGGAAAGCCATTTTTGTAAATCTAAGGGCAACGATTATAATTCTCTGGAATATTTTGACCATCAAGGTGTTAATAGAATTGAGTATCATTTTGAGTGGTTTGACGCGTATTGACACAGGAAAGTGTTACTATGTGTCCCGCTACACAGCGCGGGTATGCCAACTTTCAAATCATGACATTCGTGCGTGGATGTTCAGCCAGCCATAACACACTTCTCACAGAATGCGACTATTATTGAAAATCATTGGCCGAGAGAACAAATCTCTGAATTCTCCTCTCATTGACACATGTTTGCTATTATGGAAACGGGTAAAACACTCGCGATTTCAATACTTTTTATCAGTTTCAGTTGAATGACTAATAAATAATATATTTAAATATAATTGTTTCTCTAGTGAATGTGACATCGGGGTGAATGTGTTGTTACTAAGTAATTTCTACCGACTATGATTAAATTTTTTTCAATTCAATTCAATTTATTTACACCCAGGCCACAATGTGGCATATGGGGTCCATTAGTACATACATTTACACTGTCAATGGCGATTACATGGAATGTTGATAATTATTATTATTATTATTATTATTATTATTATTATTACATGTATTATTATTATTATTATTATTATTATTATTATTATTATTATTATTATTGTTATTATTATTATTTGGTTTACGACGGTAGCAATGAGCTGCAGGACAGACTGTGGTAGTAGTAGTGGCAGCAGAAGTCGCAGTGACAGTGGCAATGGCAGGAGCAGTAGCAGTAGCAGTAGATGTAACAGTAGAGGCAGTAGTAGTAGTTGCTGCTGCTGCCGCCGTCATTTACTGTTGTTGTTGGTTTGGGACAGAATGTTAAATGCAACGACGGGCCGGACAGACCAGGGGTGAAGTGCTCCAATTCCTCTTGACGAAATTCGAAAAAGTATGGAGGAATTCAGAGGTCTCCACTCCCAGAACATATTTCTAATTTGCCAGATGTACACTTTTAAAGGTAATAGATGTATACACCTTGTACATAGGTATCATTATAGGAACATTGATTTTCGACAGGAATGATGTGCTGTAAGCAGGCTATGGTAGTGATAATAGCAGCTGTAGCTACAGCGGCAGCGGTAGTAGCAGTAGAGGTAAGAGTTGCAGTTGCAGCTGCTGCTGTTGCTGCTATTGTCGTCGTCGTCGATGTCGTAGTCGTCGTTTTCGTCGTCGTCGCCATGGTCCTCCTCCTAGTCGTAGTCGTTGTTGTCATCATCACTGTTGTCGTTGTCTTGCTATTTAAAATGTTTCAATACTCTTCTTATAAATGTACATAGCTTACTTAAAATTGAGATTTTATTACTTGATAAAGGTTCACAAAATTTGTAGTAGTTTGGTTTCACCCGAAAGTATTTTGGTAGTAATGTCATTCTGTCCTTTTCAAAAAACTTAGAGAAATAGGTAATGATATTCATCACCTGTGTCATGTTGGTCACACAATTTACATATCCGATCTTCTTTGATTAAGCCCGCCCACCTCCCAGTTTCAATTGGCAACGTGTGGTTGGCTGTTCGGAATCGCGCTAAGATTAGTTTATTAGTATTATTTAATTTAGTAAGGTATGGTTCTATTTCAAATTTCGTCTTATAGATATTATAGATTTTTCCCTTTGAAGATGCGTTCATCTGTCCTCTCCATGAGTGTGTGTATTGGTCTATAAGTATTTGTTTTATATGTTTCGTTGCGTTACTTGTGATGCTCTGTCTTTCCCATAGATATCCAATTCCCACATTATTTAAAAATGATGTGCTAGAAAGCCACTGTCTCTGCTGAACTTGAACACTGAGTGTCACCGAAATCGGTGTCCATAAATAGCTGCACAAAGGCTTCATTGTATCAGAGACAATCATAATTTTTGTCAAATACTTATATATCTGAGGCGGGATTGTGTTTAATCAACTTACCAATTTGAACCATGAAGTTTCTAAAAAGTGTGTGAATGGTTAAACACTTTGATAATGGTAATAAATTTACTATCTATTTCTCATACACGCACCCACTCACTCACGCACTCACTCACTCACGCACCCACTCACTCACGCACCCACTCACTCACGCACCCACTCACTCACGCACCCACTCACTCACGCACACACTCACTCACCCACTCACTCACCCACTCACTCACGCACACACTCACGCATGCACGCGTGCACTCAAACGCACACACATGTACGTCCGCACGTACTATAGGCAGAAACATCTTTCAGTTACATTAGTTTTAGAAACAGAAGTTTTTATCAAATTCTAAATGAGTTTTTATGTCAGCCTTTCAAGTTTAAATGGTTTACTGTATGTAAATATCAGCAGGAAATAAAGAGAATGAGATGTGTTTTCTTGTCCAGATGATTGGACATAAATCATCGGGTAACAGAAATATGTGTCTAACCAAAGATTCCCATTTAAATGTCACTGCGATAACATGAGAATATTTGATTAGACAAACTCTCGCCCGCCTGTTCAAGAACAAGCTGGTGAAATTGAATATATTTCTTTGAGTTCTAGGGCCTGTTAATAACTGATTGACAAATGGACAAGTTCGAGTGAGTTACTTCACTTTCAGACAAACGATTTCACGGGGGTGGGGGGTGATGGGGGTGGGGTGGGGGGGGGGGCGGAGACGTCAGTACTCCCTATCATTAATGTCGACTCGAGCATACCATACGTTGATAGAATTTTATTTGACTAACTTTACTAGAAGCTTTAAAAATATGTTCATTTAAATATAATTAGCTATGCCCCGCCCATCACTAGCTAAGCTCCACCCACACCTCGCCGTGATGGATTGATCGATCCCCGAATGCCCTAGCTATCAATTTCCTGAAAACTATACAGGTTAGCTGTTGAATATTTTGTAACTAATTTGACTCGGTGCTGTTGCTGCCTATGGCAGCAACAGCGCCCAGTCAAATTAGTTTCAAAATATTCAACAGAATATGTATTAAATAGTAAAAACAAACAATTTGTACAACAACGCATATGCCGTCTTCAAATATGCGTTCGTGACGTACTTATCGACGTCATTCATGACGTCATTCATTATGATGTCATTCTACACACCAAGCAGTTCATTATGACGGCATATGATGGGTGGGTACTCTAGATAGGTGAATTATACACGCTCCCGTCCATACTTAATTGTATACCAAATACATCCTGTCTTAACTTAATCACTGTATATTTTCTGAACGAAGTGACTTGACTAAATAACACTTTTCATTGAGCTTAAATGGTTCGACAAATCTCATCATCGGTTAATCCGATTTTAATCCCTGCATTTACATATGCACATTAACCGCAGTTGATGAACTATCTTGTCTCAAGCAAGATTTATAATCAACTGCTGTGCAATATCAACAGTATACTTTTGTCTTGTAAAATTGCCCCATAGTCATTCTGTACAATGCTTACATTCTGATGATAATAATAAATATTCAGATTACTCTCTATGACCTTAGTTCAAATATCCTGATTATATAAGATGATATGACAATATTCGGACAATGCTATACTGTCATTGGGAGTTCGATTCGCAAAGGACGTTTATGATCCATATGGTCAGGAACCATGAGCGCCGCAGAAACCTCATGATTGGGAGGTAACTTCGCCACGTGATTCATCGGTTCCGGCACCACGAAACAATCAACGCTCCAATAATACTTTATCCCAAGCCTCTCGCCTGTCTGACTACCAGTGCAATATCTTCGAATTGCAAAAATCACCTATCATTACAAATGGTCCCAGTTTGATGATGAGTCATATCACCACAGTAAATATAACATAAGCCAAGCTGGTTATCATTGTGTTATCATTGTGTTAAATTGGTCCCGTGGTTGAATAATGGTGCTAGTCGTGCCCGCATCATTTTCTGCAAATGGTGCCATTTTCTGGAATACAAATACTCGACAATATTGGATTGATTCAGAACCTCCAAAACCCCTATGGTGGATACATTCAGTGTCGGAATCACTGACATACTTGCAATCATACACATCACATTATATGCGCATATTACAGGGTTCAAAACATACCCACCATTATCAACCACATCCCCTCGATAGTCGCATTATCTGTCGGATACGTGTATTTGCGATATAACCATTATTTATACGTCGTTATGTTTATATATATACACCTGTGCAAAAGTTAAGCACCAGCAAAAACAATAGAACATAGAAACATGATGGTACAACTAGGCTGCCATACTTTTTGTCCCCGCGTTTGCTGACATAATTCCAAGTACGAAATGCACATGCATGCATGACTTCACGCCGCTTGATGTCCGTGCGTGGCGGGAAACAGCACACGTGTTCAGTTATGTAAAAGTCCAGTTTGAGGTGTAGAACATTACATACAGATTTAGGCGACAAGATTAGGAATTTTGTGTTCATGACCGTGGTTTATTTGTACAGAGAGAATTAGCTCTTGATTGTGAACCGCTATGGCAAGACGAAGGTTAAGTGATCGTGTGAAATGGCAAATCATAGGCATGCATACCACTGGTATGTCATGCAGAGAGATTGGCAGACAGCTGAACATTAACCATACTGTAATCAGTCGTTTGATTGCAAAACATGGGCAAACTAACGAGGTGAACGACAGGCCTAGATCTGGAAGACCGAAGAAGACTACTGCCCGTGATGATCGAGCCCTAGTACACCTTGTTAGGAGATCTCCATTCACCAACAGCAGAGTGCTCAGCCAGCAATGGGAAACGCGCAATAGAGTGTCAATGTCTACCGTCAAAAGGAGACTGTATGCTGCTGGCATGAAAGCTAGGAGACCTGTCAGACGTCCTCTCCTCACTGCACACCACAAAGAGGAGCGTCTGAGGTGGTGCAACGAAAGAAGACACTGGAACATGAGATCCTGGAGACGGGTACACTGGTCCGATGAAAGTCGGTTCCTGCTTCATGCCACAGATGGTCGAACTCGTGTATGGAGGTCCAGACGCACGGCGTACGACCAACGTAACATCATGGAAGAAGTTCCATTTGGTGGAGGTTCCGTTATGATATGGGGGTGCATCTCATTTGATTGTAAGCTGGATCTGTTGACTGTACCTGGAACACTAAATGGACAAAGATATCAAGATTCCATACTGGATAGAGTTGTGGTCCCTCATTTTGTAAATCATGCATCTGGAACCCACCCTATATTCATGGATGACAACGCCCGACCACATCGTGCTAGAGCTGTGCATGAATACCTCCGCCAGAATGCCATCGAAACCCTACCATGGCCAGCAAGGAGCCCTGACATGGACCCTATTGAGCATATCTGGGACATTCTGGGAAACATGGTGAGAAGGAGGGATCCTCCTGTGCAGAACCTACAGGAATTAACAGACGCACTCCATCTTGAATGGCAACGAATACCACAATGGCGTATCAGTCGGTTGGTGACCAGCATGAGACGTCGTGTCCAGGCCGTCATCCAGGCACAAGGTGGATATACCCGGTATTAATAATGACAGTCTCAAACTCGTGCACAGATGTTAAACTTCGTTTTCAGACACCATTAATGACAATCTAGCCACGTGTGTCAACTGTAGGGCAATAGTTGTCAGTTGTGTCAACGTAACCATATTCAGGCCTCGTTTTCAAGTTCAAACAAAAACATACAGTGTTTCCCCACCATCATAATCAGCATTCCTCTAGTTGCATTATTACCTCTTGCACTAAGATGGATGGGTACATAAATGTTTATGCTATTGCTTTCTTCATAGCACATGAATATACCCTCGCATGTGCGTAAAAATAGGGTGGTGCTTAACTTTTGCACAGGTGTATACATGTATCATGACTAGCTTGATGCTAATCGTTTTAGACTCACACAAATTTAGCTCACCTAATCGTTGTTGGTGAAAAAAACACGGCCTTCTCGTTCGATCGCGCTAATGTCTACTTCTTGCATTAAATATTTTGCAGCACTGGTGCACCGTGCATTCTGGTCTGTTGCCAAAGATATGAGACGGTTCTTTCACTTCCATCTCTTGGGGTTCTGCAAGGACGATTGTCTCCTTGGACTCTCGACGTACATCAGTGTTACCTCTGGAGTCGATTTCTCCAGTGGCTCACGAATCATCTCTGACGATTCCTCCGTCGTTTATCCATGACTGGGGATGCATCCAAGACATGGTAACTTCCCCTCATACCTTTGGGGAAGTGGGGTGTTCTCCCTAGACGTAGTATAACTCTTTTCCAACACATCCCCGGATCCTCTTTGCGCAGTTTTGATATGCTCAAAACGTGTACCTTTCCAGAGCGTTGATGAGGGGACGTGAGCTACTGGCCTGTTTACATTGAGCACCTCATAGTCGTCGTTACTACAGGATGTTAGTTTCATCCTTTCTCCCAAGCTACGACCAGCGAGTTACCAACTTTACACTCTTTTGCATTCGACCTCTTATCAATCTAAGCACGATGGTATTATTCCGATTTCTCTGTTTCAGCACGGGCACGCAAGTGGACACTATTGAGTCCAGACAACATGTCAACAAGATCTTGCGCTTGGTCAATTGGTATTGCCAGTGGCAATCTACCATGTCTCCCATAAGTTAGGACGAAGGGCGTATACCCAACTGTGGCATGTCCGTACTAATAGCATTCTGGCTTTCCCGGTACTTGATTTCAAACATTACCACTAGCATTCGATCTTGCCTGCCTATATTTTTATATATTCTAATTCGCTCTCATCAGATGAATTCGTCTCCCTCCCTCCCTCCCTTCCTTCCCCCTTCCTCCCTTCCTCCTGCCCTCTCTCTCTCTCTCTCTCTCTCTCTCTCTCTCTCTCTCTCTCTCTCTCTCTCTCTCTCTCTCTCTGCCGTTGGTAAAATATGAGTTAATTTTCTCCTGGAATCCACCTTCGTTCTCCATGTACTTCATTGCATCCTCCATGTGACCATGGTCTTGCCTAATGAGTCATTGTGTTTATTGTTCGATTGCTCCAAGCACTGCTTCTCATGCTGTCTGGATATTCCATTCTGGTGTAAGCTAAGCAGGCAAGATGCTTGAATCGCCTGTTAAACGTATCAATGTCCTCGCCAGATTTCTGATTTATTCTATCTAACTCATCCTTCAGTCTGATACTCCAATTTTTCACCCCAAAATATGTAACTACGTGCTCCCTGAGAACTTCCCACACGATAGTGTTACAGTGTTTGTCGTTCAGAAATAGTTCTACTTCCTTATGAAGTTGTCCACTCGATGTTCAGCACAATAGATGCACCGCGTATCCGGCTCTATAGTTAATCACTCTCAGGCCATCCTCAAATGCATCTAAGTATTCTCGCATTTCCTTCGGCATAAGACCAGCACAAGATCTAATATGTTTTAAGTGATTGCATAGTTCTTCATGATTTTCACAAGCTAGTTCATGGATGTGCATTATCTGGTCCTGTTCGCGTTCTCTTTACTTCTCTGATAACTGATTACTGATGCGTGACGAAATATACCGAGCGGCGTTCTAGTACCATACTGACGCTTTTCCCTCCAAAACCCACTGTTGCTTTAAAAGATATGTCCATTTGAATTTAATTACACAGTGTCGCAAATAGAGTCAATTATACACACTTCCTTACTTAATCGTATACAAAATACGTTCTCTACGAAAGACTTAACATCACTTTATATTTTCTGAACAAGTGACTTGACTAAATAATCTTAGAACTACTTCCGGAGACACGCACCAATCACAACAGCTTGAATTACATCCCCGTATCCGGTCAGTTCGTATTCAACCCATGATGCATTCCAACAAACTGTAACATCCCGTGACGCTTGCTACTACCCGCCATACGATTTCACTACAAAAAATGACATTTGAGTGGGTTAGGTAAAGCTCATTTAGAACAACTCTGTTTCCGGATGATACTTCCAGATTTCTCTACTGGGCCTAATATTTGGCACACCGGTTTAAATCTGCATCGGCCGATCGTAACGGAGGGATCCGATCTGTTACTGTATCTGACCTCATAATCAACTACAACAAGGTTGACTAACATCACAATCAAAATGACGTCATTTAGTCGAAATGTCCGTCACGAAACTTCAGTGTGTGCATTGTATATGCTTGTTTAATGTACAATTTAATAAACATTTTGTTGAATATTTTGAAATTAATTTACGTGGGAGCTGTTGCTGCCATATAGGCAGCAACAGCTACCAGTCAGATTAATTTCAAAATATCCAACAACTTTTTTGTATACAGGGACGTCAATCCTGGGTGGATAGGGGGATATATTCTCCTCCCCTCTCCCCCCCCCCCCACCCCCACCCACCCCGACCCCCAACCCACACACACACACACACA
The DNA here is from genome assembly GCA_034401795.1 of Chaetoderma sp. LZ-2023a. Taxonomy (NCBI): domain Eukaryota; kingdom Metazoa; phylum Mollusca; class Caudofoveata; order Chaetodermatida; family Chaetodermatidae; genus Chaetoderma; species Chaetoderma sp. LZ-2023a. The sequence goes on from CM067371.1 coordinate 116,017,359, forward strand.
CACACACACACACACATACACTTTTTCCGGGGGAAGACCCCCGGGGCCCCTGCTAATGGCCCCTCTCAGACCTTCACGAAATCATGCCCCCCACAAGTATTGCTTTAGATATACGCCACTGTCTGTATAGTTACCTTGAAATACCCTATAGCTTACCTATATTGCTGCCCAAGTGTTAACAGTACAACAGGCATATAAAATGGGCGGGGCTTCGTTAGAAATGGGCGTGAATAGCTAGAAACCCTCTGTGCATGTAAAATTACACCAGTGAAATCAATGGTCGCCTGTCATCTGTTTGACCATGATCGATAGCCACACGTATTGATGGAATCAATAGGCGTCTGTCATCCAGTGTTGCCATTAAGATGATCGAGAACCACACGTATTGATGGAATCAATGGTCGTCAGTCATCCAGTGTTGCCATTAAGATGATCGAGAACCACACGTATTGATGGAATCAATGGTCGTCTGCCATCCAGTGTTGCCATTAAGATGATCGAGAACCACACGTATTGATGGAATCAATGGTCGTCAGTCATCCAGTGTTGCCATTAAGATGATCAATATCCTCACGTATTGATGGAACCAATGGTCGTCTGTCATCCAGTGTTACCATTAAGACGATCGATATCCTCACGTATTGGTCAGATGTGGTAATCGGTTAACACACGACATATTAATCACAGTATTTAGTTAATTACGTATTGTATTTTCCGTGATTCATCATCATAGCGGCGTACTGTGTGGCGGTTGTGAAGCTTATGCTGTTAATACATTCTTACAAACGAAAATTATTATCAAATAAATATAGTTTTAACACAATCCCTTTATGTCAAACTTACCTAACACACTAAACATATAACATGGCATGGTTCGACTTGATTTGACTTGATAAAATATATCACTCACTTCTAGTGAGAACAGTTTTACTACTTAAAATTAAACTAATATCGTGATGCGAATTAGTTTATACCTTCTCTGCTAAAAGCCGGTTTTCTTGTTCGATCGGTAAAAGTGACAGCTTCAAGTTTTTCAAATGATTAGTGATTAATTTCAGTAATTAGTTTTAATGCCTTCACACTCGCGAGTCGCACCATTAAGTCGATAATGTTAGCTGTCTTAACCCGGTGTTGTCATATTGTCAATGATCTCACTGACACTTGGTGCTGTCTTTGGCAACAATACACTTATTTCAAAATCATGATTAAATCTTCACCAGGTATCGCTTTCCTGGGCCAGTTTTCGAATTGATTCGTCCGGAGATTGTTGCAGCCCAGCGTAACATCAACTCGGAGTCGTATCTTGCTTGATACAGTGTATCAAGCGTGGTTGAAGTGAGACCGGACCGCCTAAGTCGTATATGAAAGCCAGTATATTAACAAAAGTACAATTTAGTACCATTTCTCAGAAAACAGTTGGCCTATACCTAATTCACACTCAGGATATCCTCAAAGAAGAATATTTTGTAATAGCTGGAAATATGCTTAGAACATGATGTACCGGCAGGAAGATACTGGTGGCCAAGCTGCCAAACCAACTTAGTAAATGAGATTCGGGCAATAGCTAGATCCGATCGACCAGTCACGTATATGACGTCATAATCAATTACGTCACGTTTAGGGGGAAGACACAATCAAAATGCGTAGTGAATGACGTAGGGGTCTGTCTAGGTCCGCCATGAACATTAAATAGTCCGTCAAGTGTACGAATTGCTTCTTTACTACTTTATAAACAGTCTGTTGAATATTTTGAAATTAATTTGACAGGGCGCGGTTGCTGCCATAGGCAGAAACAGCACCCAGTCAAATCAGGTTCAAAATATTCAACGAGGTACCTAGTTTCAAGATTATCTTAAAATTGGGATTCTGGGAATTCAGGATTCAAAGTGTATTTATCGATTTAAACATGTGCGCAGCATAGGCGGAGCTTGGCTAGAAAAGGGGAGGGCAGAGCTAGAAATGGGTGGGGAATAGGTAGAAATGGCGGCGCATAGCTAGAAATGAATTCCTCTCTAGCTGTGAGATCACGCGCATACGACTGACCACCAACCATGCATAATGTCTAACGAGAATCGGCGTATACTCACGTCATATCACGTGCTATAAACAAAAGAACTAGAAGAGGAACGGAGAACGTAAACAATTATATTCTTCTACCGCTGCGTTAGTGCAATGACGTCATTTCCATTTATATTCTCAGCTCTGTAGGAGAATGTTGGAAGCTCCGAGACTAGAGAGTGTACTCTATGAACGGTACAAACCTAAATTCTTGCGTCTGTTACAGAAACTCGCAGAAACGTCTATTGGTAAGTTTGCATGGTTGAAGATAACGTTGCATAATTTCAGTATGAATTTTATTACTCTCTCTTTGAGTGTGTTATTGAGCGATATCAAAGATAATATTTAACATTGTAGATAGATAGTTTGTTCATAATCATTAAACGATCTTAGAACAAAGTATAGCCTGTCTCGGTTCTTTTAATTATTTCAATTATGCTGATTTTAAATGTTTTGATGCAATTTTCTACCAAATTTCTTGGTCATCAACATTTGACAGCGCCACGTGGTATCTGGAGATGAGTAGGACGTATACCCGCATATTAGTGGCATGAGCAAGCGTGTTTTGATAAGATCAACTTTACATGATACACCTCAAGCTATTGTAAATCTCCTGATGATTATTTTGGAAGCAACATGTCTGATAGTTTTTGATGCCAGAGGCAGCAACGACTTTCAGTCAAATTATTTTCAAAATATCCAGAAGTGTATACACGAATATACTATGTAACAAGGACCTATGTTCGTGGTATTCTCCGAGGAAGAGGGTTAACGGTACGATATATGAGATTCTGACTTAGCTTGATGCGCAATAATGACTACACACCGTTCTTAGCACTCCTGTACGTGCCCACATTGTCTGATAGAGAAACGTGCGTGTATACACGAATATACTATGTAACAAGGACCTATGTTCGTGGTATTCTCCGAGGAAGAGGGTTAACGGTACGATATATGAGATTCTGACTTAGCTTGATGCGCAATAATGACTACACACCGTTCTTAGCACTCCTGTACGTGCCCACATTGTCTGATAGAGAAACGTAGCATCCTTCTTCAATAATTACGCCAATGCTGTTGATTTGTAAGCGAGTAACCACGAGGGCTGATTTATTCTTTCTGCCCGGCGCCTGGTCTTATTCCGTCCAGATGGGTTGATTGTCGTGATTAATGTATGTAACAGAAGCAAACCTGCATATAGCGGACACTGTATGTACAGTTAAATTCTGGTCACAAAGCTAAGGTCTAATATGGTCAGCTAGTAGGCGCACACATCATATATTCGCTTTGGAAAACGCCCTTGCTGCCCCCAAAAGCAAGTGCCCACTATAGGCAGGTTTAACAGATTGACTGGAGTTGTCATGCTAGATTGTTCTCCAAACACATGTGCTGAATTCTAACATTCTAATTACGCGATATTAATCACGCACGCACGGACGCGCGCAAGTACGCGCGTACGTACGTACGTACTTACGTGCGCGCGCACGCCCGCACACGCACACCGTGTATAGCAATTGTACGAGAATATGCCTGTATTATGCTCATATACTCAAATTAACGTTAAATAAAAACTACCACAATTCCTCTATATGTTGTTATTTACAGATAATTTCAAACAAATGATACATTTGTATTTAAATTACATTCAGATAAACCATGCCTGTATGCGGATAACATCGGCCATAACCTGGACTCGGATATGTCCCACCCATTCCGGGTTAAACTACAGAATGCGCTTAACTCGACCCTGCTGGCAGATGCGAAGGCCAGGGGCATTTTCGTGGGAGGAAGAAGACGAAACAGAAGAAGAATAAACAAGAAGAACAGTAAGTTGTGTGTGGTACACTTTCTGTGATCATACTTATATATATATACATATACATATATATATATATATATATATATATATATATATATATATATATATAATATAATATAATATATAATATATATATATATATATATATATATATATATATATATATATATATTATTACAGAGTCATGCCCCCTCTGAGTCAAAAGATGCATATCGGCTTATACCAAATCTGTTCTTGTAAAGCCTGAGAGTTAGGCAGATGAAACAAAGAGATAACCAAAGTTTCAAAAGGTTGGTTATGCTGGCCCTATCATGGAACTGGTAGATATGACATTCGGATTGGGAATGTCTGATCATAAGCTAATATCTGCAGGGTGTGACTATCAAGGCCGTGGTCAAAAGTTGGAAATTAGATGAATCGAGTATACACAGTTGCCTTGGTAACCAAGTCACATGTTGGAAACATAAATCGTTTAAATGTCAAGGACATTAAACGATCTAGGGCAAAGGGGTGGACCAAATAAATTATACAATGCCTACAACATGCTTACAACAACTTGAACACAGAAAAAGCCGATGACCATGGTAACATGGCTCATCCAAATGATGCTGCTTCGAGCCCCTACCCCAAGGGTCACGGGTGAAGTAAATAAGATGAATAAGATAAGTGGTCTTAAATGAAAATTCAAAGACTTAGTCCTTTAATACTGACATCAAAATGCTCGACTACAAAAGGTAAACGCACAGGACATGGGGTCACAAGGGTTGAAGACAGTACGGACAGAGGGTAAAAAGGTGCAATCAGCCCTAGCTACAGATGTAATAATAATTGCGAAGCGAAACTCGCTTTCAACAGTAATTTGTATAAATCATTTTGAAATTTTGTCTAAATGTCCCTAATATGAAATTTAATTAATTTCTTAATAATACGGATGTCAAACGTTCCGAGATGTCACGGTTCGTGCACGATTTGTATACTTTTATATGTTCAAAAGAGGTCGGTGAATTGAAACTGAAAGGTCAGAATCCTGGAAACGGAATTGTAACGATATATCATGTCGCGTGTTCAGTCAATAACAGATCACTCACTTGATGGCGCAGATAGAACGATACATCGTAACTCACAGGTTTACGATGACAGTTCAAGTGTGTTCAGTTCATTCATCCATCCATAGCCTGGGCCCAGTACATCTTAACACTGACAGTTACTATTTACAAACGAACATCGCGACTTTCACGTTGGTGACGTCACGCACAAGGCACTTAATTTGGCCTGAGTCTCAACACGGCTGCTTTGATCCCAGTGCCAGTCATATCCGCCGTGTTTATAACACACGACCGCTAACGATAGGAGGCAGAAATACCGCGCGTAGCGACTATATATATCACAGCACACCGTCAAGCGACCAGGTCATTTGCATATCAATACCTGACAGCGCATTGAGACATCTCGATGGAACATTGCCTAACATTAGTCCGAATCGTATTAATGCTTAAAATACTAATAATTATGATAATTCATATTCAGACGTGCAAGGGACGGCACAGACACATGCATTGACAAAGGACTATAATCAACCCACCAATCCGATACCAATTCCCTGTTCTAAGATAATAATTATATGAACGGGTATTCAGAATGAAAAACGGTTAAATATGACCGTAACCAAAGGCAGCAGTGTCAACTCTTAACGTGCTCATGACTACATATTAGCTCCAATTGTAAACAGAATTGTGAGAAATAATAAGCAGAAAGGGTGGGGTTGGGACGACGAGCTATCTACGTAACTGACCGGTACAAATACCCCATGCCGATGACTGCATAGGACTGAAGCAGAGCACAAAACAAACCACAAAATTATAATGAATATGTCAACTCGTCTCGTAATACCGCCCCCCCCCCCCTAAAAAGGAAAGGGTATCCATAGAAACCCTTTACTCAAAATATGTAATTTTTTTTAATTCTTGTCATAAATAATGACTACGGAAAACACTAAGCAAAAATAAAACATTCCATCACATAAAATATGTTATAATAATGTTATAATTCTTATAATGAAACATTAATCAAGATAGATAAATAACAGCTAGTACTATATACACTGAAAATAAGAAATTCCTACTCTACAAAATCTCTTTTGTGACCTTATAGTAGAGACCGTGCTGAATGACTATGTTGAAATCTAACTTAAGCCAAACTCATACAATGCAGCAAACACATACCATTTACCGTAATCGGAAGTGAAAATAACAAAACAACACCAATCACTTGACACCAACCTCCCAACAAAAGTCAGGAACATCCAGTAAAGTTCAGATGATAGATACAAAACCATTGATGAAACTAACCTTGGCCAGTAGATGAGTTACTAGCCACTCAGAAAAGTCAGTTAGATCTCGAAAATCCCACCAGAACAAACATGAGTTATAATAACTAGGAACACCTGACAAGAATGAAAGTTTCTCTGATGCTGCTACTAGAGAATAAAAGGTAGCACAAACCAAGTATAACTAGTAGTGTGTTTACTGTTGAATGAATGGGGGAATAAAAATCATGACAACGCATCGGCCAATATGTTGTCTTTGCCTTTATATGCTTGATATTCAAGTTGTAATCTTGAACCGTCAAACTCCAGGGTAAAAGCTTCTGACTTTTCCCTGACATACGATTTAAAAAGGTCAAGGGATTATGATCTGTAAACACTTCAATTGTATGACCAGAAGAACTGAGGTACACATCAAAGTGTTGTACCGCCAAAAGGAGAGCCAAAGTCTCCTTTTCAATTGCCGAATAATTCTTCTCATGGACGTTAAATTTCCGTGAGAAATAACACAAAGGATGGTCAATAGCCTGATTATCACTTTGCATCAATACTGTACCAGCACCCAGGTCACTAGCATCAATGAATAGCTTCATTGGCTTCTCGAAATCTGGTGCAGTTAATACAGGCTTTGAATACAGTAAAGCTTTTACTTTGTCAAAGGCATCTTGACATTTTGGAGACCACAAATAAGGCACATTCTTTTTAAGTAGTCCAGTCAAAGGAGCAGCCACATCAGCAAAATTCCTGCAACATCAGCCGTAAAACCCAGCCATGCCAAGAAAGCGCATTAACTCTTTCTTGGTGATTGGCACAGGATAGTCAATAATAGACTGCACTTTAGCGGCTACTGGACGTACTTTGCCCTGACCTACCTCATTACCCAAATAGGTAACAGTGGCTCGAGCACTCACTTTTTGCCAAATTTACAGTCAAATTCGCCTCGACCATTCGTTGAAAAAAATGCTGTATTGTATCCAAATGTTGGTACCGATCCCTATTGTAAATTAAGACATCATCGATATAGGCATCACAATTAGGAATATTAGAAATTAATGTATTCATAAGATGCTGGAACGTAGCCAGCGCATTTTTCAGCCCAAAACTCATAACCTGGTATTGAAAGAAGCCATATGGTGTTACAAATGCAGATATTTCTCTAGCTCTAGGAGTCAGAGGAACCTGCCAATACGCTTAAGAAGATCGAACTTGCTGACAAATTTCGCATTACCAATACGGTCAATACAGTCAACAATTCTAGGAAGTGGATAACTGTCAGACTTTGTAACACTGTTCACCTTCCGATAATCTGTAACGAAGCGGAAGGTACCATCAGGATTCGGCACACGCAAACATGGACTGCTCCAAGGGCTACAACTCGGTTCAATAATCTGGTTTTTCAGCATATAGTCAATTTCCTTTTTCATTGCATCAAGCTTAAGTGGATTGGTACGGTAGGGGGCCTGTTCAATCGGCCTCACATCCTCTACCTCAATATCATGATCAATAACCACTGTTCTGCCTGGCGCATCAGAAAAAAGACTAGAATGATGTTTAACCAAACTTAGAATATCAAACACCTTATTCTCAGGAAGATATGTCAATCTCTTGGGTAATGCTGCCACGGCTGAAGTGTTATCTAGCCTAGGTTCAACGATTTTTCCAGATGATTCTTTAAAATCATCTGTATCAGACTCATTCAAAGCAATAGCTGGCTCATTAGATATGAGAGCAACCAATTTGGCTTTGTCGTCTTCATCTCGTTGAACATATTTTCTCAGCATATTCACGTGACACAACTGAGTCGGTCGACGTTTACCCGGTGTTTTAATGAGATAATTGACATCTCCCTGTTTATAGCCAATGATGAATGGCCCTTCATACTTCGCTTGAAGCGGATTGTTAAATATGGTAGCCAACTTCAACACTTTCTCACCAGGCTCAAAACTTATCTCTCGTACATCCTTATCATACCAGATTGTGACTGGCAGTTTTCTGTGCGATGCTGAGACGTGACTTCATCTGTACAACATAATCCAATAGACTATGCTCTTCAGATGTTATGAGAAGATTTTCTTTTAGATGGGATAACGGACTACGAACTTCATAACCAAAGACAAGTTCATTAGGTGTAAAACCCAATGACTCTTGTACCGTGTCACGAAATGTGAACATCAATAAAGGTAAACCTTCATCCCAGTCACGTGATGTATCTAGAGTTTATTTCTTCAACATCGACTTGAGCGTCTGATGAAACCACTCAAGAGCACCTTGAGTCTCAGGATGGTATGCACTAGAAGTTTGATGTTTTATACCTAATTCTGTACCTACTTCTTGAAAAACCCGAGATGTAAAATTAGAGCCTTGATCCGACGGAATCACACGAGGCAAACCAAACGTGGTAAAAAACTTAATCATGGCCTTTACCACAGTTCTCGCTGTGATATTACGTAGCGGAATTGCCTCTGGAAATCGTGTTGAAGCATCCATCATGGTAAGAATGTGCTGATGTTGGGACTTGGTCTTTTGTAGTGACCCAACACAATCGATAATGATTTTTGAAAATGGCTCATCAAAAGCCGGAATCGGAACGAATGGAGCCACTGGGATACATTGATTAGGCTTGCCCACAACCTGACAGGTGTGACAAGTCTTACAGTATTTGGCCACATCTCCATGTATCCCAGGCCAAAAGAAATGACTAGTTATCAATGATGTGTTCTTTTCGCTTGCCCAGATGCCCTGGCCCAGGATTGTCATGGGCTTTGCTGGGAGTACAATCTGGTGCACTTGTCGGCTAGTTTCTCCCACTTGCGCATCACCGTGTGTCCATTTTCTACGGAGAGTCCCATCTTTTTTGTAATAACAAAGGCTCCATTTCTGCCTCAGATGAAGCAAATAGAGGCAACTTCTGCAGACTGGGATCTGCCAATTGGTGACGGATGATGGTGTTAGAGTTAAACTCTAGTCCTGGAACGTCACAGTATAACTCAAACTCCACTGGCTTACTACCAGCTATGTTAGTGTCTAATACCTGGGGTTGATCTTCCATTTTAAGTCATTTCCAAGGCCCGTGTTACGACACAGGCGGGGAAAATTAGTGAGACCACCTCCTTTTTAGACAGATCAACCGGTACACTAACAACCTGGGGAGCCACTCCGAGAGACACCACCTCTTGCTCGATCGAAGTAGTACTAGAGCCATCCAGGACACAAGCTATCTGACTCTATCTTTAGCCAAATCGTTCCCCAAAATTAAGGCCACTCCTTTGATTAGCAATGAGGGCCTTACCCTCATCTCGACAACATCCGACAATACATTTGAGCGCAAGTATACATGGTGAAGTGGAACATTGATATATTCCATACCAATCCCGTGTATCGGTACATCAGCTCCTACAGCTGAATTATGCAAAAAGGGCAGCACAGTTTCCAGTATCAATGACTGGCTGGCTCCCATTTCACAGGATTGTTGGACTGTGGGTGGGCTGTGTAAGAACCCTTTTTATTCCATTTCTAGTGGCATAACCTGACGGACACTGGGGTGGGGGGATGTTGGTGCTGTTGGTCTTGTGGAATTTTCCGGCACAGATTTCGATACAGCAGCGATGTAACAGGTTAAAAGAAAAGGGGATAGTCCATCTCCCTGTGGGGAGCCGATTGATGTTTCAATCTCTACAGACTTCACTGTCTTGACTGGGACCCTAGGCTTGGTGTATGCAAGCAGCAGTGTTACTAATCGTAGCTCCTCTTCATTACAACTGGCCTGGTGCAGTACATCTAGGATCTGTCGGCGTTTAATTGTGTCGAAGGCTCGTGGCATGTCAATGCGAATTTTATGGAAATATCTGTGCTTGACTATGACTACTGACACTAGCATGCGTTGATGTTGATCCCATACACTGTCTGCGCATCCACGTTTAAAGCCACATTAAAGCCACCAATCTTGTCTCGGATGCGGCATAGAGTAACATTGGCTAGGATGTATGTAAGATTACTGTATTCTGCGGCTATAGTAGCAGAAATATCCTATAGCTGCAATCAGTTCTTCTTCGCTTTTGCCCACTGTGTCTTGTCGTCAGCCAAAATCCTTAGCTTCCCCAGGGCCATTCTTGATTTGACTGTACGGAGTCTGGCTTTCCTGTGGTCACCTTGTAGCACGTTTACATGATTTATGCAATGACGTCCTCTCCTGCCTTTGTATTTGCTGACTCCCAGTACGGCGAATTCCAAGGCTCGCTGTGCTGGTGTGTCCCCTGGCATCCGTAGCATATGATCAAACATGGACCGTCTTTGCTGGGCGACTTTTACTGATAGCGGCGATGCATTATACATATTGTATAGTGCATCATTGGAAATTGTGCTGGCTGGCCATCGCTGTCCAGTGAGGGTGCGTAGGTGTTTGCGGTGGCAGGCATCGAGTTTGTCTAGAGCTGCCTGTGGAGCTGCCCAGCTGTTACAGTTATACAGCATCAAGGATACGCAGGTTGCATTGCATGAACGTAGTCCATTTGTCCAGGGAATCTTTAATCTACGAATCCATAGCTTCTGGAAGGACTGGAAAGCTATGCCGCCCCTTATGCTGTTGAGCTTGAAGTAGTAGTCTCACTAGTCGCAGCTCATCTTCATCGTACCTGCCTTCGTGTAGTATATCTAGGATCTTTAAGCATTTAATTGTGTCGAAGGCGTGTGACATGCTAATGGCAATCTTGTGGAAATCGCAGTACTTAGGCATAACTACTGGCATACGCGTGCTTTGAGTCCATACAGTGTCTGTGCAGCTACATCCATGTTTAAAGCCACTTTGACATGATCCGGCAAGTCATCGATCTTGTTTCGGATGCGGCATGAAGTAACATTGGATACCATTGCCTGTATGTTGTTGAGGAGCACAATGGGACGTAGATTGTCTGGGGCCAGAGGGTGGGGGGTGTGTGGGCAGGTGAGCTCTTGACCTTGGGTAGTGCGATAAAGGTGACTACAGCGTCGATGGGAAGGTGGTTCATAGAAGCTGAATTGACTAGGTGGGTGATTGGTTTTGAGATAATGCCACTTACATATCTGAATAGTTCATTGCTCATGCCATCAGGTCCGGATGCACGTCCATTTGCAGGCCTTTGAGTACCTTCCCAACTTCTGCTGCATTAAGTGGTGATAGTAATGGCCTAGGTTGTCCTGAGAATTGGTTGAGGAGCTCATCTTCGTGGTCAGTGAACTGTTCTTTGAATCATTCTCGAATTGCCTCGGCTTTTCTCTGGTCAGTCCCGATAAAGTGTCCGTCAGAGTTATGTAGTGCTGTGTAATTAGTTTCAGGGCTCGGGCCTGCCCAAAACATTTTGTGACAGTCATCCGTGGCAGTGATTTCATCTGCAGACACCAAGCTGAGTGTACAACTAAAGTCAGTGAAGTCTTCAGAGTTTGATGCATCAATTGGCTCTCCCAGGAAGATGCTCTATCCGATGTGCTGTTCACCTGTTACCTTGCTGCTGCATTGAAAATTCCACAAGACTAACCTCCCGACCCCCACCCCAACCCAATACCTGCAAGCAAATTAACAATTGAGAATCGCTTTATGAATGAATCCAAAACAGAGTTCGCCCATATATTTATATATGTACCTATCTACAAAGCATGGAACTAAAGAAAATAACGATCCACATCGTGGCGGCGAACCATGGAGGAAATGTAAAGGTCTGAGCTTACTGCTTTGTAGTTCTGCTGTCATTGCTGAACACTGTATGTTCCGTATGTTGTTGGCGAGCACAATGGGCTGCTGATTGGCATGGGACCGGGTGGCTTTTTGGGCTTAGGTAGTGCGATAAGGCCTAGGTGCGTGATCGATTTTGAGATAATATCACTTCCGTATTTGATTAGCTCATTACTTCCACCATCAAGTCCGGATGCACGTCCATTTTCAGGGCTTTCAGTGCCTTCTACACTACGGAACAGACGACAATGAACATCAAATATTCTTAACAACTGTTTCTAAAGTGTATTCACTTCGGGGAGCTTACATGCTATACCAAACATCAGCAGCGATAGAGGCAATCGCACTATTTTAACCGATTTAATAATAATAATAATCGAAGTATCCAAGGAATTTACTATACCTTTATCTATCGTTTTAGCATATATGTAGAAGAGAACGTACTACCAACCATCTAGGAATTAGCAAATGTGTGTTAAATATATAAAAAGGTTCCAAAGATGATTCCAGGAACTATTGACCAATTAGTCTCTTGTCTTGGGTCAATTCACCTTTCCAGAGTTTCCACCCATCATATGAGATCATAATGAACAGCGTGATGTGTACAATGACATCATAATGAATGGCGTCGATAAGTACGTCACGAACACACATTTGAAGACGGTCTATGCGTTGTGCACAAATTGTTTGCTTTTACTATTTAATAAATATTATGTTGAATATTTTGAAACTAATTTGACTGGGCGCTGTTGCTGCCATAGGTAGCAACAACACCCAGTCAAATTAGTTACAAAATATTCAACAGCTTCCCTGTATAGTTTTCAGGAAATTCATAGCTATGTCATTTGGGGATCGATAAATCCCAACACGGCGAGGTGTGGGTGGAGCTTAGCTAGTGATGGGCGGGGCATAGCTAAAATGGAAAGGTCCATTGTTAGGGATATCATTGTAAATGTTTTAGAAACGGCCATCATGTTCACTTCATATCAATACGGTGCTAGGCATAACAGATTATGTAAAACTCAACTGCTAAAGCTTTTCGAACATTTGTCTCTCACCAACAGAGTATTACCACATTGGAATTCAGTGCCAGCCACAGAAATCGACAAATTCTTTCAAAAAAGAAACTAAATATATATTTTAAAGTGATACTTTGTAATTTGAACCAAACACCGGATCAGCAAAGGACCAGCACTAATAGTCTAATACTAACACAATTTCTGATGCCTGACGATGAGGACGACGACGACGACGACGATGCCAGCCAGCTCAATGATGGTTTTCTGGTTCTCATGAACAAATTCTGGTCAAGTTCTTTGTGTCAAACTCGATATCATTGATCCCAACCTAATCGGTATGGCCGTTTCAAAGAAGCTCGAAAATTTAAAATTGCGTAACATCAAAGATGGCCACCGAGCAATTGACAAATTATATCACTAATTTGTTTAGCCGATATTCATGTTTGAAAATTTTGCTGAAATAATAAATAATAATCCTATCAAATACAATCGCTACTACTGCTGTTGCTCCAGCTACAACATCAACAACAACAACAACAACAACAACAACAACTGCAACAGCAACAACAACTACTACTACTACTACTACTACTGCTGCTGCTGCTGCTCCAGCTACAACAACAGCATCAACAACAACAACAACAAAACTACTACTACCACTACTACTACTACTACTACCACTACTACTACTACTACTGTTGGTCCTGCTGTTGTTGTTGTTGTTGTTGTTGTTGTTACTACTGCTACAGATATAGCTATTGCTATTACCGCTACGTTGTTGTTGTTGTTGTTGCTGCTGCTGCTGCTGCTGCTGCTGCTGCTGCCGCCGCCGCCGCCGCCGCCGCCGCCGCCGCCGCCGCCGCCGCCACCACCACTACTACTACTACTACTACTACTACTACGATTATTACGAATACTAATTACTCCCCAATTATACGAGGTTCAACAAGGACTGTATTCCTCATTAGATGTGTATGTGTTTTCTTAGAGGCGGCGTTAGAAGAGGCAAAGAAGAAGAGCGAAAAAGAGGAGAAGCAGAATGAAAAGAAAAAGAAGAAAAAGAAAAAGGCAAAACTGGCAAAGATAATGGAGAAAACCAGCAAGTTTATCCATAGAGGTAAGTGATTGTTGATCAGCCTAATGGACCTTTCCGTTTTAGCTATGCCCCGCCCATCTCTATCTGACCTCCACCCACACCTCCCTCATGTTGGGATCGATCGATATCTGAACTCTCTTACTATCAATTTCCAGAAAACTATACAGGTAAGCTATTGACTATTTTGGAACTAATTTGACAGGGCGCTGTTTCTGCCTATAACAGCAGCAGCGTCCAGTTAAATTAGTTTCAAAATATTCATCATGCTGTTTATTAAATAGTAGACATACAATTCGTACAACGTGTCGGACTATTAAGAGTTAAAGACGGGCCAACTAGAATCATTTATGACGTAATGATTATGTATTGATTCTGACGTCATCATATACGCCACTTAGGTGATTATGACGTCATATGACGTCAGATATTAGATGGATACTCTGGAAAAGTGAATTAATGCATGTGCAAATGAAATACGTGAACGGCGATATGAAATGTATATGTGGCACGCACTAGTTAACAATGTGCCTATCATTGCATATTGCTATTACATACTATTAATGTTGACGCGAGTCATGCGACACATAGCATATCTAATATGTTGACAGCGACACGCATAACCAGTTATATATTTATTTTTGACAGGCATATGTGTACATTAACAGTTTTCTGAAAAACTGCCTTGACCTTCTGTGGACCGATTCTACTAAACAAGACAGTAGACAATAACTAACTAGTATAGGCCCAGTATGCGTGTGGGTGGGTTGTATGTGTGTGGGGTGGGTGGGATTTTAAGTGAATGAGTTGGCGGACTTGTGGGCCGCAGGTAGGTGGGCTGGAGAAAGAGAGAGAGAGAAAGAGAGAGAGAGTCGGTGGAAGAGAGTTTTTTAGATTCCATTGTAACATCTCATGGGAGACAACTCTCTTCTGTATTTCATCAACAGTGAGTTACCCACCTTTGCATCATTATTTATTCGGGGCCGAACTTCGGACTCAGGGAGGGGGGGGGGGCTTGTGCAAAGTTTCTGAAATTCTGACCTGGATCACTAGAAGGCTAGGCGTCCGTCTCCACCGCATTGCCACCATGGTGGTTGAGGATGGGGTTGGCTGGGGAGTGGGGTGGGGGAGGGTGTTTGGCTGCGGGGTAGAGGCGTAGCGATGTGGGCTGTGGGATTTAGCCACATCAGTCTTCTAGATAAGACATCTATACTATACGCATGGGCCTTAAAATAACGAGAAAAATTGTCTCATTTTCGCTGGCCTGGAGAGAGATTTGTGGCCCGGCGCAAATGCACTTTCTGCCTTAAGGTGAGCCCTGCTCTTAATCGTTAATATTAACATATTCTTCTCCAGGTGGCAAATGCTTTGAAGCCGTGTTTGGGTGTCGCTGTTGAGATTTTCAAGTTATGTTCAGTAACTTGAAAATCGCTACAGCGACTAAACGATATCAATTCCATCTATCAAGTCCAGTCTAAATCAATCGAGTCCAGTCTAAATCAATCGATTCCACTGGGGTGGGGTGGGGGTGGTCGTTTTTGTATAATGGAAAACTATACGTCCGTCGATCCATTATTCCTGTATGTATGTTCGTCTCTATATCGAACATTTACGAATTCATATTTAAAATAAACGCTGAATTCACAGCATTAGCATTTAGTCCAGGGGGCAGATTCAAAATTTTGAGCTATTGGTAACATTTGTGGGAAATAACCGACATGTATATTTTAAAGTAGTGTGATATCCATACTTTCGATTTGTATATGATAGACATCTGAAAGGAGCAGCTTTAATGAGAATGGTACGCTACAATGAAGGCATCCGGCTACGTATGTATGATTACTGAATTCTGCGGCTGGAGTATTAGAAACATCATACAGCTGCAATCAGTCCTTCTTCGCTTTTGCCCACTGTGTCTTGTCCTCAGCCAAAAATTCTTAGCTTCATCAGGTCCATTCTTGAATTGAGTGTACCTAATCCTGCTTTTTTAGGTCACCTCGTAGCACGCTTAGCAGATTTATGCAATGATGTCCTCTCCTGGCTCTGTATTTTCTGGCTCTGAGTAGGCCGAATTACATGGCTCTCTGTGCTGGTGTGTCTACTGGCATCCTTAGCACAAGGCCAAACATGGACCATCTTTGTTGGGCGACTTTTACAGACAGCTGCGGCGTATTACACATCTTGTATAGTGTATCCTTGGAAATTATGCTCTCTGGCCATCGGTGTCCAGTGATGGTGCGTAGGTGTTTGCGGTGGCAGGCGTCAAGTTTGTCTAGAGCTGCCTTTGGAGCTGCCCAGCTGTTACAGTTATACATCATCAAGGATACGCAGGTTGCATTGTATACACGTAGTCTTTTTAACCAAGGGCATCTTTGATCTACGAATCCATAGCTTCTAGAAGGACTGGAAAGCTATGTTCCCCATGATGCAGCGTACAGCAATGTCAGCAGTACTGCAAAGCAGTGAGACCAGGATTTTACTTTCCCTTCATGGTTCACCGCTAAGGAGTGGATCGTCATTTTCTTTAGTTTCATGCTTTGTAGATAGGTATATGTGGGTGAACTCTGTTTTGGATTCATTCATAAAGAGATTCTCAATTTTTAATTTGCTTGCAGCTATTAGGAGAGGTTCGTCAAGGCGTTTCTTTTCCTCATCTATAAAGTCCACATCGTCGGCATAATCCATCTCTAGCGGCATGGCCAGTATTGACACCGGGGAGGGGGGGGATGATGGAGGGGGGTTGGTCTTGTGGAGTTTTCCCGCACGGATTTCAATGCAGCAGCCAGGTAACAGGTGAAGAGCACAGGGGATAGACCAGCTCCCTGTGGGGGAGCCGATTGATGTCTCAAACTCTACAGACTTCACTGACCTGACTCGTACTCTCAGCTTGGTGTCTGCAAGCAGTAGTCTCACTAGTCGTAGCTCATTTTCATTGCAACTGGCCTGGCGTAGTACATCTAGGATCTTTGAGCGTTTAATTGTGTCGAAGGCTCGTGATATGTCAATGCCCATTTTGTGGAAATCCCAGTGTTTGGACATGACTACCGATACAAGCACCCGTTGAGCCCATACAATGTCTGCGCAGCTGCGTCCACGTTTGAAGCCACTTTGACATGATTCGGTGAAGTCGTCGATCTTGTCTCGGATGTGGCATAGAGTAACATTGGATAGGATTTTCCGTATGCTGTTAAGGAGCACAATGGGCCGCAGATTGGCTGGAGGGGCAGGTGGCGTCTTGGGCTTGGGTAGCGCAATAAGGATGCCTTGGCCTACAGCGTCGATGGGAAGGTGGTGCACGTCCATTTTTCCGGGTTTTAAGTGCCTTCTCAACTTCTGCTGTATTAATGGGTGTTAGTAATGGCCTGGGGTCTCCTGAGAATGGGTGCAAGGGCTCATCATCGTGGTCAGTGGACTGTTCCTTGAACTATTCTCGAATTGCCTCTTGTGAAATCTTGGTATTTTTAATTACTTTTATTTTGTCACTCAATGTGTTCTTAATGTCTCCCTTTGACAATGCCTTATTTCACATTATTCCGCAACAACGTAAATTAGGTTTTATACAGCTATCTCAAAATCTATTTGATCTATAGATATTTTAGTAACCACACCCACATTCTAAGAATGCATGGATATTTAACCTGTGAAGCTTTGTTCTATATCAAGCATTTATGTTTGAAGATAAAATTAACAGTCTAACATGTAATTTGAGCTAGTGAAGAATGAATGATGTTAGAATATACAATTTGCTAGGCAGTATTACAGTAGTTTCATGTTATATAACGATGGTGATGGTGCAATACCAATACACAGTTTCTGCGGATTTATGTGCATTCCACTACGGTAGATACAGGTCTATTCTATTAATCATTGTAAATGTCGTCATCCTCCTCATCATTATCACTGTTATTTTCAATATTCGCCACTAGTGTGCCATAATCTTGATCAACGGATCGGTTTGCACATGAGCGAAGGGAGCACATGTCAGTACATTTTAGGCTATTTACCATACAGGAACATTTCGCGGGTAAACAAGCGCGGGTACATCTGCAGGCCAAGAGCTCAAGTGCCATGTCAGGGGCTGGGAGTCCACTCATCCAACCAAATGTTAGTCCACTTCCAGCACTGTATATATTCCAGCCAAAATCCTGATGATTGCGTGTATCTTGGTATTGAAGCAAACATTATCGCCAAATACGCGCTTGATAGCTTGCTCTAAGTATGTGCTTTCTGAGAGTATCTTGCCAAGGTGGTAATAGTTCCGAGTCTACATTTCCTTTTCTTGCACAGAAGATGATGTATCGCAGCTCATTCACCTTTGTTACTTTCTTGGACACATACAAAGAACAGGTAAATGCCGCAGAGTTCGTCGTTAAGCTCTGGGGAGACTTGGCAGTGGGTACCTAACATATTGAATGCTTGCTGATAACATGGGTTCGACCGTACCAGTTCCAATGCATTAAGCTTTCCATGACCAGCCATTGCTTCAGCAGTGTCGTATTCTGTGAATGAATGCAATCCAGGGAGTGCCGTACATACTTTACTACCACGGGCAGAGGGAAGGTTGCTGACATCAAAATGTCTAGCCCGGTTCTGGGTCCTATGCTTAATGTATATTGGAGCTGCAATTCTGCTTGAATTTGTCAAAAACAATATCAGAACATTTGTGTCCAAACAGCTTATGACAATTGATTTGGTGCAATCAGTTGCTGCATGATCGGCATACAAAACAACACGTGTATCCGCTTCTTCTTGATTTTTTTTCAAATAAGGACCGTCTACACACTCATCTTCTGACAATTTGTAGCATTGACTTTCATACGCAATGTACATTGTTTTGCCTTTAAGTCTATTTCAGAATTTCTCACCTTTGCATTCACCACAAAGAAACTGTATAAGGCTTGTATTAATGTTTTAGCCACATAAAAACTTTCGTCACTGTTTGACCTTTTGACCTGCGGAAATGTTCTTTAGATGGATGGCCCCACATGCGCCTCTGTTCACACTCCTCTCGATGTTTTCGACGGACAAGTCACGATAAACATCGAAGACAATGTCAATTTTCTTGCTATGGAAACCTTCAGCCATTACCATTGTGAATATTATTTCAGCTAAATCGGAAAATGTCCTTGACCTTTTGGACTATGCTCATGCCATCGATTAGGCATGTGGATGGCTAAGGAATTATTTCTGCAAATGCTGTATCCTTCTCTAATTACTTGCCTAAAGCTGCTTTGTTTATTTTGCGTATTGCCCCAGCAGGTGTTGCCAGGGACCATGGAATGGGTTCTAGAGAATATTGTAAAACATCCTTCATATCTAGCTTGCAGCTTTGTGCTATCACTGCCATGTGATCAAATCAGTTTTTGTCAGCTTTAATTATCACTTCCTGTCCTTTTGTCTTGATAGCCTTGGTTTTATTCAGACTAGACTAAGTTGTAGCCTAGGTAGTGGATTATTAAACTTCTTGATCGGCGTAGCGCTTAGTCTTTGTTCACGGAATGCATTGTATGCATCCTCACCTTTTGATTGTGCTTCAACCAAATCTGGAATTGTATCTATTGGGGTTGTCATCGAACCCCGAAGATCACAAAATCTTCAATCTGACTCGTCCCTACATATCCGTGTGGGTGTCATGGCTGGGTGATTGAAGTAACCTTTTGAAACAGAAACCATTTCCCTAGGTTGCCTGATACATGCACTTCTATAGTCTGCAATAAGGTAATACTTCTGTGTAGCTTCTTTGTTGGTGCTGAAGCCTTTTTGTCCCTCCGGGTGTCTGAATGTCTTTATTAACAGTTTCCTCAATTGTCTGATCCATGGGGATTCGGGCAACTGTGTTTTGAGATCCTAGCTGCAGAGAAAAACCATCAGAACAGAGTTGTTTGTGCACCTCCAGGTGACTTTTTGGCAGACTCAACATATTATCTAAGTACCAGGGAAGGTACCGTGCATAATTATTTCTATCATATGCAAAGCACCAAGGGATGATTTCTCGAATTGCTGCAAGGTGTAATGACTACATCTACTCGGTTGTGTTGGCCTTTCGTTGGTTTTCGTCTGGCATAATTTTGATAGCTGAACTGTAATAGTGAGCCCCAGCAGCTACCATATCTTGACTTCCAAGCAAGGCAAGAACACGTGTGTCGTGTTTCACTATAGCTGCGCTTCTAACTGTGATATCTGCACGTAGTTCTTTACAAAGAGTCAAAGGCTGTCGGATTGTTTTACTTTTGTATTTGCCCACTTGCATACAGAATATACATTTAGCTTCTAACACCAATGACTGGTTGACGAGACGAATGACGTTGCACAGTAGTGGAATCATCCTGTGTCTGCCCTCTAATGCGGTCTAGTGATATTTTAAGTGCGAAACTACTCCGACATCTTCTATGGTAACAGATACGAGGGATTTCTTCAATTTGCTAATTCCTGTGCAATATCCAAAAGTACTGTGTGACCCCTTATGCGAGCTGCATTTAGCAAGGTTGACCATGAGCTTATATCTTGTGGCATAATCAGCTTTGTGTTGTCGTCAGTGCGGTGTATAATACACTCCTCAGTGTACGAGGGTTTACTACGCTTTGAGCATGACGGGCCAACCTCAACCCACCCTTCACGCATTTCCATTTTCTATTATTCTTTTACGCGGGCGTGCTAATGCTTTAGTAAAGTGATAGAGAAAATTTCTAAACCACGTGTTGTCAGAAATTAACAACAACTGTGCTCTAACACTCGCGCTTCAATGAATTTGACTCTCCCAAGAAAAAATAACAAAGCTGTATAGTTGCTTGTAAATAAGTAAATTATAATTTTCTTTTGATGGCAGTTTTCGATTATACCCCGGAACAAATATTACAGTACTCTTTTTATTTTATCATTAATTTTGGATGCGTAAAATTGTACTAACAAGCTACTTGTTAGTGCTTTAATAAACACAGATTTTAAAATCTTGATGCGTATTGCTTGAATGACAAATATTTGGTGATTTAGAAAATAGGGGTGGGTTAGACAAACTGCAATATCTTTGTGGGAAATCAACCGAGCGTCATCCCAAATGTCTCAAAATGTGGCCAGGATATCGGGCCACGAGACTATTGCAATTTAATCGATCGGAATTCAGGGAAAGTTATTATTTAACTAACTGAACTGAAGTTTTTGAAGAAAAAACACGAAAAACCCAGAAATTTTTTAATATAAATTGTATTTTTATATGTAATATAATAAAGTTATGTTATTGTTTTGCCAAATTATTAAAACCATTATGCCACATCAATTCACGCATATATTTCTGTTTTCAGAATGAAATAAATACAAAAATTTCATTTCGATAATGTCACTGATTTTGTAATAAATTTCATCAGGTACCCTAACTTTCGTCGTGATTTAGTCATATGACACTATGATGGCGCTACGACGTAATGGATATTCATATGACACTATAATGACGCCACGATGTAATGGATATTCATATGACACTATAATAACTAAACGATGTAATGGATATTCATAGGACACTATAATGACGCCACGACGTAATGGATATTCATATGACACTATGATGACGCTACGACGTAATGGATATTCATATGACACTATAATGACGCCACGATGTAATGGATATCCATATGACACTATAATAACGACACGATGTAACGGATATTCATAGGACACTATAATGACGCCACGACGTAATGGATATTCATATGACACTATGATGACGCTACGACGTAATGGATATTCATATGACACTATGATAACGCCACGATATAATGGATATTCATATGACACTAGGATGACGCTACGACGTAATGGATATTCATATGACACTATGATGACGCCATGATGTAATGCATATTCATATGACACTATGATGACGCCACGACGTAATGGATATTCATATGACACTATAATGAAGCTGTGATGTAATGAATATTCATATGACACCATGCTGATGCCATGATGTAATGAATATTCATATGACACTATGATGATGCCACGATGTAATGCATATTCATATGACACTATGATGACGACACGACGTAATGTATATTAATATGCCACGATAATAACGCCACGACGTAATGAATATTCATATGACACTACAATGACGCCACGACGTAATGAATATTAATATGACACTATGAGGACGCTACTACATAATGCATATTTATATGACACTATGATGACGTTACGATGTAATGGATATTCATAGGACACTATGATGACGCCACGACGTAATGGATATTCATATGACACTATGATAACGCCACAATATAATAGATATTCATATGACACTATGATGACGCTACGACGTAATGGATATTCATATGACACTATGATGACGCCATGATGTAATGAATATTCATATGACACTGATGACGATACGACGTAATAAATATTCATATGACACTATGATGACGCTACGACGTAATGCATATTCATATGACACTATGATGACGCCACGACGTAATGGATATTCATATGACACTATAATGAACCTGCGATGTAATGAATATTCATATGACACTATGATGATGCCATGATGTAATGAATATTCATATGACACTATGATGATGCCACGATGTAATGAATATTCATATGACACTATGATGACGACACAACGTAATGTATATTCATATGCCACGATAATAACGCCACGACGTAATGTATATTCATATGACACTATAATGACGCCACGACGTAATGAATATTAATATGACACTATGAGGACGCTACTACATAATGAATATTTATATGACACTATGATGACGTTACGGCGTAATGAATATTCATATGACACTATGATGATGACACGACGTAATGTATATTCATATGCCACGATAATAACACCAGGACGTAATGAATATTCATATGACACTATGATGATGACACGACGTAATGTATATTCATATGCCACGATAATAACACCAGGACGTAATGAATATTTTTATGACATTATGATGACGCCACGATGTAATGAATATTCATATGAGACAATGACGTCATGGCGTAATGAATATTCATATGAGACTATGATGACGCTACGACGTAATGAATATTCATATGACAATATGATGACGCTACGACGTAATGACTATTCATATGACACTATGATGACGCTACGACGTAATGAATATTCATATAACACTATGATGACGCTACGACGTAGTGAATATTAATATGACATTATGATGACACCACGACGTAATGAATATTCATATGACAGTATGATGGCGCCCCCTAGTAGTAAATATTCATATGACATTATGATGACGCCACGACGCAATGAATATTCATATGGCACTATGATGATGCTACGACGTAATACATATTCCTATTCGAGATGACGTGACAAAGCCAGGGTAAATGTTCATGCTCGCCAGGTCTAAGATCATCTATAAACAATAGTCGAGTCCTAATGGCCCCGATAGTCTACGACGTAATACATATTCCTATTCGAGATGACGTGACAAAGTCAGGGTAAATGTTCATGCTCGCCAGGTCAAAGGTCATCTATAAACAATAGTCGAGTCCTAATGGCACCGACAGTCCCTGACGGGTAATCAACAGCTTTGACTTTTTTTCATTTGAAAATCAATGTAAACCCGGAAGTATGTGATCGTTTAACGTACTTTGGCCCTCAGTTTCAAGACAAGTATAGAGGGACGCTGTTGAATTGTTTGAAATTAATAGACGTTTTCACTTTATCTATCCATCATATGACGTCATAATCAACTACGTGACGTGTAGAATTATATCACGACTAATGACGTCATTATGACGGTATGATTGAAGTAGATGAGTACGTCACGAACGCATAATTGAAGATGGACTGTGCATTGTTGTATGAATTGTATGTCTTTACTATTCAATAAATATCCTGTTAAATTTTCTGAAACTAATTTAACTGGACACTGTTGCTGCCATATTCAACAACTTACCTGTATAGTTTTCAGGAAATTGATAGTCAGGACATTCAGGGATCGATCAATCACAACGGCGAAGTGTGGGTGGAGCGTACCTAAAGTTGGGCGGGTCACAGCTAAAACTGGAAAGGTCTATTGGGCTCGCGGTTGGTGATGTCAAAGACACCACGAGCTTCTGGTGAAATCTGCTTCACAGTATTCAACAGAATATGCTTTACACCATAAATAGCATCATATCTGCTCTGTAAGAAAAGCTTATGAGATTCTTAATTTTAAAAAATCAGATGGTGTTGGCCAACAATAAATGATGACGCTATAAACACACAATAATCGATTACGAAAAACTAAATGCAACACTTCCGGGTTGATTACATGCGCATGCCGCTAGAGAAGCTAATATATTGATCAGGATATTTAGTAAAAGATATAGTTAGTGATTAAAAAAATTTAGTGAAAATCTGTAATACCATAGTACGAAATAATCACTCAATCAATTAATTAATAATTAGCAGTCTGTGTTTGGGATCTATTTCTTAGCTATGCCACACCCATTTCTAGCTAAGCTCCGCCCACTTTGTCCGCGTTCTCGAATCAATGCTCTGAATCATGAATTCTCAGAATCCCAATTTCAAGGTAACCATACATTTAACCTGTTGACTATTTTAAAACTAATTTGACTGAGCCAAGACAAATTTGTTTCAAACTATTCACCAGACTGTTTACTAAATAGTAGACATAGAATTCGTACACTTGACGGACTTGTCAATGTTCATTACGCTGCTAGATACATCAAAATGCATTGTGACGTCAACCTAAATATGACATAATTTATTATGACGTCATGACAGATCCGGTCCCACCATTTCGTTAATCTATGTGGCCAACATGTACGAGGTAAATCTGCTGTGAAACCTTACGTGTGGTGTGAAGGATACCGTGATTACGCGTAAATAATTATCACAGAGGCTAGCACTAAGACAATCATTGTGATAGTAAGCAGTATTAGATCCACTGTCTGCGCTAATTGTTGATACCGGTATTTAGCGTCACCTTCCTTGCTACCACCTGTCCTGTCCGTGCTCGCTGGTGGTACGCGGTTGTCCTGACATGATCCGGAGTAGTCAGACTCCAATGTCTCTGCACCAGGTAACCCGTTTTGTTCTTCACACGGCACGTTGATTGTATCTGGTCGGGGTTTGCAACCTCTGGTAAGAACACGCGCTAGACGATACACAATAGCCTCTGGTCCATTTTGACTAATATCTGCCACAATTATCTCACAGAAGATGCTCGTCGCGACTAATCCAGTAAGGAAACACAGAAAAATAGCTGCAAAGATAAGTAAAGATGCTATATTCGCGCAATTACATACTTACATTATTGCTGGAAGAATCATCATCATCCTCATCATCATCATCATCATCATTATCATCATCAACATCATCATCATCATTATGGCCATCATCAGTACCAGCAACAATCAGCCGCAGCAGTAGCACCAGTAGCCGCAGCAGTAGCACCAGTAGTCGCAGCAGTAGCACCAGTAGTCGCAGCAGTAGCACCAGTAGTCGCAGCAGTAGCACTGGTCAGAGCCGCAGCAGCGGCAGCAGAATCATGAGCAGCCGCAGCAGAATCATGAGCAGCAGCAGCAGCGAAAACAACCAACAACAACGACGACGACAATAACGACGACGAAGACAACGACGGCGGAGGCGGCAGCAGCAGCAGTAGTAGCGCCATCAGCAGCACCACGGACAACAGCAGCAGCCGCGCAACCAGCAGGCGCAGCAGCAGCAGCAGCAACAGCAGCAACACCAGCAGCATCACCAGCATCAGCACCAGCACCAGCACCAGCATCAGCATCAGCACCAGCACCGACAGTAGTAGGAGCAGCAGCAGCAGAAAGCGACTACAGAACAACATGACTGACATGAATTCTGGGAGGCGCAGCACTCGATTTTGTATTTTATCGTGTCAATGCACTAAGTGACAACGTGGTCTACGTATTTGCTCCTTTAATCTTAAACTCAAGGCAACTCTGCCCAGTTGCAATATCAAGGGATTTGCCATATCTAGTGACTCTATATTCTTGCATTCCGAACTCATAACCCAAAACGTTGCAATCCGGTATGCACCTAATGACCCTGCGTCATGTGACATATTCTTTGACCTGGACCTCAAATTTCGTGTAGCGAGCCACAATATGAATGGTTACGCCAAATTTGTGTAATCTGTCAGATAAACAGGCGGACAATAAAAAAGTAACTTTTGTTTTCAACATTTTCATGCCCCGGGGTGGGGATGTTGGGGGTCGGAGGGGGGGGGGGGGTATTTCTGTCTATGCACAATATAGGTCACAACGTATTTTTTACTATGTCCATTGGAGGTGTGTGATTAAGGGAGTTCATTTCTGGTAAATTCGATAACTTGTAACTCTGATACCATATATGATTACCTTGACACTAAAAAATAACCTTGACATTTGTCACTTTAATATTTCCATGGTTCAGGCCAAGATGAGTTCTTTTTTATGGCAAAAGATAATAACAGCAGTAGCGTTGCCAGTAAGGTATAATCTTGACCTATTACCTTTAACCCAAGATTAGACCCATGTTCGGCGGGAAAGGGTAGCGTCCAACCTAAGCGTAGTGGTAATCCGATAAAAATCTGCAGGCGTTTTGAATCAATAGATGGATCCAATTTGCTACTCGATTGAATGAATGATTTATTTACACCCAGATCATTATACAAATAATTATGGGGAATATACATAATCGCATTTATATGGAGCAAGTATTTTGATAACATTGCTGTGTGCTATACTTTGCAATAAATGTGATTTACAATCGGTCTGTGTGTATAAACTCAGATTACGTAACTCAACCAATATATCATTTGTCTCCAGACGAATCTGGTCTGGATAATTCTAAAGTGATAAGGAGTTAGCAAGGATAGCGCGTATCAATTTAGTTAATACTTATTATCCATCTTAAACAATGGAGGGTATTTTCCATTATTTTATTAAGCAAATCCTGGAAAGAAGGTAACTAACTGTAAGAACTCAAGTTCAATATCACATTACAAGAACATTGCTTTCAGAATCGACACCACTCAATTTGCGCAGCCCCCATCAAGATAAACGTCCTAATAGGATGTGCAATTCATACGAATGATTTAGACTCAGAATTGTCAGTAGTTTGTGTCTTAATACAATGCTTCCTTACAAGTGAGTAAGAGGATGGTCCGTGTCCATATTGATAATAGTCTAGGGAACTGCGTTAGGACAACTCTGGTTAATTTACAGAGATTAATTACTAATGTGTATTGTGTAGATGAGAAGAGCTTAAAAATGTATAGTAGTTTTGTCTGATAAGGTGGTATCTTGGTAAAAGCTCTTTATGCTTTTCATTAAAAAGCCACAGATGAAAATATAGTGATATTCATCACCTTTGTCGTTTTGTTCACATATATTCTATTTTCGGTTTGGTCTTGCAGTCCGGTCCCAGCGTCCTCTTTCTATAGGTAGGTAATTATTAGGTGTTCTAAATCGCGTAAATTTAATCCTGCTGTGGTATGATAACAAAGCTATATATTTATCTATTTCTAGATAGTTTTCAAAAACGTTAGACGTTTTTACATTCCACGAGTTTTGCATTTCGCTTTTCCATTAGTGTTTATAGTATCTGACGTCATAATCAAAATATGTCACTAGGTAGCTGACGTCACAATCATATGATGTAGGTCCGGCATGAAAGGTGCAAAGGTCCGACAGCAAGCGTCTGAATTCTAGTTACAAGTTAATACATATTCTATTGAATAATTTGAAACTAATTTGATTGATTGAAGGTAATTTGCAGCAACAGCTTCGTGTAAAATTCCTTCAAAAATATTCAACATGTACCTGTATAGTTACCCTGAAATTGAGATTCTGTGAAGTCAGGCTTCAAAGAGTTAAAGCGGATTCAAAGGCGCTTGCACAGTGAGAGGCGCTTAGCTAGAAATGTGCGGGGAACAACTAGAAATGGGCGGGACATAGCTAGAAATGGGCGGGACACAGGCAGAAATGGGCGGGCCATAGCCAGAAATGGGCAAGGCATAGCTATAAATGGGCAGGGCACAGCTAGAAATT
The DNA here is from genome assembly GCA_034401795.1 of Chaetoderma sp. LZ-2023a. NCBI lineage: Eukaryota > Metazoa > Mollusca > Caudofoveata > Chaetodermatida > Chaetodermatidae > Chaetoderma > Chaetoderma sp. LZ-2023a. Next base: position 116,045,430 of record CM067371.1, read on the forward strand.
GACAGGGCATAGCTAGAAATGGAAAGGGTATAGCTAGAAATTGACGCCGCTATCTAAAGTAAGCGAGGGTCCTCGAGATGTATGCTGATGTACTTTATTCAAAACAACCATACTTACCAATGATATGTTATTAAAAATTATGCTGACATTATTTGTACAGTGATTATTTTTGAAACCACACGTCGCCACATCTATGGACTAAGCATGGCATGTCGCAGGTTATAGTCCGGGTGGGGGGTGTGGGAGGGGAGGGGGAATGAGCACCCCATGCAACCCCACAGGATTATCTTTTTTTAATTCTTAGCTTCTAACTAAACAAATCTGGACATGTTCACAGAAAAATTGGATACGATCCTTATTTTCTAGGCATAAAACACGCATCATTGTCGTATATAAATTCTGCTCCCATTTCAGATATGTTTCATGCAAATCAGTAATTATGCCATGGGAAAACACCCACACACTACAAACAACATTTTGAAAAAAATAGATCAGGATATTCAATCTCAGCCTTTGTTTTCCTATCCTCTAAAAATGACAGATTTTGCCGACCATGATGCAGTTTTGTTTTATGCCTATTTTTCTTTCCCATCCTAATATAGATCATTCCCACCCCATTATACAATAACGTTGAGTTCTCCCAGTCGATTACAGCCTTTGTTTATCTGTACCTTTCTCAGGCATGGGAATGTATTCCCTCATTACACAAAGACTGCTCCAAATAATCTATTATAATAGATACTAATATATTAAGGATCTGTAAGTCTTCGCGAGCCTTACCTATTTTGGGGATGAAATCCGAGGTAGATGGTAGTTTCTCCGTTATCATTAAGTGGAAAACAGACAGTGCCACAAGAATTGTAGTCCCCATTGTTATTTTCTCTCCAATCGAGGATGGCACGCAGAATACTGCAAGCGATAAGACACTGAAGAAAATGCATGGCAAGACGATTGTTAGAACGGAATATTTCGCTTTGCGTTTTAGAAATAGTCTGAAGTAAACAATCGGATATATTTCATCATAGTCCACCGCGTATTGGTTCTCAGATTTGGATTCCATCCTGTCAATCGCCCATTCACCAGAAGGAACGTATTTAAACAGAACCAATCCATCTCCTTCAATTGTTAAATTCACCACCTTTGCTGGGCTTGCCCATGTGACAAAGTTTAACGAGCAGTTCTGCACGTCGAAGGGATAATTTGTGACATCCAGAAGGCAGCTACTTTTGAATCTTGCACTGCTGTCCCATTTTATCTTACCAGTAGAAGACACAGCCACCCGGGATTGTTGATGCACCTCAAATGTGTCGTCAGCACTGTTGAAAATTTAATATTAAAACAATATTTGAAATATTAAATGTAGCCATAATTTATTTGTTATGTTATATAAACAACGTCAAAATAACTTTTTACGACAAAGTATCTGTCTACTTAATATTGCACCAGATGTCGAATGGTCAGATATAGCGTTGCAAAACTCCTGAAAATTTTAAAGCTGGTAAATTTCCAAGGAATTTTCAGGAATATTGGGAACTTTCCCGGAATATTGGAAAATTTCAGGCAGTTTTGTGAAGCGTCATCAATGCTAATTTTCATAGCAATAAATATCTTTACTAACATTCTACTAGACCTATACGCATAACATGGTATGTTACATCTTAAGTGAAGCTACAACCTGATTAAATATGTTACATCTGTTATAAACAAATTTACCAAAAAATACAAAGTTTGATTCATGAACATAACTGTCCGGTTCACACATGGCAATTTGTTGGAGTCGTAAAGTTTTTACCTACAGCTTTGAATATGTGAGAATAAGAAATGAAACAGTCTATTTAAAACATTAACGGGCGCATCAAGTTATATTTACGGAGGATGAACTGTCTTTGTTTGTTTCAATGAATTTTAGATTGGATCTAAGGGCAATACGTTTCTCCAGTTCGACGCTGATCGATGAGGAAGCGTAGTAATGGGTGGCACTGCTTCTAAACCATAAAACCCGTCCACCATGTACATGTAGCCAACGCATATTTAAATTCTCCTTTCTACAACCTATCTTTTACATATTTGGCCAAAATTACAGGAATAGTATTTCGTCTTAACCGTACTCAAGATCTTTGCTATGCTAGCTATCACGCCATACGCATTGTCCACAGGCTCATCCCAGTGACAGCTTTATGCCTATGGATTTAGCAGCAGCGGGGACTGGCTTCAGAGAGCTCTGCACGCTCAGTAATGAAATTGCCAATTGAGTTTTATGTGCCTGAAATAAGTATGCTTGTATATGTGATTGCGACCATCTTCCATTCTTTTGTCCGCCCGTCTGATTCTTGTCTGGTCCAAATCTCGAAGAGCTTTTGAATGGAGGATTTCAGTTTCCCAGTCAATGATATGACGTCATAATCAACTACGTGGCGTGCTGGATGAAGTCACAATAAATTACGTCACGTATGAGGTGGCCGAGTTCGTCACGATCGCTTAATTGATGACGGACGAGTTCTACGAATGGTATGGCTTTATTATTTAATAAACATGCAGTTGAATATTTTGAAACTAATTTGACTGGGCGTTGCTGCTGCCGTCCCAGTACCCAGTCAAATTAGTTTCAAACTAGTCAACAGCTTACATGTATAGTTTTCTGGAAATTGATAGTCAGGGAGTTGAGTGATCGATCGATCGCAACACGAGCGATGTGTGGGTGGAGCTTAGCTAGAGATGGGCGGGGCATAGCTAAAACCAGAAATGTCCGTTGGCTGAAGGATAGTCATGATGCTCATGTGCAGAATACATCGTTGTCTAAAATGTCCTTTTTGATTTCTATTTCAATTGACAGATCCTCCATCGTGCCCATCGCGAATTCTTACAGAGGCTTACACCATACCATCATTCATCATTACTTCTCCTCCTTAGGTTTTGCTTGTCGACTTCAGATTCGTACCCTTTTTATTTAATGTTTGCTTTGGAGAGAAATTTGCATTTGTCACTTGACGATGTTATGTTATTCCATTGCTGCCTTCTTGAAGAGGAGGTCGATGGTATTCAATCCCATGAGTTCAAGAAAAGGTTGAACCTATGTGCTGCTTGCACACGGCGTATGTCTTGGTATCCTGCGCGAACTTGTTCCCACTCAGACTTCATACTCACATCGTTAGTAGTCAGTAAGATATATTTTGCGTAGACTCATCTCTCTAATAACATATTTACACATTTAACAACGTAAAGAAGATAGTAATGTATGTGATTATCTTGATTATCTTGAGAAAACGCCAAACTGATGATTTGTCAGCAGATCAAAATTACTTACTTTCACATTGCTATTTAAATAAAATGGCAATGAATACATGAATAAGTATTCAAAATGAAAATTCTCCAATATACCGCCTTTTGAAAATACCCGAAGTACGTCATGGAATCGTTGTAAAATTGCCGGAAAGTTTACACGTCTTTGCAACCCTAGCCAGATATATCTGCCAATCTAGTGGTAAATTTCCAAAGATAGTCTTCTCTTGGTCTACAAATGGGCGTTTTCTATGAGAAAATTAAAATTTTCTTGAACAAATTCGAGTGCTAAAAGATTAAGATAGGTATGTTTTCCGCAACCCCGAGATGTCTCAGGAAAATGAAATATATAATTGACTAACATTATACGATGATGCATCGTGCTGGTATATCATAGTGCGGAAAGCCGTACCTAAGATACAGTTTCTGCTTATCATTTGTCACAGGCAATCTAATGTGCAATAGAGGGATACATTTCTAGCTATGCCTCTCCCCGTTCTAGCTATTCCCCGCCCATTTCTAACGTTGCCCGTGTTTGGGTCGATCGTATCCTGAAGTCCCAGAATCCCAATGTCAAGATACAGATAAGATATTAAATATTTTGGAACTAATTTGACTGGGTGACAACAACAGCGCCCAGTCAAATTAGTTTCAAAATTTTCAACACTGCTTATTAATTAGTAAATCCGTCAAATACATACAATTTGTACACTTGACGAACTATTTCAGCTTCATGACGGAGTATTTTTTATAAATTATAATTGTAACCTCAGCCTACATTACATGTGACGTAATTGATTATGACGTCATATACTGGATCGACAGACTAGATTCATCCATCGCACTAATCGCCTAGACGCTGGTTATTTGATGCAACCTGCTTTGCTAGGTCTGTTCTGATAAGCAAGTCGTTTCAAATTGGGTAGCGTCTCCTCAGCTTGCCCCAATGGACCTTTCCAGTTTTGACTATGCCCCGCCCATCTTTACCTAAGCCCCACCTACACTTCGCCTGTGTTGGGATCGACCGATCCTTGAACTCCCTGACTATCAATTTCCAGAAAAGTATACAGGTAAGCTGTTGAGTATTTTGAAACTAATTTGACTGTGTGTTGTTGCTGCCTGTGGCAGTAACAGTGCCCAGTCAAATTAGTTTCAAAATATTCAACAGACTGGTTATTAAATAGTAGAGACACACAAATCGTACAACGTGTCGGACTATTAAGCATTTAAGACTGACTAAATCTAGTCATTCATGTTATAATTGATTACAGCGTCGGGTAGTTGTAGATGCCTTCATATGATGGATGGATAATCTGGAAATGTTCATTACTGTGTGCGGGTTTCCTCTTACAGGACCTACACGCATGGGTTATTAGGAATTCACATCCAATTCACATTCCGTTAGCATTAAACCATTCATGGTTAAATTTGGTCCAGAGAAGACCTTTTTTTTTTTTTAATTACTCGGTTATCGGGGCTGCCATTTCAGTGGTAAAAATTTCAAAAATAGTTTTCTCTTGACCTACAGATTGACATTAATCAAGACCAGTGTAGAGGCTGGTTTTGGCCAGCTTCGTCGTGAAATGGTTTATTAACTAACTAACTAACTAACTAACTAACTAACTAACTAACTAACTAACTAACTAACTAACTGTATATGATTATGACTAGAAGAATAGTATATCATATAAACAAGGCGTTCAACACATTCCATATTTCTGATATTACGCGTAATATTCAATGACAGGTTTTCATTGGTTAGAAAACGGGTAAGAAATATTCTCATTGGTTAGATAACGCGTAATGATCCCATATATCACGGGACGCCGCAAATGTTTCCCAGCGACGACTACGGCGAAAATGTAAGCCAGATTATTGTAAACATCATACAAACGTTGTTGTTGATTTAAAGTGTGTAACATTACATGTATACTACCTAGCTATACGAAATACGTTTGTAAATTTGCATGATAGATGCAGAAATTGTAAAGATTGGATTGAAAGTAATTTCACATACAATATAAGATGTTCTGTTTGTTATTATTTCTGTGGCGCATTGGTCAGAACTCTTAGCAAGTGATCAGCCAAAGGGACGAAAAGGGACAGCGCAGAATGGTCCGTTCAAAAGGGGTCCAGGGATCGAATTTATTCGAAGATTTGTCAAAATATAACTTTATATGATAAATAGAATCTCAAACTCGGTCCCATTTCATATCTCTATTATCAATCCCGTCGAAAATAATCACACTTCACTCCCTAAAGCTCGTGCAATGTGATATTTCTCGACTCGGTTGATAATAAGGATATGAAATGGGACCTCGTTCCTCTATAGTATATAGCCCACTACACTGTACACTACCTGTTGTCCAGGACAATATCTGGCAGCCATATCTTCTCTGTGGGTAGTGTGACAAAGCTGGTGCCATTGTAATCACTGGCATTCCACATCAAATATTCATCATACCACATCTGTAACACATATTTATACAACATGCGCTACACCTGGTGAAACGGGCACCTGGACATAGAGGCCATCATCTATAACCAGATCAATTATGATGGTAGAATACTCTCACGCATAGCATACAGGTACCGGATCGTACATCCACTATGCACACACTATTCTTCATTGGTCCGATATATCCTTAAACAATGAAACTGATATAGGTCCCCATAGAAGAAAATCAACTACATTCAGGGAGGAGTCCCCTAAAAACGATTATGCACAAACGACATATTTATTATAAACGTATTGATCGATACATATGCTAGAGACAATAGAAACTAGATTGCTCGGCCGATGACACGTCATAGCAAATCCCCATGTTTGCCGCTGTGATCATTTGGCCCACCCCTGGTGCGGAGATAAAGCACACATGCACGCACGCACCACCACGACCACCACCACCACCACTAACCCACCACCACGACCAGCACCAAACACACGCAATCGTACATATCAGCTAGAGGATTTGCTGCAATGTCTCACCGACCAACACCCCTACATCTATAGAGATAACTAGATGATATAACGACACGTACCATCTGTAACCAGCCATTTGTCTCGAGAATTTGTCTCTTGTCATCCTGTAAGTACAAAAGCAAGTACGACACACATTAATTACAACTGACCAACCAACACGACTGACCGACCAACCGACCAACTGACTGACCGACTGCCCAGCCAACCGACTGACTGATGAAATGACCAGCTGATTGACTGACCAACCGCCCAAGCCACCAACCGACTGACCAACTGACTATCGGACCGACTGATCAACTGATGAAATGGCCGACCCACTGACAAATCGACCAACCAAACAACTGCGCAAACGGCCGACCAACCAAACAACCAAATTTTACTAGTTGCGAGTGGCAACTAAAAGACAAACTGTATGGCCATGCATGCTATTAGTTTCTGTACCTAATCTGCCTTCTCCGCTTACTTTTAGCAATTTTCAAACGATGTCACAGTGCAACATTACTGTTCGTATGAGCTCACGAATTCTAAAAGAATGCAGGTCTATGCAAAACGCGCGCGCGTATTGACGAATTGCGCTCCTTATTCCACTAATCTGAATTTCACAATTCAGAAATAGATATCCGTAGGGTATTATTATATTGCTTCACTATAGCCTGCCTACCTGCCTGCCTGCCTGCCAGCATGCGTGCATGCCTGCCTGCCTGCCCGCCTGGCTGCCTGAGTCTCTGCCTCACTGCCCATTTGTCTGTTTATCCGGCTTCTGCGTTTTCTTTTCTTTGACAGGACAGATTGTCAACCTTGTCGATATGTTTATATAGGCATCTAATATCTACATTGTCAAAATAAAGTTGATTTTCACATCTGAGTCAATAGTAATTTATTCAGTCATCATCTTTATCATCTTTTAGCAGTTTCTACCAAATCTGGTCAAAATAATCCCTACGCCGATTATCAGACGGTTTTAGATTCAAAACAGACAGCGGTGTACCTGGCCATGCATTATGCTGTCGCTAACATAGGGTTTAGGTGGGTGCTCTCCTCCACAACTATTACCAATCTGCTTTATGCATAATAATTGTCATTCGGCAATTGTAACCTAATTACTATGTACGCTTGGAATCTTCAGATCCTCTCTCTCTCTCTCTCTCTCTCTCTCTCGCTCTCTCTCTCTCTCTCGCTCTCTCTCTCTCTCTCTCTCTCTCTTTCTCTCTCTCTCTCTCTCTGTTTACGTGCGTGTGTGCGCGTGCGTGCGTGCGTGCATGCATGCATGCGTACGTACGTACGTGCGTCAAACATTAATCTCTACTCTTTTAGAACTGTAGAATTATGAAATACGGTAATGCCATCTGTTGAACATTTCTGAAAATGTTGAGAGGTTGGCCATGATTCTGTTTGATCTGGGGTTTTAAAGGATCTATGTTTCCTAGATTACTAGATTCCTGATCTGCATTAATAACACGCAGGTGTCGGACGTTACGGTCGGGGTTTACTTGCTTCTAAGCATTTCTAATCATGGCATTAAGAGTATGCGGGTGGTGACTGTGACGGTAGTTGCTTACTAGGTTCTTGATGCGCATTAAGAGTATGCGGGTGGTGACTGTGATGGTAGTTGTTTACTAGGTTCTTGATCTACATTAAGAGTGTGCGGGTGGTGATTGTGACGGTAGTTGCTTACTAGGCTCTTGACCTACATTAAGAGTATGAGGGTGGTGACTGTGACGGTAGGTGCTTACTAGGTACTTGACGCACATTAAGAGTATGCAGGTGGTGACTGTGACGGTAGTTGTTAACTAGGATCTTGACCTACATTAAGAGTATGCGGGTGGTGAGTGTGATGGTAGTTGCTTACTAGGTTCTTGACCTACATTAAGAGTATGCGGGTGGTGACTGTGATGGTAGTTGCTTATTAGGTTCTTGACCTACATTAAAAGTATGAGGGTGGTGACTGTGATGGTAGTTGCTTACTAGGTTCTTGACCTACATTAAGAGTATGCGGGTGGTGACTGTGATGGTAGTTGCTTATTAGGTTCTTGACCTACATTAAAAGTATGAGGGTGGTGACTGTGATGGTAGTTGCTTACTAGGTTCTTGACCTACATTAAGAGCATGCGGGTGGTGACTGTGACGGTAGTTGCTTACTAGGTTCTTGACGTACATTAAGAGTATGCGGGTGGTGACTGTGACGGTAGTTGCTTACTATGTTCTTGACCTACATTAAGAGTATGCGGGTGGTGACTGTGACGGTAGTTGCTTACTAGGTTCTTGACCTACATTAAAAGTATGAGGGTGGTGACTGTGATGGTAGTTGCTTACTAGGTTCTTGACCTACATTAAGAGTATGCGGGTGGTGACTGTGATGGTAGTTGCTTATTAGGTTCTTGACCTACATTAAAAGTATGAGGGTGGTGACTGTGATGGTAGTTGCTTACTAGGTTCTTGACCTACATTAAGAGCATGCGGGTGGTGACTGTGACGGTAGTTGCTTACTAGGTTCTTGACGTACATTAAGAGTATGCGGGTGGTGACTGTGACGGTAGTTGCTTACTAGGTTCTTGACCTACATTAAGAGTATGCGGGTGGTGACTGTGACGGTAGTTGCTTACTAGGTTCTTGACCTACATTAAGAGTATGCGGGTGGTGAGTGTGATGGTAGTTGCTTACTAGGTTCTTGACCTACATTAAGAGTATGCGGGTGGTGACTGTGACAGTAGTTGCTTACTAGGGTCTTGACGCCCATTAAGAGTGTGCGGGTGGTGACTGTGACAGTAGTTGCTTAGTAGGTTGTTGACCTACATTAAGAGTATGCGGGTGGTGACTGTGATGGTAGTTGCTTAATAGGTTCTTGACATACATTAAGAGTATGCGGGTGGTGACTGTGATGGTAGTTGCTTACTAGGTTCTTGACCTACATTAAGAGTATGCGGGTGGTGACTGTGACGGTAGTTGCTTACTAGGTTCTTGATGCGCATTAAGAGTATGCGGGTGGTGACTGTGATGGTAGTTGTTTACTAGGTTCTTGATCTACATTAAGAGTGTGCGGGTGGTGATTGTGACGGTAGTTGCTTACTAGGCTCTTGACCTACATTAAGAGTATGAGGGTGGTGACTGTGACGGTAGGTGCTTACTAGGTACTTGACGGGCATTAAGAGTATGCAGGTGGTGACTGTAACGGTAGTTGTTAACTAGGTTCTTGACCTACATTAAGAGTATGCGGGTGGTGAGTGTGATGGTAGTTGCTTACTAGGTTCTTGACCTACATTAAGAGTATGCGGGTGGTGACTGTGATGGTAGTTGCTTATTAGGTACTTGACCTACATTAAAGGTATGAGGGTGGTGACTGTGATGGTACTTGCTTACTAGGTTCTTGACCTACATTAAGAGCATGCGGGTGGTGACTGTGACAGTAGTTGCTTACTAGGTTCTTGACGTACATTAAGAGTATGCGGGTGGTGACTGTGACGGTAGTTGCTTACTAGGTTCTTGACCTACATTAAGAGTATGCGGGTGGTGACTGTGACGGTAGTTGCTTACTAGGTTCTTGACCTACATTAAGAGTATGCGGGTGGTGAGTGTGATGGTAGTTGCTTACTAGGTTCTTGACCTACATTAAGAGTATGCGGGTGGTGACTGTGATGGTAGTTGCTTACTAGGTTCTTGACGCGCATTAAGAGTATGCGGGTGGTGTCTGTGACAGCAGTTGCTTACTAGGTTCTTGACGCGCATTAAGAGTATGCGGGTGGTGACTGTGACAGTAGTTGTTTACTAGGTTCTTGACCTACATTAAGAGTATGCGGGTGGCGACTGTGATGGTAGTTGCTTACTAGGTTCTTGACCTACATTAAGAGTATGTGGGTGGTGACTGTGACAGTAGTTGCTTACTAGGTTCTTGACGCGCATTAAGAGTATGGGGGTGGTGACTGTGACAGTAGTTGCTTACTAGGTTCTCGACCTACATTAAGAGTATGCGGGTGGTGACCGTGATGGTAGTTGTTTACTAGGTTCTTGACCTACATTAAGAGTATGCGGGTGGTGACTGTGATGGTAGTTGCTTACTAGGTTCTTGACCTACATTAAGAGTATGCGGGTGGTGACTGTGACAGTAGTTGCTTACTAGTGTCTTGACGCCCATTAAGAGTGTGCGGGTGGTGACTGTGACAGTAGTTGCTTAGTAGGTTCTTGACCTACATTAAGAGTATGCGGGTGGTGACTGTGAAGGTAGTTGCTTAATAGGTTCTTGACATACATTAAGAGTATGCGGGTGGTGACTGTGATGGTAGTTGCTTACTAGGTTCTTGACCTACATTAAGAGTATGAGGGTGGTGACTGTGACGGTAGTTGCTTACCAGGCTCTTGACCTACATTAAGTGTATGCGGGTGGTGACTGTGATGGTAGTTGCTTACTAGGTTCTTGACCTACATTAAGAGTATGCGGGTGGTGACTGTGATGGTAGTTGTTTACTAGGTTCTTGACCTACATTAAGAGTATGCGGGTGGTGACTGTGATGGTAGTTGCTTACTAGGTTCTTGACCTACATTAAGAGTATGCGGGTGGTGAGTGTGATGGTAGTTGCTTACTAGGTTCTTGACCTACATTAAGAGTATGCGGGTGGTGACTGTGATGGTAGTTGCTTACTAGGTTCTTGACGCGCATTAAGAGTATGGAGGTGGTGACTGTGACAGCAGTTGCTTACTAGGTTCTTGACGCGCATTAAGAGTATGCGGGTGGTGACTTCGACAGTAGTTGTTTACTAGGTTCTTGACCTACATTAAGAGTATGCGGGTGGCGACTGTGATGGTAGTTGCTTACTAGGTTCTTGACCTACATTAAGAGTATGTGGGTGGTGACTGTGACAGTAGTTGCTTACTAGGTTCTTGACGCGCATTAAGAGTATGCGGGTGGTGACTGTGACAGTAGTTGCTTACTAGGTTCTCGACCTACATTAAGAGTATGCGGGTGGTGACTGTGATGGTAGTTGTTTACTAGGTTCTTGACCTACATTAAGAGTATGCGGGTGGTGACTGTGACAGTAGTTGCTTACTAGGGTCTTGACGCCCATTAAGAGTGTGCGGGTGGTGACTGTGACAGTAGTTGCTTAGTAGGTTGTTGACCTACATTAAGAGTATGCGGGTGGTGACTGTGATGGTAGTTGCTTAATAGGTTCTTGACATACATTAAGAGTATGCGGGTGGTGACTGTGATGGTAGTTGCTTACTAGGTTCTTGACCTACTTTAAGAGTATGCGGGTGGTGACTGTGACGGTAGTTGCTTACTAGGTTCTTGATGCGCATTAAGAGTATGCGGGTGGTGACTGTGATGGTAGTTGTTTACTAGGTTCTTGATCTACATTAAGAGTGTGCGGGTGGTGATTGTGACGGTAGTTGCTTACTAGGCTCTTGACCTACATTAAGAGTATGAGGGTGGTGACTGTGACGGTAGGTGCTTACTAGGTACTTGACGCGCATTAAGAGTATGCAGGTGGTGACTGTAACGGTAGTTGTTAACTAGGTTCTTGACCTACATTAAGAGTATGCGGGTGGTGAGTGTGATGGTAGTTGCTTACTAGGTTCTTGACCTACATTAAGAGTATGCGGGTGGTGACTGTGATGGTAGTTGCTTATTAGGTACTTGACCTACATTAAAGGTATGAGGGTGGTGACTGTGATGGTACTTGCTTACTAGGTTCTTGACCTACATTAAGAGCATGCGGGTGGTGACTGTGACAGTAGTTGCTTACTAGGTTCTTGACGTACATTAAGAGTATGCGGGTGGTGACTGTGACGGTAGTTGCTTACTAGGTTCTTGACCTACATTAAGAGTATGCGGGTGGTGACTGTGACGGTAGTTGCTTACTAGGTTCTTGACCTACATTAAGAGTATGCGGGTGGTGAGTGTGATGGTAGTTGCTTACTAGGTTCTTGACCTACATTAAGAGTATGCGGGTGGTGACTGTGATGGTAGTTGCTTACTAGGTTCTTGACGCGCATTAAGAGTATGCGGGTGGTGACTGTGACAGCAGTTGCTTACTAGGTTCTTGACGCGCATTAAGAGTATGCGGGTGGTGACTGTGACAGTAGTTGTTTACTAGGTTCTTGACCTACATTAAGAGTATGCGGGTGGCGACTGTGATGGTAGTTGCTTACTAGGTTCTTGACCTACATTAAGAGTATGTGGGTGGTGACTGTGACAGTAGTTGCTTACTAGGTTCTTGACGCGCATTAAGAGTATGGGGGTGGTGACTGTGACAGTAGTTGCTTACTAGGTTCTCGACCTACATTAAGAGTATGCGGGTGGTGACCGTGATGGTAGTTGTTTACTAGGTTCTTGACCTACATTAAGAGTATGCGGGTGGTGACTGTGATGGTAGTTGCTTACTAGGTTCTTGACCTACATTAAGAGTATGCGGGTGGTGACTGTGACAGTAGTTGCTTACTAGTGTCTTGACGCCCATTAAGAGTGTGCGGGTGGTGACTGTGACAGTAGTTGCTTAGTAGGTTCTTGACCTACATTAAGAGTATGCGGGTGGTGACTGTGAAGGTAGTTGCTTAATAGGTTCTTGACATACATTAAGAGTATGCGGGTGGTGACTGTGATGGTAGTTGCTTACTAGGTTCTTGACCTACATTAAGAGTATGAGGGTGGTGACTGTGACGGTAGTTGCTTGCCAGGCTCTTGACCTAGATTAAGTGTATGCGGGTGGTGACTGTGATGGTAGTTGCTTACTAGGTTCTTGACCTACATTAAGAGTATGCGGGTGGTGACTGTGACAGTAGTTGTTTACTAGGTTCTTGACCTACATTAAGAGTATGCGGGTGGTGACTGTGATGGTAGTTGCTTACTAGGTTCTTGACCTACATTAAGAGTATGCGGGTGGTGAGTGTGATGGTAGTTGCTTACTAGGTTCTTGACCTACATTAAGAGTATGCGGGTGGTGACTGTGATGGTAGTTGCTTACTAGGTTCTTGACGCGCATTAAGAGTATGGAGGTGGTGACTGTGACAGCAGTTGCTTACTAGGTTCTTGACGCGCATTAAGATTATGCGGGTGGTGACTTCGACAGTAGTTGTTTACTAGGTTCTTGACCTACATTAAGAGTATGCGGGTGGCGACTGTGATGGTAGTTGCTTACTAGGTTCTTGACCTACATTAAGAGTATGTGGGTGGTGACTGTGACAGTAGTTGCTTACTAGGTTCTTGACGCGCATTAAGAGTATGCGGGTGGTGACTGTGACAGTAGTTGCTTACTAGGTTCTCGACCTACATTAAGAGTATGCGGGTGGTGACTGTGATGGTAGTTGTTTACTAGGTTCTTGACCTACATTAAGAGTATGCGGGTGGTGACTGTGATGGTAGTTGCTTACTAGGTTCTTGACGCCCATTAAGAGTGTGCGGGTGGTGACTGTGACAGTAGTTGCTTAGTAGGTTCTTGACCTACATTAAGAGTATGCGGGTGGTGACTGTGATGGTAGTTGCTTAATAGGTTCTTGACATACATTAAGAGTATGAGGGTGGTGACTGTGATGGTAGTTGCTTACTAGGTACTTGACCTACATTAAGAGTATGAGGGTGGTGACTGTGACGGTAATTGCTTACCAGGCTCTTGACCTACATTAAGAGTATGCGGGTGGTGACTGTGATGGTAGTTGCTTACTAGGTTCTTGACCTACATTAAGAGTATGAGGGTGGTGACTGTGACGGTAGTTGTTTACTAGGTTCTTGACCTGCATTAAGAGTATGAGGGTGGTGACTGTGACGGTAGTTGCTTACTAGGCTCTTGACCTACATTAAGAATATGCGGGTGGTGACTGTGATCGTAGTTGCTTACTAGGTTCTTGACCTACATTAAGAGTATGAGGGTGGTGACTGTGACAGTAGTTGCTTACTAGGTTCTTGACCTACCTTAAGAGTATGAGGATGGTGACTGTGACGGTAGTTGCTTACTAGGCTCTTGACCTACATTAAGAGTATGCGGGTGGTGATTGTGATGGTAGTTGCTTACTAGGTTCTTGACCTACATTAAGAGTATGCGGGTGGTGACTGTGATGGTAGTTGCTTACTAGGTTCTTGACGCGCATTAAGAGTATGCGGGTGGTGACTGTGACAGCAGTTGCTTACTAGGTTCTTGACGCGCATTAAGAGTATGCGGGTGGTGACTGTGACAGTAGTTGTTTACTAGGTTCTTGAACTACATTAAGAGTATGCGGGTGGCGACTGTGATGGCAGTTGCTTACTAGGTTCTTGACCTACATTAAGAGTATGTGGGTGGTGACTGTGACAGTAGTTGCTTACTAGGTTCTTGACGTGCATTAAGAGTATGCGGGTGGTGACTGTGACAGTAGTTGCTTACTAGGTTCTCGACCTACATTAAGAGTATGCGGGTGGTGACTGTGATGGTAGTTGTTTACTAGGTTCTTGACCTACATTAAGAGTATGCGGGTGGTGACTGTGATGGTAGTTGCTTACTAGGTTCTTGACCTACATTAAGAGTATGCGGGTGGTGACTGTGACAGTAGTTGCTTACTAGGTTCTTGACGCCCATTAAGAGTGTGCGGGTGGTGACTGTGACAGTAGTTGCTTAGTAGGTTCTTGACCTACATTAAGAGTATGCGGGTGGTGACTGTGATGGTAGTTGCTTAATAGGTTCTTGACATACATTAAGAGTATGAGGGTGGTGACTGTGATGGTAGTTGCTTACTAGGTACTTGACCTACATTAAGAGTATGAGGGTGGTGACTGTGACGGTAGTTGCTTACCAGGCTCTTGACCTACATTAAGAGTATGCGGGTGGTGACTGTGATGGTAGTTGCTTACTAGGTTCTTGACCTACATTAAGAGTATGAGGGTGGTGACTGTGACGGTAGTTGTTTACTAGGTTCTTGACCTGCATTAAGAGTATGAGGGTGGTGACTGTGACGGTAGTTGCTTACTAGGCTCTTGACCTACATTAAGAATATGCGGGTGGTGACTGTGATCGTAGTTGCTTACTAGGTTCTTGACCTACATTAAGAGTATGAGGGTGGTGACTGTGACAGTAGTTGCTTACTAGGTTCTTGACCTACATTAAGAGTATGAGGATGGAGACTGTGACGGTAGTTGCTTACTAGGCTCTTGACCTACATTAAGAGTATGCGGGTGGTGATTGTGATGGTAGTTGCTTACTAGGTTCTTGACCTACATTAAGAGTATGCGGGTGGTGACTGTGATGGTAGTTGCTTACTAGGTTCTTGACGCGCATTAAGAGTATGCGGGTGGTGACTGTGACAGCAGTTGCTTACTAGGTTCTTGACGCGCATTAAGAGTATGCGGGTGGTGACTGTGACAGTAGTTGTTTACTAGGTTCTTGAACTACATTAAGAGTATGCGGGTGGCGACTGTGATGGTAGTTGCTTACTAGGTTCTTGACCTACATTAAGAGTATGTGGGTGGTGACTGTGACAGTAGTTGCTTACTAGGTTCTTGACGCGCATTAAGAGTATGCGGGTGGTGACTGTGACAGTAGTTGCTTACTAGGTTCTCGACCTACATTAAGAGTATGTGGGTGGTGACTGTGATGGTAGTTGTTTACTAGGTTCTTGACCTACATTAAGAGTATGCGGGTGGTGATTGTGATGGTAGTTGCTTACTAGGTTCTTGACCTACATTAAGAGTATGCGGGTGGTGACTGTGACAGTAGTTGCTTACTAGGTTCTTGACGCCCATTAAGAGTGTGCGGGTGGTGACTGTGACAGTAGTTGCTTAGTAGGTTCTTGACCTACATTAAGAGTATGCGGGTGGTGACTGTGATGGTAGTTGCTTAATAGGTTCTTGACATACATTAAGAGTATGCGGGTGGTGACTGTGATGGTAGTTGCTTACTAGGTTCTTGTCCTACATTACGAGTATGAGGGTGGTGACTGTGACGGTAGTTGCTTACCAGGCTCTTGACCTACATTAAGAGTATGCGGGTGGTGACTGTGATGGTAGTTGCTTACTAGGTTCTTGACCTACATTAAGAGTATGAGGGTGGTGACTGTGACGGTAGTTGTTTACTAGGTTCTTGACCTACATTAAGAGTATGAGGGTGGTGACTGTGACGGTAGTTGCTTACTAGGCTTTTGACCTACATTAAGAATATGCGGGTGGTGACTGTGATCGTAGTTGCTTACTAGGTTCTTGACCTACCTTAAGAGTATGAGGATGGTGACTGTGACGGTAGTTGCTTACTAGGCTCTTGACCTACATTAAGAGTATGCGGGTGGTGATTGTGATGGTAGTTGCTTACTAGGTTCTTGACCTACATTAAGATTATGCGGGTGGTGACTGTGATGGTAGTTGCTTACTAGGATCTTGACCTACATTAAGAGTATGCGGGTGGTGATTGTGATGGTAGTTGCTTACTAGGTCCTTGACCTACATTAAGAGTATGCGGGTGGTGACTGTGACAGTAGTTGCTTACTAGGTTCTTGACGCGCAGTAAGAGTATGCGGGTGGTGACTGTGACAGTAATTGCTTACTAGGTTCTTGACCTACATTAAGAGTATGCGGGTGGTGACTGTGATGGTAGTTGTTTACTAGGTTCTTGACCTACATTAAGAGTATGCGGGTGGTGACTGATGGTAGTTGTTTAGTAGGTTCTTGACCTACATTAAGAGTATGCGGGTGGTGACTGTGATGGTAGTTGCTTACTAGGTTCTTGACCTACATTAAGAGTATGAGGGTGGTGACTGTGACGGTAGTTGTTTACTAGGTTCTTGACCTACATTAAGAGTATGAGGGTGGTGACTGTGACGGTAGTTGCTTACTAGGCTCTTGACCTACATTAAGAATATGCGGGTGGTGACTGTGATCGTAGTTGCTTACTAGGTTCTTGACCTACATTAAGAGTGAGGGTGGTGACTGTGACAGTAGTTGCTTACTAGGTTCTTGACCTACCTTAAGAGTATGAGGATGGTGACTGTGACCGTAGGTGCTTACTAGGCTCTTGACCTACATTAAGAGTATGCGGGTGGTGATTGTGATGGTAGTTGCTTACTAGGTTCTTGACCTACATTAAGAGTATGCGGGTGGTGACTGTGATGGTAGTTGCTTACTAGGTTCTTGACCTACATTAAGAGTATGCGGGTGGTGATTGTGATGGTAGTTGCTTACTAGGTCCTTGACCTACATTAAGAGTATGCGGGTGGTGACTGTGACAGTAGTTGCTTACTAGGTTCTTGA
The DNA here is from genome assembly GCA_034401795.1 of Chaetoderma sp. LZ-2023a. NCBI lineage: Eukaryota > Metazoa > Mollusca > Caudofoveata > Chaetodermatida > Chaetodermatidae > Chaetoderma > Chaetoderma sp. LZ-2023a. The sequence goes on from CM067371.1 coordinate 116,062,886, forward strand.
CGAGCATTAAGAGTATGCGGGTGGTGACTGTGACAGTAATTGCTTACTAGGTTCTTGACCTATATTAAGAGTATGCGGGTGGTGACTGTGATGGTAGTTGTTTACTAGGTTCTTGACCTACATTAAGAGTATGCGGGTGGTGACTGATGGTAGTTGTTTAGTAGGTTCTTGACCTACATTAAGAGTATGCGGGTGGTGACTGTGATGGTAGTTGCTTCCTAGGTTTTTGACCTACATTAAGAGTATGTGGGTGATGACTGTGACAGTAGTTGCTTACTAGGTTTTTGACGCGCATTAAGAGTATGCGGGTGGTGACTGTGACAGTAGTTGCATACTAGGTTCTCGACCTACATTAAGAGTATGCGGGTGGTGACTGTGAGGGTAGTTGTTTACTAGGTTCTTGACCTACATTAAGAGTATGCGGGTGGTGACTGTGATGGTAGTTGCTTACTAGGTTCTTGACCTACATTAAGAGTATGCGGGTGGTGACTGTGACAGTAGTTGCTTACTAGGTTCTTGAGGCGCATTAAGAGTGTGCGGGTGGTGACTGTGACAGTAGTTGCTTACTAGGTTCTTGACCTACATTAAGAGTATGCGGGTGGTGACTGTGATGGTAGTTGCTTACTAGGTTCTTGACCTACATTAAGAGTATGTGGGTGGTGACTGTGATGGTAGTTGCTTACTAGGTTATTGAGCTACATTAAGAGTATGAGGGTGGTGACTGTGACGGTAGTTGCTTACCAGGCTCTTGACTTACATTAAGAGTATGCGGATGGTGACTGTGATGGTAGTTGCTTACTAGGTTCTTGACCTACATTAAGAGTATGAGGCTGGTGACTGTGACGGTAGTTGTTTACTAGGTTCTTGACCTACATTAAGAGTATGAGGGTGGTGAATGTGACGGTAGTCGCTTACTAGGTTCTTGACCTACATTGGGGTATGGGGGTGGTGACTGTGATGGTAGTTGCTTACTAGGATCTTGACCTACATTAAGAGTATGCGGGTGGTGATTGTGATGGTAGTTGCTTACTAGGTCCTTGACCTACATTAAGAGTATGAGGGTGGTGACTGTGACGGTAGTTGCTTACTAGGTTCTTGACCTACATTAAGAGTATGAGGGTGGTGACTGTGACGGTAGTTGCTTACTAGGCTCTTGACCTACATTAAGAATATGCGGGTGGTGACTGTGATCGTAGTTGCTTACTAGGTTCTTGACCTACATTAAGAGTATGAGGGTGGTGACTGTGACAGTAGTTGCTTACTAGGTTCTTGACCTACCTTAAGAGTATGAGGATGGTGACTGTGACGGTAGTTGCTTACTAGGCTCTTGACCTACATTAAGAGTATGCGGGTGGTGATTGTGATGGTAGTTGCTTACTAGGTTCTTGACCTAGATTAAGAGTATGCGGGTGGTGACTGTGATGGTAGTTGCTTACTAGGTTCTTGACCTACATTACGAGTATGCGGGTGGTGATTGTGATGGTAGTTGCTTACTAGGTCCTTGACCTACATTAAGAGTATGCGGGTGGTGACTGTGACAGTAGTTGCTTACTAGGTTCTTGACGCGCATTAAGAGTATGCGGGTGGTGACTGTGACCGTAATTGCTTACTAGGTTCTTGACCAACATTAAGAGTATGTGGGTGGTGACTGTGATGGTAGTTGTTTACTAGGTTCTTGACCTACATTAAGAGTATGTGGGTGATGACTGTGACAGTAGTTGCTTACTAGGTTTTTGACGCGCATTAAGAGTATGTGGGTGGTGACTGTGACAGTAGTTGCATACTAGGTTCTCGACCTACATTAAGAGTATGCGGGTGGTGACTGTGAGGGTAGTTGCTTACTAGGTCCTTGAACTACATTAAGAGTATGAGGGTGGTGACTGTGACGGTAGTTGCTTACTAGGCTCTTGACCTACATTAAGAGTATGCGGGTGGTGACTGTGATGGTAGTTGCTTACTAGGTTCTTGACCTACATTAAGAGTATGCGGGTGGTGACTGTGACAGTAGTTGCTTACTAGGTTCTTGAGGCGCATTAAGAGTGTGCGGGTGGTGACTGTGACAGTAGTTGCTTACTAGGTTCTTGACCTACATTAAGAGTATGCGGGTGGTGACTGTGATGGTAGTTGCTTACTAGGTTCTTGACCTACATTAAGAGTATGTGGGTGGTGACTGTGATGGTAGTTGCTTACTAGGTTATTGAGCTACATTAAGAGTATGAGGGTGGTGACTGTGACGGTAGTTGCTTATCAGGCTCTTGACTTACATTAAGAGTATGCGGATGGTGACTGTGATGGTAGTTGCTTACTAGGTTCTTGACCTACATTAAGAGTATGAGGCTGGTGACTGTGACGGTAGTTGTTTACTAGGTTCTTGACCTACATTAAGAGTATGAGGGTGGTGAATGTGACGGTAGTTGCTTACTAGGTTCTTGACCTACATTGGGGTATGGGGGTGGTGACTGTGATGGTAGTTGCTTACTAGGATCTTGACCTACATTAAGAGTATGCGGGTGGTGATTGTGATGGTAGTTGCTTACTAGGTCCTTGACCTACATTAAGAGTATGAGGGTGGTGACTGTGACGGTAGTTGCTTACTAGGCTCTTGACCTACATTAAGAATATGCGGGTGGTGACTGTGATCGTAGTTGCTTACTAGATTCTTGACCTACATTAAGAGTATGAGGGTGGTGACTGTGACGGTAGTTGTTTACTAGGTTCTTGACCTACATTAAGAGTATGAGGGTGGTGACTGTGACGGTAGTTGCTTACTAGGCTCTTGACCTACATTAAGAATATGCGGGTGGTGACTGTGATCGTAGTTGCTTACTAGGTTCTTGACCTACATTAAGAGTATGAGGGTGGTGACTGTGACAGTAGTTGCTTACTAGGTTCTTGACCTACCTTAAGAGTATGAGGATGGTGACTGTGACGGTAGTTGCTTACTAGGCTCTTGACCTACATTAAGAGTATGCGGGTGGTGATTGTGATGGTAGTTGCTTACTAGGTTCTTGACCTAGATTAAGAGTATGCGGGTGGTGACTGTGATGGTAGTTGCTTACTAGGTTCTTGACCTACATTAAGAGTATGCGGGTGGTGATTGTGATGGTAGTTGCTTACTAGGTCCTTGACCTACATTAAGAGTATGCGGGTGGTGACTGTGACAGTAGTTGCTTACTAGGTTCTTGACGCGCATTAAGAGTATGCGGGTGGTGACTGTGACAGTAATTGCTTACTAGGTTCTTGACCAACATTAAGAGTATGCGGGTGGTGACTGTGATGGTAGTTGTTTACTAGGTTCTTGACCTACATTAAGAGTATGTGGGTGATGACTGTGACAGTAGTTGCTTACTAGGTTCTTGACCTACCTTAAGAGTATGAGGATGGTGACTGTGACGGTAGTTGCTTACTAGGCTCTTGACCTACATTAAGAGTATGCGGGTGGTGATTGTGATGGTAGTTGCTTACTAGGTTCTTGACCTAGATTAAGAGTATGCGGGTGGTGACTGTGATGGTAGTTGCTTACTAGGTTCTTGACCTACATTAAGAGTATGCGGGTGGTGATTGTGATGGTAGTTGCTTACTAGGTCCTTGACCTACATTAAGAGTATGCGGGTGGTGACTGTGACAGTAGTTGCTTACTAGGTTCTTGACGCGCATTAAGAGTATGCGGGTGGTGACTGTGACAGTAATTGCTTACTAGGTTCTTGACCAACATTAAGAGTATGCGGGTGGTGACTGTGATGGTAGTTGTTTACTAGGTTCTTGACCTACATTAAGAGTATGAGGGTGGTGACTGTGACAGTAGTTGCTTACTAGGTTCTTGACCTACCTTAAGAGTATGAGGATGGTGACTGTGACGGTAGTTGCTTACTAGGCTCTTGACCTACATTAAGAATATGCGGGTGGTGACTGTGATCGTAGTTGCTTACTAGATTCTTGACCTACATTAAGAGTATGAGGGTGGTGACTGTGACGGTAGTTGTTTACTAGGTTCTTGACCTACATTAAGAGTATGAGGGTGGTGACTGTGACGGTAGTTGCTTACTAGGCTCTTGACCTACATTAAGAATATGCGGGTGGTGACTGTGATCGTAGTTGCTTACTAGGTTCTTGACCTACATTAAGAGTATGAGGGTGGTGACTGTGACAGTAGTTGCTTACTAGGTTCTTGACCTACCTTAAGAGTATGAGGATGGTGACTGTGACGGTAGTTGCTTACTAGGCTCTTGACCTACATTAAGAGTATGCGGGTGGTGATTGTGATGGTAGTTGCTTACTAGGTTCTTGACCTAGATTAAGAGTATGCGGGTGGTGACTGTGATGGTAGTTGCTTACTAGGTTCTTGACCTACATTAAGAGTATGCGGGTGGTGATTGTGATGGTAGTTGCTTACTAGGTCCTTGACCTACATTAAGAGTATGCGGGTGGTGACTGTGACAGTAGTTGCTTACTAGGTTCTTGACGCGCATTAAGAGTATGCGGGTGGTGACTGTGACAGTAATTGCTTACTAGGTTCTTGACCAACATTAAGAGTATGCGGGTGGTGACTGTGATGGTAGTTGTTTACTAGGTTCTTGACCTACATTAAGAGTATGTGGGTGATGACTGTGACAGTAGTTGCTTACTAGGTTTTTGACGCGCATTAAGAGTATGTGGGTGGTGACTGTGACAGTAGTTGCATACTAGGTTCTCGACCTACATTAAGAGTATGCGGGTGGTGACTGTGAGGGTAGTTGCTTACTAGGTCCTTGAACTACATTAAGAGTATGAGGGTGGTGACTGTGACGGTAGTTGCTTACTAGGCTCTTGACCTACATTAAGAATATGCGGGTGGTGACTGTGATCGTAGTTGCTTAGTAGGTTCTTGACCTACATTAAGAGTATGCGGGTGGTGACTGTGATGGTAGTTGTTTACTAGGTTCTTGACCTACATTAAGAGTATGCGGGTGGTGACTGTGACAGTAGTTGCTTACTAGGTTCTTGACGCGCATTAAGAGTATGTGGGTGGTGACTGTGACAGTAATTGCTTACTAGGTTCTTGACCTACATTAAGAGTATGCGGGTGGTGACTGTGATGGTAGTTGTTTACTAGGTTCTTGACCTACATTAAGAGTATGTGGGTGATGACTGTGACAGTAGTTGCTTACTAGGTTTTTGACGCGCATTAAGAGTATGTGGGTGGTGACTGTGACAGTAGTTGCATACTAGGTTCTCGACCTACATTAAGAGTATGCGGGTGGTGACTGTGAGGGTAGTTGTTTACTAGGTTCTTGACCTACATTAAGAGTATGCGGGTGGTGACTGTGATGGTAGTTGCTTACTAGGTTCTTGACCTACATTAAGAGTATGCGGGTTGTGACTGTGACAGTAGTTGCTTACTAGGTTCTTGAGGCGCATTAAGAGTGTGCGGGTGGTGACTGTGACAGTAGTTGCTTACTAGGTTCTTGACCTACATTAAGAGTATGCGGGTGGTGACTGTGATGGTAGTTGCTTACTAGGTTCTTGACCTACATTAAGAGTATGTGGGTGGTGACTGTGATGGTAGTTGCTTACTAGGTTATTGAGCTACATTAAGAGTATGAGGGTGGTGACTGTGACGGTAGTTGCTTACCAGGCTCTTGACTTACATTAAGAGTATGCGGGTGGTGACTGTGATGGTAGTTGCTTACTAGGTTCTTGACCTACATTAAGAGTATGAGGCTGGTGACTGTGACGGTAGTTGTTTACTAGGTTCTTGACCTACATTAAGAGTATGAGGGTGGTGAATGTGACGGTAGTTGCTTACTAGGTTCTTGACCTACATGGGGTATGGGGTGGTGACTGTGATGGTAGTTGCTTACTAGGATCTTGACCTACATTAAGAGTATGCGGGTGGTGATTGTGATGGTAGTTGCTTACTAGGTCCTTGACCTACATTAAGCGTATGCGGGTGGTGACTGTGACGGTAGTTGCTTACTAGGTTCTTGACCTACATTAAGAGTATGCGGGTGGTGAGTGTGATGGTAGTTGCTTACTAGGTTCTTGACCTACATTAAGAGTATGCGGGTGGTGACTGTTATGGTAGTTGCTTACTAATTTCTTGACGCGCATTAAGAGTATGCGGGTGGTGACTGTGACAGTAGTTGCTTACTAGGTTCTTGACGCGCATTAAAGAGTATGCGGGTGGTGACTGTGACAGTAGTTGCTTACTAGGTTCTCGACCTACATTAAGAGTATGCGGGTGGTGACTGTGATGGTAGTTGTTTACTAGGTTCTTGACCTACATTAAGAGTATGCGGGTGGTGACTGTGATGGTAGTTGCTTACTAGGTTCTTGACCTACATTAAGAGTATGCGGGTGGTGACTGTGACTGTAGTTGCTTACTAGGTTCTTGACGCCCATTAAGAGTGTGCGGGTGGTGACTGTGACAGTAGTTGCTTAGTAGGTTCTTGACCTACATTAAGAATATGCGGGTGGTGACTGTGATGGTAGTTGCTTAATAGGTTCTTGACATACATTAAGAGTATGCGGGTGGTGATTGTGATGGTAGTTGCTTACTAGGTTCTTGACCTACATTAAGAGTATGAGGGTGGTGACTGTGACGGTAGTTGCTTACCAGGCTCTTGACCTACATTAAGAGTATGCGGGTGGTGACTATGATGGTAGTTGCTTACTAGGTTCTTGACCTACATTAAGAGTATGAGGGTGTTGACTGTGACGGTAGTTGCTTACTAGGCTCTTGACCTACATTAAGAATATGCGGTTGGTGACTGTGATCGTAGTTGCTTACTAGGTTCTTGACCTACATTAAGAGTATGAGGGTGGTGACTGTGACGGTAGTTGCTTACTAGGTTCTTGACCTACATTAAGAGTATGCGGGTGGTGAGTGTGATGGTAGTTGCTTACTAGGTTCTTGACCTACATTAAGAGTATGCGGGTGGTGACTGTGATGGTAGTTGCTTACTAGGTTCTTGACGCGCATTAAGAGTATGCGGGTGGTGACTGTGACAGCAGTTGCTTACTAGGTTCTTGACGCGCATTAAGAGTATGCGGGTGGTGACTGTGACAGTAGTTTACTAGGTTCATGACCTACATTAAGAGTATGCGGGTGGCGACTGTGATGGTAGTTGCTTACTAGGTTCTTGACCTACATTAACAGTCACCACCCGCACACCCTTAATGCGCCTCAAGAACCTAGTAACCACCCGCACACCCTTAATGCGCCTCAAGAACCTAGTAAGCAACTACTGTCACAGTCACCACCCGCATACTCTTAATGTAGGTCAAGAACCTAGTAAGCAACTACCATCACAGTCACCACCCGCATACTCTTAATGTAGGTCAAGAACCTAGTAAACAACTACCATCACAGTCACCACCCGCATACTCTTAATGTAGGTCGAGAACCTAGTATGCAACTACTGTCACAGTCACCACCCGCATACTCTTAATGCGCGTCAAAAACCTAGTAAGCAACTACTGTCACAGTCACCACCCACATACTCTTAATGTAGGTCAAGAACCTAGTAAGCAACTACCATCACAGTCACCACCCGCATACTCTTAATGTAGGTCAAGAACCTAGTAAGCAACTACCATCACAGTCACCACCCGCATACTCTTAATGTAGGTCAATAACCTAGTTAGCAACTACCATCACAGTCAGCACCCGCATACTCTTAATGTAGGTCAAGAGCCTAGTAAGCAACTACCGTCACAGTCAACACCCTCATACTCTTAATGTAGGTCAAGAACCTAGTAAGCAACTACTGTCACAGTCACCACCCTCATACTCTTAATGTAGGTCAAGAACCTAGTAAGCAACTACGATCACAGTCACCACCCGCATATTCTTAATGTAGGTCAAGAGCCTAGTAAGCAACTACCGTCACAGTCACCACCCTCATACTCTTAATGTAGGTCAAGAACCTAGTAAGCAACTACCATCACAGTCACCACCCGCATACTCTTAATGTAGGGCAAGAACCTAGTAAGCAACTACCATCACAGTCACCACCCGCATACTCTTAATGTACGTCAAGAACCTAGTAAGCAACTACCATCACAATCACCACCCGCATACTTTTAATGTAGGTCAAGATCCTAGTAAGCAACTACCATCACAGTCACCACCCGCATACTCGTAATGTAGGTCAAGAACCTAGTAAGCTACAACTGTCACAGTCACCATGCTCATACTCTTAATGTAGGTCAAGAACCCAGTAAGCAACTACGATCACAGTCACCACCCGCATATTCTTAATGTAGGTCAAGAGCCTAGTAAGCAACTACCGTCACAGTCACCACCCTCATACTCTTAATGTAGGTCAAGAGCATAGTAAACAACTACCGTTACAGTCACCACCCTCATACTCTTAATGTAGGTCAAGAACCTAGTAAGCAACTACTGTCACAGTCACCACCCGCACACTCTTAATGGGCGTAAGAACCTAGTAAGCAACTACTGTCACAGTCACCACCCGCATACTCTTAATGTAGGTCAAGAACCTAGTAAGCAACTACCATCACAGTCACCACCCGCATACTCTTAATGTAGGTCAAGAAGCTAGCAAGCAACTACCATCACAGTCACCACCCGCATACTCTTAATGTAGGTCAAGAACCTAGTAAGCAACTACCATCACAGTCACCACCCGCATACTCTTAATGTAGGTCAAGAACCTAGTAAACAACTACCATCACAGTCACCACCCGCATACTCTTAATGTAGGTCAAGAACCTAGTAAGCAACTACTGTCACAGTCACCACCCCGCATACTCTTAATGCGCGTCAAGAACCTAGTAAGCAACTACTGTCACAGTCACCACCCGCATACTCTTAATGTAGGTCAAGAACCTAGTAAGCAACTACTATCACAGTCACCACCCGCATACTCTTAATGTAGGTCAAGAACCTACTAAGCAACTACTGTCACAGTCACCACCCGCACATTCTTAATGGGCGTCAAGAACCTAGTAATCAACTACTGTCACAGTCACCACCCGCATACTCTTAATGTAGGTCAAGGACCTAGTAAGCAACTACCATCACAATCACCACCCGCATGCTCTTAATGTAGGTCAAGATCCTAGTAAGCAACTACCATCACAGTCACCACCCCCATACCCTAATGTAGGTCAAGAACCTAGTAAGCAACTACCGTCACATTCACCACCCTCATACTCTTAATGTAGGTCAGGAACCTAGTAAACAACTACCGTCACAGTCACCAGCCTCATACTCTTAATGTAGGTCAAGAACCTAGTAAGCCACTACCATCACAGTCACCACCCGCATACTCTTAATGTAAGTCAAGAGCCTGGTAAGCAACTACCGTCACAGTCACCACCCTCATACTCTTAATGTATATCAATAACCTAGTAAGCAACTACCATCACAGTCACCACCCACATACTCTTAATGTAGGTCAAGAACCTAGTAAGCAACTACCATCACAGTCTCAACCCGCATACTCTTAATGTAGGTCAAGAACCTAGTAAGCAACTACTGTCACAGTCACCACCCGCACACCCTTAATGCGCCTCAAGAACCTAGTAACCACCCGCACACCCTTAATGCTCCTCAAGAACCTAGTAAGCAACTGCTGTCACAGTCACCACCCGCATACTCTTAATGTAGGTCAAGAACCTAGTAAGCAACTACCATCACAGTCACCACCCGCATACTCTTAATGTAGGTCAAGAACCTAGTAAACAACTACCATCACAGTCACCACCCGCATACTCTTAATGTAGGTCGAGAACCTAGTATGCAACTACTGTCACAGTCACCACCCGCATACTCTTAATGCGCGTCAAAAACCTAGTAAGCAACTACTGTCACAGTCACCACCCACATACTCTTAATGTAGGTCAAGAACCTAGTAAGCAACTACCATCACAGTCACCACCCGCATACTCTTAATGTAGGTCAAGAACCTAGTAAGCAACTACTGTCACAGTCACCACCCGCACACTCTTAATGGGCGTAAGAACCTAGTAAGCAACTACTGTCACAGTCACCACCCGCATACTCTTAATGTAGGTCAAGAGCCTAGTAAGCAACTACCGTCACAGTCACCACCCTCATACTCTTAATGTAGGTCAAGAACATAGTAAACAACTACCGTTACAGTCACCACCCTCATACTCTTAATGTAGGTCAAGAACCTAGTAAGCAACTACTGTCACAGTCACCACCCACATACTCTTAATGTAGGTCAAGAACCTAGTAAGCAACTACCATCACAGTCACCACCCGCATACTCTTAATGTAGGTCAAGAACCTAGTAAGCAACTACCATCACAGTCACCACCCGCATACTCTTAATGTAGGTCAATAACCTAGTTAGCAACTACCATCACAGTCAGCACCCGCATACTCTTAATGTAGGTCAAGAGCCTAGTAAGCAACTACCGTCACAGTCAACACCCTCATACTCTTAATGTAGGTCAAGAACCTAGTAAGCAACTACTGTCACAGTCACCACCCTCATACTCTTAATGTAGGTCAAGAACCTAGTAAGCAACTACGATCACAGTCACCACCCGCATATTCTTAATGTAGGTCAAGAGCCTAGTAAGCAACTACCGTCACAGTCACCACCCTCATACTCTTAATGTAGGTCAAGAACCTAGTAAGCAACTACCATCACAGTCACCACCCGCATACTCGTAATGTAGGTCAAGAACCTAGTAAGCTACAACTGTCACAGTCACCATGCTCATACTCTTAATGTAGGTCAAGAACCCAGTAAGCAACTACGATCACAGTCACCACCCGCATATTCTTAATGTAGGTCAAGAGCCTAGTAAGCAACTACCGTCACAGTCACCACCCTCATACTCTTAATGTAGGTCAAGAGCATAGTAAACAACTACCGTTACAGTCACCACCCTCATACTCTTAATGTAGGTCAAGAACCTAGTAAGCAACTACTGTCACAGTCACCACCCGCACACTCTTAATGGGCGTAAGAACCTAGTAAGCAACTACTGTCACAGTCACCACCCGCATACTCTTAATGTAGGTCAAGAACCTAGTAAGCAACTACCATCACAGTCACCACCCGCATACTCTTAATGTAGGTCAAGAAGCTAGCAAGCAACTACCATCACAGTCACCACCCGCATACTCTTAATGTAGGTCAAGAACCTAGTAAGCAACTACCATCACAGTCACCACCCGCATTCTCTTAATGTAGGTCAAGAACCTAGTAAACAACTACCATCACAGTCACCACCCGCATACTCTTAATGTAGGTCAAGAACCTAGTAAGCAACTACTGTCACAGTCACCACCCCGCATACTCTTAATGCGCGTCAAGAACCTAGTAAGCAACTACTGTCACAGTCACCACCCGCATACTCTTAATGTAGGTCAAGAACCTAGTAAGCAACTACTATCACAGTCACCACCCGCATACTCTTAATGTAGGTCAAGAACCTACTAAGCAACTACTGTCACAGTCACCACCCACACATTCTTAATGGGCGTCAAGAACCTAGTAATCAACTACTGTCACAGTCACCACCCGCATACTCTTAATGTAGGTCAAGGACCTAGTAAGCAACTACCATCACAATCACCACCCGCATGCTCTTAATGTAGGTCAAGATCCTAGTAAGCAACTACCATCACAGTCACCACCCCCATACCCTAATGTAGGTCAAGAACCTAGTAAGCAACTACCGTCACATTCACCACCCTCATACTCTTAATGTAGGTCAGGAACCTAGTAAACAACTACCGTCACAGTCACCAGCCTCATACTCTTAATGTAGGTCAAGAACCTAGTAAGCCACTACCATCACAGTCACCACCCGCATACTCTTAATGTAAGTCAAGAGCCTGGTAAGCAACTACCGTCACAGTCACCACCCTCATACTCTTAATGTATATCAATAACCTAGTAAGCAACTACCATCACAGTCACCACCCACATACTCTTAATGTAGGTCAAGAACCTAGTAAGCAACTACCATCACAGTCTCAACCCGCATACTCTTAATGTAGGTCAAGAACCTAGTAAGCAACTACTGTCACAGTCACCACCTGCACACCCTTAATGCGCCTCAAGAACCTAGTAACCACCCGCACACCCTTAATGCTCCTCAAGAACCTAGTAAGCAACTGCTGTCACAGTCACCACCCGCATACTCTTAATGTAGGTCAAGAACCTAGTAAGCAACTACCATCACAGTCACCACCCGCATACTCTTAATGTAGGTCAAGAACCTAGTAAACAACTACCATCACAGTCACCACCCGCATACTCTTAATGTAGGTCGAGAACCTAGTATGCAACTACTGTCACAGTCACCACCCGCATACTCTTAATGCGCGTCAAAAACCTAGTAAGCAACTACTGTCACAGTCACCACCCACATACTCTTAATGTAGGTCAAGAACCTAGTAAGCAACTACCATCACAGTCACCACCCGCATACTCTTAATGTAGGTCAAGAACCTAGTAAGCAACTACTGTCACAGTCACCACCCGCACACTCTTAATGGGCGTAAGAACCTAGTAAGCAACTACTGTCACAGTCACCACCCGCATACTCTTAATGTAGGTCAAGAGCCTAGTAAGCAACTACCGTCACAGTCACCACCCTCATACTCTTAATGTAGGTCAAGAACATAGTAAACAACTACCGTTACAGTCACCACCCTCATACTCTTAATGTAGGTCAAGAACCTAGTAAGCAACTACTGTCACAGTCACCACCCACATACTCTTAATGTAGGTCAAGAACCTAGTAAGCAACTACCATCACAGTCACCACCCGCATACTCTTAATGTAGGTCAAGAACCTAGTAAGCAACTACCATCACAGTCACCACCCGCATACTCTTAATGTAGGTCAATAACCTAGTTAGCAACTACCATCACAGTCAGCACCCGCATACTCTTAATGTAGGTCAAGAGCCTAGTAAGCAACTACCGTCACAGTCAACACCCTCATACTCTTAATGTAGGTCAAGAACCTAGTAAGCAACTACTGTCACAGTCACCACCCTCATACTCTTAATGTAGGTCAAGAACCTAGTAAGCAACTACGATCACAGTCACCACCCGCATATTCTTAATGTAGGTCAAGAGCCTAGTAAGCAACTACCGTCACAGTCACCACCCTCATACTCTTAATGTAGGTCAAGAACCTAGTAAGCAACTACCATCACAGTCACCACCCGCATACTCGTAATGTAGGTCAAGAACCTAGTAAGCTACAACTGTCACAGTCACCATGCTCATACTCTTAATGTAGGTCAAGAACCCAGTAAGCAACTACGATCACAGTCACCACCCGCATATTCTTAATGTAGGTCAAGAGCCTAGTAAGCAACTACCGTCACAGTCACCACCCTCATACTCTTAATGTAGGTCAAGAGCATAGTAAACAACTACCGTTACAGTCACCACCCTCATACTCTTAATGTAGGTCAAGAACCTAGTAAGCAACTACTGTCACAGTCACCACCCGCACACTCTTAATGGGCGTAAGAACCTAGTAAGCAACTACTGTCACAGTCACCACCCGCATACTCTTAATGTAGGTCAAGAACCTAGTAAGCAACTACCATCACAGTCACCACCCGCATACTCTTAATGTAGGTCAAGAAGCTAGCAAGCAACTACCATCACAGTCACCACCCGCATACTCTTAATGTAGGTCAAGAACCTAGTAAGCAACTACCATCACAGTCACCACCCGCATTCTCTTAATGTAGGTCAAGAACCTAGTAAACAACTACCATCACAGTCACCACCCGCATACTCTTAATGTAGGTCAAGAACCTAGTAGGCAACTACTGTCACAGTCACCACCCCGCATACTCTTAATGCGCGTCAAGAACCTAGTAAGCAACTACTGTCACAGTCACCACCCGCATACTCTTAATGTAGGTCAAGAACCTAGTAAGCAACTACTATCACAGTCACCACCCGCATACTCTTAATGTAGGTCAAGAACCTACTAAGCAACTACTGTCACAGTCACCACCCACACATTCTTAATGGGCGTCAAGAACCTAGTAATCAACTACTGTCACAGTCACCACCCGCATACTCTTAATGTAGGTCAAGGACCTAGTAAGCAACTACCATCACAATCACCACCCGCATGCTCTTAATGTAGGTCAAGATCCTAGTAAGCAACTACCATCACAGTCACCACCCCCATACCCTAATGTAGGTCAAGAACCTAGTAAGCAACTACCGTCACATTCACCACCCTCATACTCTTAATGTAGGTCAGGAACCTAGTAAACAACTACCGTCACAGTCACCAGCCTCATACTCTTAATGTAGGTCAAGAACCTAGTAAGCCACTACCATCACAGTCACCACCCGCATACTCTTAATGTAAGTCAAGAGCCTGGTAAGCAACTACCGTCACAGTCACCACCCTCATACTCTTAATGTATATCAATAACCTAGTAAGCAACTACCATCACAGTCACCACCCACATACTCTTAATGTAGGTCAAGAACCTAGTAAGCAACTACCATCACAGTCTCAACCCGCATACTCTTAATGTAGGTCAAGAACCTAGTAAGCAACTACTGTCACAGTCACCACCCGCACACCCTTAATGCGCCTCAAGAACCTAGTAACCACCCGCACACCCTTAATGCTCCTCAAGAACCTAGTAAGCAACTACTGTCACAGTCACCACCCGCATACTCTTAATGTAGGTCAAGAACCTAGTAAGCAACTACCATCACATTCACCACCCGCATACTCTTAATGTAGGTCAAGAACCTAGTAAACAACTACCATCACAGTCACCACCCGCATACTCTTAATGTAGGTCGAGAACCTAGTATGCAACTACTGTCACAGTCACCACCCGCATACTCTTAATGCGCGTCAAAAACCTAGTAAGCAACTACTGTCACAGTCACCACCCACATACTCTTAATGTATGTCAAGAACCTATTAAGCAACTAGCATCACAGTCACCACCCGCATACTCTTAATGTAGGTCAAGAACCTACTAAGCAACTACTGTCACAGTCACCACCCGCACACTCTTAATGGGCGTCAAGAACCTAGTAAGCAACTACTGTCACAGTCACCACCCGCATACTCTTAATGTAGGTCAAGAACCTAGTAAGCAACTACCATCACAGTCACCACCCGCATACTCTTAATGTAGGTCAAGAACCTACTAAACAACTACCATCACAGTCACCACCCGCATACTCTTAATGTAGGTCGAGAACCTAGTAAGCAACTACTGTCACAGTCACCACCCGCATACTCTTTAATGCGCGTCAAGAACCTAGTAAGCAACTACTGTCACAGTCACCACCCGCATACTCTTAATGCGCGTCAAGAACCTAGTAAGCAACTACCATAACAGTCACCACCCGCATACTCTTAATGTAGGTCAAGAACCTAGTAAGCAACTACCATCACACTCACCACCCCCATACTCTTAATGTAGGTCAAGAACCTAGTAAGCAACTACCGTCACATTCACCACCCGCATACTCTTAATGTAGGTCAAGGACCTAGTAAGCAACTACCATCACAATCACCACCCGCATACTCTTAATGTAGGTCAAGAACCTAGTAAGCAACTACCGTCACAGTCACCACCCGCATACTCTTAATGTAGGTCAAGGACCTAGTAAGCAACTACCATCACAATCACCACCCCCATACTCTTAATGTAGGTCAAGAACCTAGTAAGCAACTACCGTCACAGTCACCACCCGCATACTCTTAATGTAGGTCAAGATCCTAGTAAGCAACTACCATCACAGTCACCACCCCCATACCCTAATGTAGGTCAAGAACCTAGTAAGCAACTACCGTCACAGTCACCAGCCTCATACTCTTAATGTAGGTCAAGAACCTAGTAAGCAACTACCGTCACAGTCACCACCCGCATACTCTTAATGTAGGTCAAGGACCTAGTAAGCAACTACCATCACAATCACCACCCCCATACTCTTAATGTAGGTCAAGAACCTAGTAAGCAACTACCGTCACAGTCACCACCCGCATACTCTTAATGTAGGTCAAGATCCTAGTAAGCAACTACTGTCACAGTCACCACCCGCATACTCTTAATGCGCGTCAAAAACCTAGTAAGCAACTACTGTCACAGTCACCACCCACATACTCTTAATGTAGGTCAAGAACCTAGTAAGCAACTACCATCACAGTCACCACCCGCATACTCTTAATGTAGGTCAAGAACCTAGTAAGCAACTACTGTCACAGTCACCACCCGCACACTCTTAATGGGCGTAAGAACCTAGTAAGCAACTACTGTCACAGTCACCACCCGCATACTCTTAATGTAGGTCAAGAGCCTAGTAAGCAACTACCGTCACAGTCACCACCCTCATACTCTTAATGTAGGTCAAGAACATAGTAAACAACTACCGTTACAGTCACCACCCTCATACTCTTAATGTAGGTCAAGAACCTAGTAAGCAACTACTGTCACAGTCACCACCCGCACACTCTTAATGGGCGTAAGAACCTAGTAAGCAACTACTGTCACAGTCACCACCCGCATACTCTTAATGTAGGTCAAGAACCTAGTAAGCAACTACCATCACAGTCACCACCCGCATACTCTTAATGTAGGTCAAGAAGCTAGCAAGCAACTACCATCACAGTCACCACCCGCATACTCTTAATGTAGGTCAAGAACCTAGTAAGCAACTACCATCACAGTCACCACCCGCATACTCTTAATGTAGGTCAAGAACCTAGTAAACAACTACCATCACAGTCACCACCCGCATACTCTTAATGTAGGTCAAGAACCTAGTAAGCAACTACTGTCACAGTCACCACCCGCATACTCTTAATGTAGGTCAAGAGCCTGGTAAGCAACTACCGTCACAGTCACCACCCTCATACTCTTAATGTAGGTCAAGAACCTAGTAAGCAACTACCATCACAGTCACCACCCGCATACTCTTAATGTATGTCAAGAACCTATTAAGCAACTACCATCACAGTCACCACCCGCATACTCTTAATGTAGGTCAAGAACCTACTAAGCAACTACTGTCACAGTCACCACCCGCATGCTCTTAATGTAGGTCAAGAACCTAGTAAGCAACTACCATCACAGTCACCACCCGCATACTCTTAATGTATGTCAAGAACCTATTAAGCAACTACCATCACAGTCACCACCCGCATACTCTTAATGTAGGTCAAGAACCTACTAAGCAACTACTGTCACAGTCACCACCCGCACACTCTTAATGGGCATCAAGAACCTAGTAAGCAACTACCATCACAGTCACCACCCGCATACTCTTAATGTATGTCAAGAACCTATTAAGCAACTAGCATCACAGTCACCACCCGCATACTCTTAATGTAGGTCAAGAACCTACTAAGCAACTACTGTCACAGTCACCACCCGCACACTCTTAATGGGCGTCAAGAACCTAGTAAGCAACTACTGTCACAGTCACCACCCGCATACTCTTAATGTAGGTCAAGAACCTAGTAAGCAACTACCATCACAGTCACCACCCGCATACTCTTAATGTAGGTCAAGAACCTACTAAACAACTACCATCACAGTCACCACCCGCATACTCTTAATGTAGGTCGAGAACCTAGTAAGCAACTACTGTCACAGTCACCACCCGCATACTCTTTAATGCGCGTCAAGAACCTAGTAAGCAACTACTGTCACAGTCACCACCCGCATACTCTTAATGCGCGTCAAGAACCTAGTAAGCAACTACCATAACAGTCACCACCCGCATACTCTTAATGTAGGTCAAGAACCTAGTAAGCAACTACCATCACACTCACCACCCCCATACTCTTAATGTAGGTCAAGAACCTAGTAAGCAACTACCGTCACAGTCACCACCCGCATACTCTTAATGTAGGTCAAGGACCTAGTAAGCAACTACCATCACAATCACCACCCGCATACTCTTAATGTAGGTCAAGAACCTAGTAAGCAACTACCGTCACAGTCACCACCCGCATACTCTTAATGTAGGTCAAGGACCTAGTAAGCAACTACCATCACAATCACCACCCCCATACTCTTAATGTAGGTCAAGAACCTAGTAAGCAACTACCGTCACAGTCACCACCCGCATACTCTTAATGTAGGTCAAGATCCTAGTAAGCAACTACCATCACAGTCACCACCCCCATACCCTAATGTAGGTCAAGAACCTAGTAAGCAACTACCGTCACAGTCACCAGCCTCATACTCTTAATGTAGGTCAAGAACCTAGTAAGCAACTACCGTCACAGTCACCACCCGCATACTCTTAATGTAGGTCAAGGACCTAGTAAGCAACTACCATCACAATCACCACCCCCATACTCTTAATGTAGGTCAAGAACCTAGTAAGCAACTACCGTCACAGTCACCACCCGCATACTCTTAATGTAGGTCAAGATCCTAGTAAGCAACTACCATCACAGTCACCACCCCCATACCCTAATGTAGGTCAAGAACCTAGTAAGCAACTACCGTCACAGTCACCAGCCTCATACTCTTAATGTAGGTCAAGGACCTAGTAAGCAACTACCATCACAATCACCACCCGCATACTCTCGCGTCAAGAACCTAGTAATCAACTACTGTCACAGTTACCACCCGCATACTCTTAATGTAGGTCAAGGACCTAGTAAGCAACTACCATCACAATCACCACCCGCATACTCTTAATGTAGGTCAAGAACCTAGTAAGCAACTACCATCACAGTCACCACCCGCATACTCTTAATGTAGGTCAAGAACCTAGTAAGCAACTACCATCACAATCACCACCCGCATACTCTTAATGTAGGTCAAGAGCCTAGTAAGCAACTACCGTCACAGTCACCATCCTCATACTCTTAATGTAGGTCAAGAACCTAGTAAGCAACTACTGTCACAGTCACCACCCTCATACTCTTAATATAGGTCAAGAACCTAGTAAGCAACTACGATCACAGTCACCACCCGCATATTCTTAATGTAGGTCAAGAGCCTAGTAAGCAACTACCGTCACAGTCACCACCCTCATACTCTTAATGTAGGTCAAGAACCTAGTAAACAACTACCGTCACAGTCACCACCCTCATACTCTTAATGTAGGTCAAGAACCTAGTATGCAACTACCATCACAGTCACCACCCGCATACTCTTAATGTAGGTCAAGAGCCTGGTAAGCAACTACCGTCACAGTCACCACCCTCATACTCTTAATGTAGGTCAAGAACCTAGTAAGCAACTACCATCACAGTCACCACCCGCATACTCTTAATGTATGTCAAGAACCTATTAAGCAACTACCATCACAGTCACCACCCGCATACTCTTAATGTAGGTCAAGAACCTACTAAGCAACTACTGTCACAGTCACCACCCGCACACTCTTAATGGGCGTCAAGAACCTAGTAAGCAACTACTGTCACAGTCACCACCCGCATACTCTTAATGTAGGTCAAGAATCTAGTAAGCAACTACCATCCCAGTCACCACCCGCTTACTCTTAATGTAGGTCAAGAACCTAGTAAACAACTACCATCACAGTCACCACCCGCATACTCTTAATGTAGGTCGAGAACCTAGTAAGCAACTACTGTCACAGTCACCACCCGCATACTCTTATTGCGCGTCAAGAACCTAGTAAGCAACTACTGTCACAGTCACCACCCTCATACTCTTAATGTAGGTCAAGAACCTAGTAAACAACTACCGTCACAGTCACCACCCTCATACTCTTAATGTAGGTCAAGAACCTAGTAAGCAACTACCATCACAGTCACCACCCGCATACTCTTAATGTTGGTCAAGAGCCTGGTAAGCAACTACCATCACAGTCACCACCCTCATACTCTTAATGTAGGTCAAGAACCTAGTAAGCAACTACCATCACAGTCACCACCCGCATACTCTTAATGTATGTCAAGAACCTATTAAGCAACTACCATCACAGTCACCACCCGCATACTCTTAATGTAGGTCAAGAGCCTAGTAAGCAACTACTGTCACAGTCACCACCCGCATGCTCTTAATGTAGGTCAAGAACCTAGTAAGCAACTACCATCACAGTCACCACCCGCATACTCTTAATGTATGTCAAGAACCTATTAAGCAACTACCATCACAGTCACCACCCGCATACTCTTAATGTAGGTCAAGAACCTACTAAGCAACTACTGTCACAGTCACCACCCGCACACTCTTAATGGGCGTCAAGAACCTAGTAAGCAACTACCATCACAGTCACCACCCGCATACTCTTAATGTATGTCAAGAACCTATTAAGCAACTAGCATCACAGTCACCACCCGCATACTCTTAATGTAGGTCAAGAACCTACTAAGCAACTACTGTCACAGTCACCACCCGCACACTCTTAATGGGCGTCAAGAACCTAGTAAGCAACTACTGTCACAGTCACCACCCGCATACTCTTAATGTAGGTCAAGAACCTAGTAAGCAACTACCATCACAGTCACCACCCGCATACTCTTAATGTAGGTCAAGAACCTACTAAACAACTACCATCACAGTCACCACCCGCATACTCTTAATGTAGGTCGAGAACCTAGTAAGCAACTACTGTCACAGTCACCACCCGCATACTCTTTAATGCGCGTCAAGAACCTAGTAAGCAACTACTGTCACAGTCACCACCCGCATACTCTTAATGCGCGTCAAGAACCTAGTAAGCAACTACCATAACAGTCACCACCCGCATACTCTTAATGTAGGTCAAGAACCTAGTAAGCAACTACCATCACACTCACCACCCCCATACTCTTAATGTAGGTCAAGAACCTAGTAAGCAACTACCGTCACAGTCACCACCCGCATACTCTTAATGTAGGTCAAGGACCTAGTAAGCAACTACCATCACAATCACCACCCGCATACTCTTAATGTAGGTCAAGAACCTAGTAAGCAACTACCGTCACAGTCACCACCCGCATACTCTTAATGTAGGTCAAGGACCTAGTAAGCAACTACCATCACAATCACCACCCCCATACTCTTAATGTAGGTCAAGAACCTAGTAAGCAACTACCGTCACAGTCACCACCCGCATACTCTTAATGTAGGTCAAGATCCTAGTAAGCAACTACCATCACAGTCACCACCCCCATACCCTAATGTAGGTCAAGAACCTAGTAAGCAACTACCGTCACAGTCACCAGCCTCATACTCTTAATGTAGGTCAAGAACCTAGTAAGCAACTACCGTCACAGTCACCACCCGCATACTCTTAATGTAGGTCAAGGACCTAGTAAGCAACTACCATCACAATCACCACCCCCATACTCTTAATGTAGGTCAAGAACCTAGTAAGCAACTACCGTCACAGTCACCACCCGCATACTCTTAATGTAGGTCAAGATCCTAGTAAGCAACTACCATCACAGTCACCACCCCCATACCCTAATGTAGGTCAAGAACCTAGTAAGCAACTACCGTCACAGTCACCAGCCTCATACTCTTAATGTAGGTCAAGGACCTAGTAAGCAACTACCATCACAATCACCACCCGCATACTCTCGCGTCAAGAACCTAGTAATCAACTACTGTCACAGTTACCACCCGCATACTCTTAATGTAGGTCAAGGACCTAGTAAGCAACTACCATCACAATCACCACCCGCATACTCTTAATGTAGGTCAAGAACCTAGTAAGCAACTACCATCACAGTCACCACCCGCATACTCTTAATGTAGGTCAAGAACCTAGTAAGCAACTACCATCACAATCACCACCCGCATACTCTTAATGTAGGTCAAGAGCCTAGTAAGCAACTACCGTCACAGTCACCATCCTCATACTCTTAATGTAGGTCAAGAACCTAGTAAGCAACTACTGTCACAGTCACCACCCTCATACTCTTAATATAGGTCAAGAACCTAGTAAGCAACTACGATCACAGTCACCACCCGCATATTCTTAATGTAGGTCAAGAGCCTAGTAAGCAACTACCGTCACAGTCACCACCCTCATACTCTTAATGTAGGTCAAGAACCTAGTAAACAACTACCGTCACAGTCACCACCCTCATACTCTTAATGTAGGTCAAGAACCTAGTATGCAACTACCATCACAGTCACCACCCGCATACTCTTAATGTAGGTCAAGAGCCTGGTAAGCAACTACCGTCACAGTCACCACCCTCATACTCTTAATGTAGGTCAAGAACCTAGTAAGCAACTACCATCACAGTCACCACCCGCATACTCTTAATGTATGTCAAGAACCTATTAAGCAACTACCATCACAGTCACCACCCGCATACTCTTAATGTAGGTCAAGAACCTACTAAGCAACTACTGTCACAGTCACCACCCGCACACTCTTAATGGGCGTCAAGAACCTAGTAAGCAACTACTGTCACAGTCACCACCCGCATACTCTTAATGTAGGTCAAGAATCTAGTAAGCAACTACCATCCCAGTCACCACCCGCTTACTCTTAATGTAGGTCAAGAACCTAGTAAACAACTACCATCACAGTCACCACCCGCATACTCTTAATGTAGGTCGAGAACCTAGTAAGCAACTACTGTCACAGTCACCACCCGCATACTCTTATTGCGCGTCAAGAACCTAGTAAGCAACTACTGTCACAGTCACCACCCTCATACTCTTAATGTAGGTCAAGAACCTAGTAAACAACTACCGTCACAGTCACCACCCTCATACTCTTAATGTAGGTCAAGAACCTAGTAAGCAACTACCATCACAGTCACCACCCGCATACTCTTAATGTAGGTCAAGAGCCTGGTAAGCAACTACCATCACAGTCACCACCCTCATACTCTTAATGTAGGTCAAGAACCTAGTAACCAACTACCATCACAGTCACCACCCGCATACTCTTAATGTATGTCAAGAACCTATTAAGCAACTACCATCACAGTCACCACCCGCATACTCTTAATGTAGGTCAAGAGCCTAGTAAGCAACTACCGTCACAGTCACCATCCTCATACTCTTAATGTAGGTCAAGAACCTAGTAAGCAACTACTGTCACAGTCACCACCCTCATACTCTTAATGTAGGTCAAGAACCTAGTAAGCAACTACGATCACAGTCACCACCCGCATATTCTTAATGTAGGTCAAGAGCCTAGTAAGCAACTACCGTCACAGTCACCACCCTCATACTCTTAATGTAGGTCAAGAACCTAGTAAACAACTACCGTCACAGTCACCACCCTCATACTCTTAATGTAGGTCAAGAACCTAGTATGCAACTACCATCACAGTCACCACCCGCATACTCTTAATGTAGGTCAAGAGCCTGGTAAGCAACTACCGTCACAGTCACCACCCTCATACTCTTAATGTAGGTCAAGAACCTAGTAAGCAACTACCATCACAGTCACCACCCGCATACTCTTAATGTATGTCAAGAACCTATTAAGCAACTACCATCACAGTCACCACCCGCATACTCTTAATGTAGGTCAAGAACCTACTAAGCAACTACTGTCACAGTCACCACCCGCACACTCTTAATGGGCGTCAAGAACCTAGTAAGCAACTACTGTCACAGTCACCACCCGCATACTCTTAATGTAGGTCAAGAACCTATTAAGCAACTACCATCACAGTCACCACCCGCATACTCTTAATGTAGGTCAAGAACCTACTAAGCAACTACTGTCACAGTCACCACCCGCACACTCTTAATGGGCGTCAAGAACCTAGTAAGCAACTACCATCACAGTCACCACCCGCATACTCTTAATGTATGTCAAGAACCTATTAAGCAACTAGCATCACAGTCACCACCCGCATACTCTTAATGTAGGTCAAGAACCTACTAAGCAACTACTGTCACAGTCACCACCCGCACACTCTTAATGGGCGTCAAGAACCTAGTAAGCAACTACTGTCACAGTCACCACCCGCATACTCTTAATGTAGGTCAAGAACCTAGTAAGCAACTACCATCACAGTCACCACCCGCATACTCTTAATGTAGGTCAAGAACCTACTAAACAACTACCATCACAGTCACCACCTGCATACTCTTAATGTAGGTCGAGAACCTAGTAAGCAACTACTGTCACAGTCACCACCCGCATACTCTTTAATGCGCGTCAAGAACCTAGTAAGCAACTACTGTCACAGTCACCACCCGCATACTCTTAATGCGCGTCAAGAACCTAGTAAGCAACTACCATAACAGTCACCACCCGCATACTCTTAATGTAGGTCAAGAACCTAGTAAGCAACTACCATCACACTCACCACCCCCATACTCTTAATGTAGGTCAAGAACCTAGTAAGCAACTACCGTCACAGTCACCACCCGCATACTCTTAATGTAGGTCAAGGACCTAGTAAGCAACTACCATCACAATCACCACCCGCATACTCTTAATGTAGGTCAAGATCCTAGTAAGCAACTACCATCACAGTCACCACCCCCATACCCTAATGTAGGTCAAGAACCTAGTAAGCAACTACCGTCACAGTCACCAGCCTCATACTCTTAATGTAGGTCAAGGACCTAGTAAGCAACTACCATCACAATCACCACCCGCATACTCTCGCGTCAAGAACCTAGTAATCAACTACTGTCACAGTTACCACCCGCATACTCTTAATGTAGGTCAAGGACCTAGTAAGCAACTACCATCACAATCACCACCCGCATACTCTTAATGTAGGTCAAGAACCTAGTAAGCAACTACCATCACAGTCACCACCCGCATACTCTTAATGTAGGTCAAGAACCTAGTAAGCAACTACCATCACAATCACCACCCGCATACTCTTAATGTAGGTCAAGAGCCTAGTAAGCAACTACCGTCACAGTCACCATCCTCATACTCTTAATGTAGGTCAAGAACCTAGTAAGCAACTACTGTCACAGTCACCACCCTCATACTCTTAATATAGGTCAAGAACCTAGTAAGCAACTACGATCACAGTCACCACCCGCATATTCTTAATGTAGGTCAAGAGCCTAGTAAGCAACTACCGTCACAGTCACCACCCTCATACTCTTAATGTAGGTCAAGAACCTAGTAAACAACTACCGTCACAGTCACCACCCTCATACTCTTAATGTAGGTCAAGAACCTAGTATGCAACTACCATCACAGTCACCACCCGCATACTCTTAATGTAGGTCAAGAGCCTGGTAAGCAACTACCGTCACAGTCACCACCCTCATACTCTTAATGTAGGTCAAGAACCTAGTAAGCAACTACCATCACAGTCACCACCCGCATACTCTTAATGTATGTCAAGAACCTATTAAGCAACTACCATCACAGTCACCACCCGCATACTCTTAATGTAGGTCAAGAACCTACTAAGCAACTACTGTCACAGTCACCACCCGCACACTCTTAATGGGCGTCAAGAACCTAGTAAGCAACTACTGTCACAGTCACCACCCGCATACTCTTAATGTAGGTCAAGAATCTAGTAAGCAACTACCATCACAGTCACCACCCGCTTACTCTTAATGTAGGTCAAGAACCTAGTAAACAACTACCATCACAGTCACCACCCGCATACTCTTAATGTAGGTCGAGAACCTAGTAAGCAACTACTGTCACAGTCACCACCCGCATACTCTTATTGCGCGTCAAGAACCTAGTAAGCAACTACTGTCACAGTCACCACCCTCATACTCTTAATGTAGGTCAAGAACCTAGTAAACAACTACCGTCACAGTCACCACCCTCATACTCTTAATGTAGGTCAAGAACCTAGTAAGCAACTACCATCACAGTCACCACCCGCATACTCTTAATGTAGGTCAAGAGCCTGGTAAGCAACTACCATCACAGTCACCACCCTCATACTCTTAATGTAGGTCAAGAACCTAGTATGCAACTACCATCACAGTCACCACCCGCATACTCTTAATGTAGGTCAAGAGCCTGGTAAGCAACTACCGTCACAGTCACCACCCTCATACTCTTAATGTAGGTCAAGAACCTAGTAAGCAACTACCATCACAGTCACCACCCGCATACTCTTAATGTATGTCAAGAACCTATTAAGCAACTACCATCACAGTCACCACCCGCATACTCTTAATGTAGGTCAAGAACCTACTAAGCAACTACTGTCACAGTCACCACCCGCACACTCTTAATGGGCGTCAAGAACCTAGTAAGCAACTACTGTCACAGTCACCACCCGCATACTCTTAATGTAGGTCAAGAATCTAGTAAGCAACTACCATCACAGTCACCACCCGCTTACTCTTAATGTAGGTCAAGAACCTAGTAAACAACTACCATCAGTCACCACCCGCATACTCTTAATGTAGGTCGAGAACCTAGTAAGCAACTACTGTCACAGTCACCACCCGCATACTCTTATTGCGCGTCAAGAACCTAGTAAGCAACTACTGTCACAGTCACCACCCTCATACTCTTAATGTAGGTCAAGAACCTAGTAAACAACTACCGTCACAGTCACCACCCTCATACTCTTAATGTAGGTCAAGAACCTAGTAAGCAACTACCATCACAGTCACCACCCGCATACTCTTAATGTAGGTCAAGAGCCTGGTAAGCAACTACCATCACAGTCACCACCCTCATACTCTTAATGTAGGTCAAGAACCTAGTAAGCAACTACCATCACAGTCACCACCCGCATACTCTTAATGTATGTCAAGAACCTATTAAGCAACTACCATCACAGTCACCACCCGCATACTCTTAATGTAGGTCAAGAGCCTAGTAAGCAACTACCGTCACAGTCACCATCCTCATACTCTTAATGTAGGTCAAGAACCTAGTAAGCAACTACTGTCACAGTCACCACCCTCATACTCTTAATGTAGGTCAAGAACCTAGTAAGCAACTACGATCACAGTCACCACCCGCATATTCTTAATGTAGGTCAAGAGCCTAGTAAGCAACTACCGTCACAGTCACCACCCTCATACTCTTAATGTAGGTCAAGAACCTAGTAAACAACTACCGTCACAGTCACCACCCTC
Source organism: Chaetoderma sp. LZ-2023a (assembly GCA_034401795.1). NCBI lineage: Eukaryota > Metazoa > Mollusca > Caudofoveata > Chaetodermatida > Chaetodermatidae > Chaetoderma > Chaetoderma sp. LZ-2023a. Next base: position 116,089,827 of record CM067371.1, read on the forward strand.
ATACTCTTAATGTAGGTCAAGAACCTAGTATGCAACTACCATCACAGTCACCACCCGCATACTCTTAATGTAGGTCAAGATCCTGGTAAGCAACTACCGTCACAGTCACCACCCTCATACTCTTAATGTAGGTCAAGAACCTAGTAAGCAACTACCATCACAGTCACCACCCGCATACTCTTAATGTATGTCAAGAACCTATTAAGCAACTACCATCACAGTCACCACCCGCATACTCTTAATGTAGGTCAAGAACCTACTAAGCAACTACTGTCACAGTCACCACCCGCACACTCTTAATGGGCGTCAAGAACCTAGTAAGCAACTACTGTCACAGTCACCACCCGCATACTCTTAATGTAGGTCAAGAATCTAGTAAGCAACTACCATCACAGTCACCACCCGCATACTCTTAATGTAGGTCAAGAACCTAGTAAACAACTACCATCACAGTCACCACCCGCATACTCTTAATGTAGGTCGAGAACCTAGTAAGCAACTACTGTCACAGTCACCACCCGCATACTCTTATTGCGCATCAAGAACCTAGAAAGCAACTACTGTCACAGTCACCACCCTCATACTCTTAATGTAGGTCAAGAACCTAGTAAACAACTACCGTCACAGTCACCACCCTCATACTCTTAATGTAGGTCAAGAACCTAGTAAGCAACTACCATTACAGTCACCACCCGCATACTCTTAATGTAGGTCAAGAGCCTGGTAAGCAACTACCGTCACAGTCACCACCCTCATACTCTTAATGTAGGTCAAGAACCTAGTAAGCAACTACCATCACAGTCACCACCCGCATACTCTTAATGTATGTCAAGAACCTATTAAGCAACTACCATCACAGTCACCACCCGCATACTCTTAATGTAGGTCAAGAACCTACTAAGCAACTACTGTCACAGTCACCACCCGCACACTCTTAATGGGCGTCAAGAACCTAGTAAGCAACTACTCTCACAGTCACCACCCGCATACTCTTAATGTAGGTCAAGAACCTAGTAAGCAACTACCATCACAGTCACCACCCGCATACTCTTAATGTAGGTCAAGAACCTAGTATACAACTACCATCACAGTCACAACACGCATACTCTTAATGTAGGTCGAGAACCTAGTAAGCAACTACTGTCACAGTCACCACCCGCATACTCTTATTGCGCGTCAAGAACCTAGTAAGCAACTACTGTCACAGTCACCACCCACATACTCTTAATGTAGGTCAAGAACCTAGTAAGCAACTACCATCACAGTCGCCACCCGCATACTCTTAATGTAGGTCAAGAACCTAGTAAACAAATACTGTCACAGTCACCACCCGCATACTCTTAATGCGCGTCAAGAACCTAGTAAGCAACTGCTGTCACAGTCACCACCCGCATACTCTTAATGCGCGTCAAGAACCTAGTAAGCAACTACCATCACAGTCACCACCCTCATACTCTTAATGTAGGTCAAGAACCTAGTAAGCAACTACCATCACACTCACCACCCGCATACTCTTAATGTAGGTCAAGAACCTAGTAAGCAACTACCGTCACAGTCACCACCCGCATACTCTTAATGTAGGTCAAGAACCTAGTAAGCAACTACTGTCACAGTCACCACCCTCATACTCTTAATGTAGGTCAAGAACCTAGTAAGCAACTACGATCACAGTCACCACCCGCATATTCTTAATGTAGGTCAAGAGCCTAGTAAGCAACTACCGTCACAGTCACCACCCTCATACTCTTAATGTAGGTCAAGAACCTAGTAAGCAACTACCATCACAGTCACCACCCGCATACTCTTAATGTAGGTCAAGATCCTGGTAAGCATCTACCGTCACAGTCACCACCCTCATACTCTTAATGTAGGTCAAGAACCTAGTAAGCAACTACCATCACAGTCACCACCCGCATACTCTTAATGTATGTCAAGAACCTATTAAGCAACTACCATCACAGTCACCACCCGCATATTTTTAATGTAGGTCAAGAACCTACTAAGCAACTACTGTCACAGTCACCACCCGCACACTCTTAATGGGCGTCAAGAACCTAGTAAGCAACTACTGTCACAGTCACCACCCGCATACTCTTAATGTAGGTCAAGAACCTAGTAAGCAACTACCATCACAGTCACCACCCGCATACTCTTAATGTAGGTCAAGAACCTAGTAAACAACTACCATCACAGTCACCACCCGCATACTCTTAATGTAGGTCGAGAACCTAGTAAGCAACTACTGTCACAGTCACCACCCGCATACTCTTTAATGCGCGTCAAGAACCTAGTAAGCAACTACTGTCACAGTCACCACCCGCATACTCTTAATGCGCGTCAAGAACCTAGTAAGCAACTACCATAACAGTCACCACCCGCATACTCTTAATGTAGGTCAAGAACCTAGTAAGCAACTACCGTCACAGTCACCACCCACATACTCTTAATGTAGGTCAAGAACCTAGTAAGCAACTACCATCACAGTCGCCACCCGCATACTCTTAATGTAGGTCATGAACCTAGTAAACAACTACTGTCACAGTCACCACCCGCATACTCTTAATGCGTGTCAAGAACCTAGTAAGCAACTGCTGTCACAGTCACCACCCGCATACTCTTAATGCGCGTCAAGAACCTAGTAATCAACTACCATCACAGTCACCACTCGCATACTCTTAATGTAGGTCAAGAACCTAGTAAGCAACTACCATCACACTCACCACCCGCATACTCTTAATGTAGGTCAAGAACCTAGTAAGCAACTACCGTCACAGTCACCACCCGCATACTCTTAATGTAGGTCAAGAACCTAGTAAGCAACTACTGTCACAGTCACCACCCTCATACTCTTAATGTAGGTCAAGAACCTAGTAAGCAACTACGATCACAGTCACCACCCGCATATTCTTAATGTAGGTCAAGAGCCTAGTAAGCAACTACCGTCACAGTCACCACCCTCATACTCTTAATGTAGGTCAAGAACCTAGTAAGCAACTACCATCACAGTCACCACCCGCATACTCTTAATGTAGGTCAAGAGCCTGGTAAGCAACTACCGTCACAGTCACCACCCTCATACTCTTAATGTAGGTCAAGAACCTAGTAAGCAACTACCATCACAGTCACCACCCGCATACTCTTAATGTATGTCAAGAACCTATTAAGCAACTACCATCACAGTCACCACCCGCATATTCTTAATGTAGGTCAAGAACCTACTAAGCAACTACTGTCACAGTCACCACCCGCACACTCTTAATGGGCGTCAAGAACCTAGTAAGCAACTACTGTCACAGTCACCACCCGCATACTCTTAATGTAGGTCAAGAACCTAGTAAGCAACTACCATCACAGTCACCACCCGCATACTCTTAATGTAGGTCAAGAACCTAGTAAACAACTACCATCACAGTCACCACCCGCATACTCTTAATGTAGGTCGAGAACCTAGTAAGCAACTACTGTCACAGTCACCACCCGCATACTCTTTAATGCGCGTCAAGAACCTAGTAAGCAACTACTGTCACAGTCACCACCCGCATACTCTTAATGCGCGTCAAGAACCTAGTAAGCAACTACCATAACAGTCACCACCCGCATACTCTTAATGTAGGTCAAGAACCTAGTAAGCAACTACCGTCACAGTCACCACCCACATACTCTTAATGTAGGTCAAGAACCTAGTAAGCAACTACCATCACAGTCGCCACCCGCATACTCTTAATGTAGGTCATGAACCTAGTAAACAACTACTGTCACAGTCACCACCCGCATACTCTTAATGCGTGTCAAGAACCTAGTAAGCAACTGCTGTCACAGTCACCACCCGCATACTCTTAATGCGCGTCAAGAACCTAGTAATCAACTACCATCACAGTCACCACTCGCATACTCTTAATGTAGGTCAAGAACCTAGTAAGCAACTACCATCACACTCACCACCCGCATACTCTTAATGTAGGTCAAGAACCTAGTAAGCAACTACCGTCACAGTCACCACCCGCATACTCTTAATGTAGGTCAAGAACCTAGTAAGCAACTACTGTCACAGTCACCACCCTCATACTCTTAATGTAGGTCAAGAACCTAGTAAGCAACTACGATCACAGTCACCACCCGCATATTCTTAATGTAGGTCAAGAGCCTAGTAAGCAACTACCGTCACAGTCACCACCCTCATACTCTTAATGTAGGTCAAGAACCTAGTAAGCAACTACCATCACAGTCACCACCCGCATACTCTTAATGTAGGTCAAGAGCCTGGTAAGCAACTACCGTCACAGTCACCACCCTCATACTCTTAATGTAGGTCAAGAACCTAGTAAGCAACTACCATCACAGTCACCACCCGCATACTCTTAATGTATGTCAAGAACCTATTAAGCAACTACCATCACAGTCACCACCCGCATATTCTTAATGTAGGTCAAGAACCTACTAAGCAACTACTGTCACAGTCACCACCCGCACACTCTTAATGGGCGTCAAGAACCTAGTAAGCAACTACTGTCACAGTCACCACCCGCATACTCTTAATGTAGGTCAAGAACCTAGTAAGCAACTACCATCACAGTCACCACCCGCATACTCTTAATGTAAGTCAAGAACCTACTAAGCAACTACTGTCACAGTCACCACCCGCACACTCTTAATGGGCGTCAAGAACCTAGTAATCAACTACTGTCACAGTCACCACCCGCATACTCTTAATGTAGGTCAAGAACCTAGTAAGCAACTACCATCACAGTCACCACCCGCATACTCTTAATGTAGGTCAAGAACCTAGTAAACAACTACCATCACAGTCACCACCCGCATACTCTTAATGTAGGTCGAGAACCTAGTAAGCAACTACTGTCACAGTCACCACCCGCATACTCTTAATGCGCGTCAAGAACCTAGTAAGCAACTACTGTCACAGTCACCACCCACATACTCTTACTAGGTTCTTGATGTACATTAAGAGTATGCGTGTGGTGACTGTGATGGGAGTTGCTTACTAGGTTATTGAGCTACATTAAGAGTATGAGGGTGGTGACTGTGACGGCAGTTGCTTACCAGGCTCTTGACTTACATTAAGAGTATGTGGGTGGTGACTGTGATGGTAGTTGCTTACTAGGTTCTTGACCTACATTAAGAGTATGAGGGTAGTGACTGTGACGGTAGTTGCTTACTAGGCTCTTGACCTACATTAAGAATATGCGAGTGGTGACTGTGATCGTAGTTGCTTACTAGGTTCTTGACCTACATTAAGAGTATGAGGGTGGTGACTGTGACAGTAGTTGCTTACTAGGTTCTTGACCTACATTAAGAGTATGAGGGTGGTGACTGTGATGGTAGTTGCTTACTAGGCTCTTGATCTACATTAAGAGTATGCGGGCGGTGACTGTGATGGTAGTTGCTTCCTAGGTTCTTGACCTACATTAAGAGTATGAGGGTGGTGACTGTGATGGTAGTTGCTTACTAGGTTATTGACCTACATTAAGAGTATGCGGGTGGTGACTGTGACAGTAGTTGCTTACTAGGTTCTTGACGCGCATTAGGAGTATGTGGGTGGTGACTGTGACAGTAGTTGCGTACTAGCTTCTCGACCTACATTAAGAGTACTTGGGTGGTGACTGTGATCGTAGTTGCTTACTTGGTTCTTGACCTACATTAAGAGTATGAGGGTGGTGACTGTGACAGTAGTTGCTTACTAGGTTCTTGACCTACATTAAGAGTATGAGGGTGGTGACTGTGACGGTAGTTGCTGACTAGGCTCTCGACCTACATTAAGAGTATGCGGGCGGTGATTGTGATGGTAGTTGCTTACTAGGTTCTTGACCTACATTAAGAGTATGCGGGTGGTGATTGTGATGGTAGTTGCTAAACTAGGATCTTGACCTACATTAAAAGTATGAGGGTGGTGATTGTGATGGTAGTTGCTTACTAGGTTCTTGACGTACATTAAGAGTATGCGGGTGGTGACTGTGATGGTAGTTGCTTACTAGGTTCTTGACCTACATTAAGAGTATGTGGGTGGTGACTGTGACAGTAGTTGCTTACTAGGTTCTTGACGCGCATTAAGAGTATGCGGGTGGTGACTGTGACAGTAGTTGCATACTAGGTTCTCGACCTATATTAAGAGTATGCGGGTGGTGACTGTGATGGTAGTTGTTTACTAGGTTCTTGACCTACATTAAGAGTATGCGGGTGGTGACTGTGATGATAGTTGCTTACTAGGTTCTTGACCTACATTAAGAGTATGCATGTGGTGACTGACAGTAGTTGCTCACTAGGTTCTTGACGCGCATTAAGAGTGTGCGGGTGGTGACTGTGACAGTAGTTGCTTACACTAGGTTCTTGACCTACATTAAGAGTATGCGGGTGGTGACTGTGATGGTAGTTGCTTATTAGGTTCTTGACCTACATTAAGAGTATGCGGGTGGTGACTGTGATGGTAGTTGCTTACTAGGTTATTGACCTACATTAAGAGTATGCGGGTGGTGACTGTGATGGTAGTTGCTTACTAGGTTCTTGACCTACATTAAGAGTATGAGGGTGGTGACTGACGGTAGCTGCTTACCAGGCTCTTGACCTACATTAAGAGTATACGGGTGGTGACTGTGATTGTAGTTGCTTACTAGGTTCTTGACCTACATTAAGAGTATGAGGGTGGTGACTGTGATGGTAGTTGTTTACTAGGTTCTTGACTTACATTAAGAGTATGATGGTGGTGACTGTGACGGTAGTTGCTTACTAGGTTATTGAGCTACATTAAGAGTATGAGGGTGGTGACTGTGACGGTAGTTGCTTACCAGGCTCTTGACTTACATTAAGAGTATGCGGGTGGTGACTGTGATGGTAGTTGTTTACTAGGTCCTTGACCTACATTAAGAGTATGCGGGTGGTGACTGTGATGGTAGTTGCTTACTAGGTTCTTGACCTACATTAAGAGTATGCGGGTGGTGACTGTGACAGTAGTTGCTTACTAGGTTCTTAACGCGCATTAAGAGTGTGCGGGTGGTGACTGTGACAGTAGTTGCTTACTAGGTTCTTGACCTACATTAAAAGTATGCGGGTGGTGACTGTGATGGTAGTTGTTTACTAGGTTCTTGACCTACATTAAGAGTATGCGGGTGGTGACTGTGATGATAGTTGCTTACTAGGTTCTTGACCTACATTAAGAGTATGCGTGTGGTGACTGACAGTAGTTGCTCACTAGGTTCTTGACGCGCATTAAGAGTGTGCGGGTGGTGACTGTGACAGTAGTTGCTTACACTAGGTTCTTGACCTACATTAAGAGTATGCGGGTGGTGACTGTGATGGTAGTTGCTTATTAGGTTCTTGACCTACATTAAGAGTATGCGGGTGGTGACTGTGATGGTAGTTGCTTACTAGGTTATTGACCTACATTAAGAGTATGCGGGTGGTGACTGTGATGGTAGTTGCTTACTAGGTTCTTGACCTACATTAAGAGTATGCGGGAGGTGACTGTGACAGTAGTTGCTTACTAGGTTCTTAACGCGCATTAAGAGTGTGCGGGTGGTGACTGTGACAGTAGTTGCTTACTAGGTTCTTGACCTACATTAAGAGTATGCGGGTGGTGACTGTGATGGTAGTTGCTTACTAGGTTCTTGACCTACATTAAGAGTATGTGGGTGGTGACTGTGATGGTATTGCTTACTAGGTTATTGAGCTACATTAAGAGTATGAGGGCGGTGACTGTGACGGTAGTTGCTTACCAGGCTCTTGACTTACATTAAGAGTATGCGGGTGGTGACTGTGATGGTAGTTGCTTACTAGGTTCTTGACCTACATTAAGAGTATGAGGGTGGTGACTGTGACGGTAGTTGTTTAATATGTTCTTGACCTACATTAAGAGTATGCGGGTGGTGACTGTGATGGTAGTTGCTTATTAGGTTCTTGACCTACATTAAGAGTATGCGGGTGGTGACTGTGATGGTAGTTGCTTACTAGGTTATTGACCTACATTAAGAGTATGCGGGTGGTGACTGTGATGGTAGTTGCTTACTAGGTTCTTGACCTACATTAAGAGTATGCGGGAGGTGACTGTGACAGTAGTTGCTTACTAGGTTCTTAACGCGCATTAAGAGTGTGCGGGTGGTGACTGTGACAGTAGTTGCTTACTAGGTTCTTGACCTACATTAAGAGTATGCGGGTGGTGACTGTGATGGTAGTTGCTTACTAGGTTCTTGACCTACATTAAGAGTATGTGGGTGGTGACTGTGATGGTAGTTGCTTACTAGGTTATTGAGCTACATTAAGAGTATGAGGGTGGTGACTGTGACGGTAGTTGCTTACCAGGCTCTTGACTTACATTAAGAGTATGCGGGTGGTGACTGTGATGGTAGTTGCTTACTAGGCTCTTGACCTACATTAAGAATATGCGGGTGGTGACTGTGATCGTAGTTGCTTACTGGGTTCTTGACCTACATTAAGAGTATGAGGATGGTGACTGTGACAGTTGTTGCTTACTAGGTTCTTGACCTACATTAAGAGTATGCGGGTGGTGACTGTGATGGTAGTAGCTTACTAGGATCTTGACCTACATTAAAAGTATGAGGGTGGTGATTGTGATGGTAGTTGCTTACTAGGTTCTTGACGTACATTAAGAGTATGCAGGTGGTGACTGTGATGGTAGTTGCTTACTAGGTTCTTGCCCTACATTAAGAGTACGCGGGTGGTGACTGTGATGGTAGTTGCTTACTAGGTTCTTGACCTACATTAAGAGTATGCGGGTGGTGACTGTGACAGTAGTTGCTTACTAGGTTCTTACGCCCATTAAGAGTGTGCGGGTGGTGACTGTGATGGTAGTTGCTTACTAGGTTCTTGCCCTACATTAAGAGTACGCGGGTGGTGACTGTGATGGTAGTTGCTTACTAGGTTCTTGACCTACATTAAGAGTATGAGGGTGGTGACTGTGACGGTAGTTGTTTAATATGTTCTTGACCTACATTAAGAGTATGAGGGTGGTGACTGTGACGGTAGTTGCTTACTAGGCTCTTGACCTACATTAAGAATATGTGGGTGGTGACTGTGACAGTAGTTGCTTACTAGGTTCTTGACGCGCATTAAGAGTATGCGGGTGGTGACTGTGACAGTAGTTGCATACTAGGTTCTCGACCTATATTAAGAGTATGCGGGTGGTGACTGTGATGGTAGTTGTTTACTAGGTTCTTGACCTACATTAAGAGTATGCGGGTGGTGACTGTGATGGTAGTTGCTTACTAGGTTCTTGACCTACATTAAGAGTATGCGGGTGGTGACTGTGACAGTAGTTGCTTACTAGGTTCTTACGCCCATTAAGAGTATGCGGGTGGTGACTGTGACAGTAGTTGCTTACTAGGTTCTTACGCCCATTAAGAGTGTGCGGGTGGTGACTGTGACAGTAGTTGCTTACTAGGTTCTTGACCTACACTAAGAGTATGCGGGTGGTGACTGTGATGGTAGTTGCTTACTAGGTTCTTGACATACATTAAGAGTATGCGGGTGGTGACTGTGATGGTAGTTGCTTACTAGGTTCTTGACCTACATTAAGAGTATGAGGGTGGTGACTGTGACGGTAGTTGCTTACCAGGCTCTTGACCTACATTAAGAGTATGCGGGTGGTGACTGTGATGGTAGTTGCTTACTAGATTCTTGACCTACATTAAGATTATGCGGGTGGTGACTGTGATGGTAGTTGCTTACTAGGTTCTTGACCTGCATTAAGAGTATGTGGGTGGTGACTGTGACAGTAGTTGCTTACTAGGTTCTTGACCTACATTAAGAGTATGCGGGTGGTGACTGTGATGGTAGTTGTTTACTACGTTCTTGAGCTACATTAAGAGTATGCGGGTTGTGACTGTGATGGTAGTTGCTTACTAGGTTCTTGACCTACATTAAGAGTATGCGGGTGGTGACTGACAGTAGTTGCTTACTATGTTCTTGACGCGCATTAAGAGTGTGCGGGTGGTGACTGTGACAGTAGTTGCTTACACTAGGTTCTTGACCTACATTAAGAGTATGCGGGTGGTGACTGTGATGTTAGTTGCTTATTAGGTTCTTGACCTACATTAAGAGTATGCGGGTGGTGACTGTGATGGTAGTTGCGTACTAGGTTATTGACCTACATTAAGAGTATGCGGGTGGTGACTGTGATGGTAGTTGCTTACTAGGTTCTTGACCTACATTAAGAGTATGAGGGTGGTGACTGTGACGGTAGCTGCTTACCAGGCTCTTGACCTACATTAAGAGTATATGGGTGGTGACTGTGATTGTAGTTGCTTACTAGGTTCTTGACCTACATTAAGAGTATGAGGGTGGTGACTGTGACAGTAGTTGTTTACTAGGTTCTTGAGCTACATTAAGAGTATGCGGGTGGTGACTGTGATGATAGTTGCTTACTAGGTTCTTGACCTACATTAAGAGTATGCGTGTGGTGACTGACAGTAGTTGCTCACTAGGTTCTTGACGCGCATTAAGAGTGTGCGGGTGGTGACTGTGACAGTAGTTGCTTACACTAGGTTCTTGACCTACATTAAGAGTATGCGGGTGGTGACTGTGATGGTAGTTGCTTATTAGGTTCTTGACCTACATTAAGAGTATGCGGGTGGTGACTGTGATGGTAGTTGCTTACTAGGTTATTGACCTACATTAAGAGTATGCGGGTGGTGACTGTGATGGTAGTTGCTTACTAGGTTCTTGACCTACATTAAGAGTATGAGGGTGGTGACTGACGTTAGCTGCTTACCAGGCTCTTGACCTACATTAAGAGTATACGGGTGGTGACTGTGATTGTAGTTGCTTACTAGGTTCTTGACCTACATTAAGAGTATGAGGGTGGTGACTGTGATGGTAGTTGTTTACTAGGTTCTTGACTTACATTAAGAGTATGATGGTGGTGACTGTGACGGTAGTTGCTTACTAGGCTCTTGACCTACATTAAGAATATGCGGGTGGTGACTGTGATGGTAGTTGCTTACTAGGTTCTTGACCTACATTAAGAGTATGAGGATGGTGACTGTGACGGTAGTTGCTTACTAGGTTCTTGACCTACATTAAGAGTATGCGGGTGGTGATTGTGATGGTAGTTGCTTACTAGGTCCTTGACCTACATTAAGAGTATGTGGATGGTGACTGTGACGGTAGTTGCTTACTAGGTTCTTGACGTACATTAAGAGTATGCGGGTGGTGACTGTGACGGTAGTTGCTTACTAGGGTCTTGACCTACACTAAGAGTACGCGGGTGATGACTGTGATGGTAGTTGCTTGCTAGGTTCTTGACCTACATTAAGAGTATGCGGGTGGTGACTGTGACAGTAGTTGCTTACTAGGTTTTTGACGCGCATTAAGAGTATGCGGGTGGTGACTGTGACGGTAGTTGCTTACTAGGTTCTTGACCTACATTAAGAGTGCGGGTGGTGACTGTGACGGTAGTTGCTTACTAGGTTCTTGACCTATATTAAGAGTATGCGGGTGGTGACTGTGATGGTAGTTGTTTACGAGGTTCTTGACCTACATTAAGAGTATGCGGGTGGTGACTGTGATGGTAGTTGCTTACTAGGTTATTGACCTACATTAAGAGTATGCGGGTGGTGACTGTGAAGGTAGTTGCTTACTAGGTTCTTGACCTACATTAAGAGTATGCGGGTGGTGACTGTGAAGGTAGTTGCTTACTAGGTTCTTGACATACATTAAGAGTATGAGGGTGGTGACTGTGACGGTAGTTGCTTACCAGGCTCTTGACCTACATTAAGAGTATGCGCGTGGTGACTGTTGCGCGTGGTGACTGTAACGGTAGTTGCTTACTAGGCTCTTGACCTACATTAAGAGTATACGGGTGGTGACTGTGATTGTAGTTGCTTACTAGGTTCTTGACCTACATTAAGAGTATGAGGGTGGTGACTGTGATGGTAGTTGTTTACTAGGTTCTTGACTTACATTAAGAGTATGATGGTGGTGACTGTGACGGTAGTTGCTTACTAGGCTCTTGACCTACATTAAGAATATGCGGGTGGTGACTGTGATGGTAGTTGCTTACTAGGTTCTTGACCTACATTAAGAGTATGAGGGTGATGACTGTGACGGTAGTTGCTTACTAGGTTCTTGACCTACATTAAGAGTATGAGGGTGGTGACTGTGACGGTAGTTGCTTACCAGGCTCTTGACCTACATTAAGAGTATGCGCGTGGTGACTGTTGCGCGTGGTGACTGTAACGGTAGTTGCTTACTAGGCTCTTGACCTACATTAAGAGTATGCGTGTGTTGATTGTGATGGTAGTTGCTTACTAGGTTCTTGACGCACATTAAGAGTATGCGGGTGGTGACTTTGACGGTAGTTGCTTACTAGGTTCTTGACCTACATTAAGAGTATGAGGGTGGTGACTGTGATAGTAGTTGCTTACTAGGTTCTTGACCTACATTAAGAGTATGCCGGTGGTGACTGTGATGGTAGTTGCTTACTAGGTTCTTGACCTACATTAAGAGTATGAGGGTGGTGACTGTGACGGTAGTTGCTTACCAGGCTCTTGACCTACATTAAGAGTATGCGGGTGGTGACTGTGATGGTAGTTGCTTAATAGGTTCTTGACCTACATTAAGAGTATGCGGGTGGTGACTGTGACGGTAGTTGTTTACTAGGTTCTTGACCTACATTAAGAGTATGAGAATGGTGACTGTGACGGTAGTTGCTTACTAGGCTCTTGACCTACATTAAGAATATGCGGGTGGTGACTGTGATGGTAGTTGCTTACTAGGTTCTTGACCTACATTAAGAGTATGAGGGTGGTGACTGTTACAGTAGTTGCTTACTAGGTTCTTGACCTACATTAGGAGTATGCTGATGGTGACTGTGACGGTAGTTGCTTACTGGGTTCTTGATGCGCATTAGGAGTATGCAGGTGGTGAGTGTGACGGTTGTTGCTTACTAGGTTCTTGATGCGCATTAAGAGTATGCGGGTGGTGACTGTGACGGTAGTTGCTTACTAGGTTCTTGATGCGCGTTAAGAGTATGCGGGTGGTGACTGTAACGGTAGTTGCTTACTAGGTTCTTAACCTACATTAAGAGTATGCGGGTGGTGACTGTGACGGTTGTTGCTTACTAGGTTCTTGATCTGCATTAAGAACAGGCGCATGGTGACTGTTAGAGTAGACGAGGGATCTCTCACTGGCCTCGCAAATTCACAATGATTTCTGTACAACAAATCAGTCATTAACCGATACTCGCCGGACATTTCACACACAGAGGTTGTGAATCCTGTCAAACAAATGCACAGTAAAAATACACGGTTAAAAACCTGGCTTAAAGCTGACTAAAATATATCGGGTGGACCAAAAGACGCGCCCAAATTTGACGCGCGATTTCTATTAAAATGCGTGCGTCTATTGGATTTTAATGAAATTAGGCCATTCTTTAGATGCACTTCCGTTCCTTGGACACTAAATATTTCAACTTTCTACGTCAGTTAGTTTATGCATGCTGCCAAAATACAGTAATCTCTAGCAAATAGTGGCATGCCCGAGTCAGACATGTCTGGGATGCAGGTGCATATCTGAGATGTTGCGCTGCAACGTCCAGTTAAATTAATTTCTAAATATTCAGCACAAGGCATACACTTCATACAACCGACGTAAGTTCATGACCGACTTAGCTACGTCATTTATTTCGCATTTTTGATTGTGATATCAGCCTACAAAGACGTAATTGATTATGACGTCATACACTTGCCTGACAGATTGGGGTCATCAATTATCGGTAGATATACATTTCTGGATAACTTTGTATGGCAGTAACTGAAGTCTATAGTGAATATAGAAAGGATTTAAATCATGTAATTTCTCCAGTAGCTTCAAATGTGACAAAGCATTTAATTATACAATTCATCATTTTAAGCGATGTGTACTCAGCTAGTCATTAGTCTAACCTTGTGGTATTTAGTTAACGCATTCTAGCGAGTGCCACCCATTGCCAACATGCCAAGACGCAGTGGAACTGGATGGACGAAGAAACGACTACAATAATAAGTCTAGACAAGACGCGATCTGCTCCTTGAAACCCGAAAGATATCAAACAAAACAGATAGGCTAACACTGCCTCAAATCGATGCAATAACGCAGAGAGAACTTCAGATGAATCTCAAGTGTTTAACATGTCGAACAAGTCCAAGGCAGACCAACTTCTCAAGGAAACTTAGAACAATTTAAGAAAGAGAATGGGATAGTCACTGCTGCTTTTATGTTTTTGGTTTTGAATCAATTACAACTTTTACTCTCCGTTGACAATCGACATGCTATACCACAAGTAATCACTGTTATAACTATATATATATATATATTATCATTCCCAGATCATACAATGATACATGGGATAGGTATATTACATCATCATATATACGTCATAACATGCAATTTATAGTTATTATAGGCCTATACATTCATATAGTATGAATTAGATCATAATTCTGCCATCGTGTAATTTGACTGGGCGCTGGCGCTGCCATAAGCAGTATAGGCAGCAACAGCAACAAGTCAAACTAGTTTTAAAATATTCAACAGCTTACCAGTATAGGTTTCTGGAAATTGATAGTCCGGGCGTTCAGAGATACAATATTATGCAAATATAATGACGATGGCAGAGTTATGATCTAATTCATACTATATGAATGTATAGGCCTATAATAACTATATATTGCATGTTATGACGTATATATGATGATGTAATATACCTATCCCATGTATCATTGTATGACCTGGGAATGATAATATATATATAGTTACCATAGCATTGCAAATATAAGATAGCGTTACAAGTACTCACCCATTATTAAGCATACTACGAGACCGAATATCTGCATGATGGTAAATGAATTGGAGCAATTAGCAAAACAGTAATAACGTAGAAAAACACAGAGGCATCTTCACCGGTATCTTCACACGTTAAGCGGTGGAACGTGGCGCGCCCTGTGTCTACCTGTAGCTTAGTTACACCTGGCGTGACGCTTCCCCTAATAAATTGCTCCTTATAGATGGTTCGAAACAATAAACGTCGCCACTCATGCGCGAACACGTGCCACGGGCCGCCCAATGTTGCAGTTGATGATATTTGTCGTTTGGAGCAGACATACCAGAAGTACAATTACTTCTTAAAGGCCTAAGGCACCAACAGCTCCAAGTCAAATCAGTTGTAATATTTCAGGCAGCCTACCTGCATGGTTACCATGGACTAATGCTTCGACGTTCAAAGTCTAAATTAAAACAATGGTCCTTTCTAGTTTATGCATCCATCATAGGACGTCATAATCAACTACGTGACGTGTATACTGACGTCATAATCAATGACGTCATGAATGACGTAGATAAGTTCGTCACGAACGTAACGCAGAATTAATTGTTGTACGAATTGTATGTCTTTGAGATTTGATAAATATGCTGTAGAATATTTTGAAACTAATTTGTCTGCCGTTGTTGCTACCATATGCAGCAACAGCACCAAGTCAAATTAGATTCAAAATATTCATCAGCTTTCCTGTATAGGTTTCTGGGAATTGATAGTCAGGCAGTTCAGGAATCGCTCGAGCCTAACACGGGCGAAGTGTGGGTGGAGCTTAGCCAAGGATGGGCGTGGCATAGCTAAAACTGGATTCCTCCAATCTGAACAGCAGAATAAATATTCCATGTTGCCACTAACAGGACATAAAATGCCTTCGCACCCCATAATTAAGCATTACTCTTGGACTGGGAGCAACTAATGTATTTCCGGAATAATTGGGCAGGAATACTCATTCTAGGTTGTTGTTAATCACGCCGCCGAAGGCCGGTGTGAGAATTGGGGTATGTCTGCCTGCCTGCCTGCCTGCCTGCCTGCCTGCCTGCCCGCCCGCCCGCCCGCCCGCCCGCCCGCCTGCCTACCTGCCTGCCTGCCTGCCTGCATGTCCGTCTGTCTGTGTGTTTGTCTGAATGCCTGCCTGCCTGCCTGCCTGCCTGCCTGCCTGCCTGCCTGCCTGCCTGCCTGCCTGCCTGCCTGCATGCATGCATGCATGCCTGTCTGTCTGTCTGTCAGTCATGCTGTCTGTCTGTCAGTCTGTCTGATAGCCTGCCTGCCTGTCCGAGACATATCTCAGGAATACTATGAGTTAGAATCACCAAGTTTGGCACATACATGCATATTATGAGTGGCTAGAACGATTTTAGTTGGGGTCAAAATGTGAAAAACTGAGGTCACGGGGTCATTTAGTGCATACCTGAATACACATTTACGTCAATAACTCTGCAATGCAAGAGGTAGAATCACCAAATCTATAACATACATTCATATTGCGGTTGGCTTGAAGTAAAATTGTGTTTCACGTCAAAAGTTCAAATATCTAGGTCAGGGGTCACAAAGTTCATACTGGAATATACATGTTTAGCCATTATCATTGTTTTGAGCTTGACGTCAACAGAGCAGCTATGCAGGTCACAGAGGTAGGTAAGTACATTGTCAAGACGCGGCGCAAAGGCGTAAGTCAGTATTTTCATAGAGCGCATTCTAGTTGTGAGTATTGCGCTTAGTGCCGTCTGCGTGCTTGCGTGAGTGCGCGCTTGCGAGTACATTCTAGTTGGTGCTGCCGCCGCCGCTGCTGCTGCTGCTGCTGCTGTTGTTGTTGTTGTTGGTGGTGGTGGTGGTGGTGGTGTTGGTGATGGGGGGGGGGGGGGGTGGTGATGGGGTGGTGGTGATGGGGGTGGTGGTGGTGTTGTTTGTTAGGCGCATGAGTATTAATTATTATGTTGATGACAATTTGTGCATACAAATGTTATTGCTGTTTTTCGTATTTGTTTTACAAATATTCAGCATATTTGAATCTATTTTCTCCATGGAGACTGTATCTAGAAACTCAAATCAACATATCATTACTTTGCGTTGTTTTAAATCACTGATTTGTTAGCTTACATATCCCCTCTCTGCGCGTAAATAGCTAGATATAAGCGCCGCGTGCTGTGCGACATGACAGAGGCATCCTCCTTTAAGCTAGACGCCGTGGTAATGTGATGAGCTATTAATAGGGCAGATTGCACTGGTAGACGCTCATAGCTCATAGTCATTACCCGTTATTTAACCCTTTAACCCACGAATTTGTTCCCAAAAATGTTTTCTTTCATGGAAAATATCCATTTGCAGACCAAGAGAAGACTATTTTTGAAATTGGGCTACTGGAATGACTAGCTCGGTTATCGAGCCAGTCATTCCAGGGATACATTTTCAAAAATAGACCTCTCTTGGTCCGCAAATGGACGTTTCTCAAAACCACTGCAGAAGCCGTTTTTGGTTGATATGAGTGTTAAAGGGTTCAGCAGTGACCCTGAACACTGATGCTTGCTCGCAGATAGGCATGGCTCAGGGGAGATTTGCTCGGATTCTTGACAAACATAAGCTAGGTTCATGGCATGTTTAAAAAAAATATATTGTGTGACACCTATCCTCCTCCCTCCTACCCACCCACAAAAACAAATTGTAACAAAGTCTTTTACGGTTTTATATTCGCTGCTTATGTATTTTATTTGTTATATTTTCTATATTGTGTGCTTAATAACGTACAAAAAAGCTATGAAAATCGACCAATCGGAAAGTGGGAAAATTAATTCAAATAAAATATTGCACATATTTCAACCTTTATGGACCGAATATTGCAGAAATGGTGCATAAAATAAGTTGACCAATCCAATATTCTACAGAAGCCTATCTCATCCTAGAGTCATCCAGTCGAGGTTTGGTTAGATGGCTCAACATGTTACGCGCGCTGTACGCATTCAAAAGATTCAGAAAATCCAAAATGTCCATCGGACTAAAATGGACCAATCAAATTGGTAGACAACTCCGAACATCTACCATTGAATCCTTCCAGCCTACCGTACAAACATTGTGGAGCAGTAATCTTTTAAAGCAAAGCTCGACAGACGATGTACGCGCGGTTGGGCTAGCTATGCCGCAACGTAAGCTGACTTGAAATCGACGTCCGGGGTGTGTGTGTGGGGTGGGGTGGGGTGGGGGGCTGGGGGTGGAGGATTTCATAAAGCTTTGGGAGCGAAGAACTTTGATTTGTTCGCACTTGCTTAAGCAAACTTATCTTAACAAAAAGGTAGCGGGTTTCACAAAACACATTTGTTTAGGTTAGCGTTTTTTCAACTGAGTAAATAGTATGTAATTCTGTAAGCGGCCATAGTTATGAACTCACACGAATCATCTTCTGACAGCAGGCACTACGTCGCGGCTGACGTCAGTTCTGGATTGCGTATACTGATGGGCTGAATCAGCTGTTGGTTATTTTCTTTAACGCTTACCACTTTGAGGTCGAAACTTTAAATTTTCAAATCAAATTGAAAGATGACCTAGCGTTCATTTATCAACAAATTTGGTGGGGGATGGTGTTGACGGGCCTGGTTGGCGCCCTGTCAGATTATTGCTTCGATCAGTGCTCGATGAGGTACCGTATACCACTGGACCCATTAGCCAATCCATGCAACTCACAGCGATTAAAGGTGCACATTCACACCAGAATGCTTGAAAATAAAATTGTTAAAATTGTCGACTTTTAGAGGCTTAAATTGTGTACCTTAATGTAATAAAACGAAATAATTCTTAGCATATGATGATTTCATACTGTTTAAATTAATATAATTTCTTTTAAGTTGTAAAATTGAATTAGAGATACGAGTCCCTAATAGACCTTTCCGACATTAGCGTACTTTTGTGAAATATCTTCCCAGAATGCATTGCGCGTACCGCTTCTGGCCGGTAATTGCGATAGCTCACGCATAAACAGCATTACTGTACTATTGGAATCCGATACAATGCAATTTAAGCAGTTTGGATAAAGAACTAATTTCATAATATTATTGAAATCATACATCATTGTAAAGCTAAGACAATTCTCTATGCATTTCTGTATTGGTTTTTATAGTTTTGTGAAAATTAATACAGTTGATTGTAATTTTAAAATAGCCCCTATTGTCCCCTTGATTTAACGAATCTAGATATAATGGTGTATTTTATATACCCAAATCACTCAGTGAAAATAATGCATTGGACTTTAGGCAATTGAATGCGCTTTCTAAAGATATATGACTTAAATAATATAATGATTTTAGTTTATCACAGGGACGGTTTAAATTCCGGCGTATTGCAGTGCAATAGTAACTCAATCCGTGTTGGCGGTACTACCAGCCAGCAGTTGTTATCAGGGAGTTGATTTAGGGGAATCCCGGCGTAATGACGTCAATGTGGGAAAGAAAATTATATTAATTCATTAGGAAAGAAATCATCGTATGTTAAGATTCATGTCGTTTCATTGCTTCTAGGCACGCCATTTAAGCCTGTAAAAGCACACAATGTTCTGGTGTGAATTTGCACCTTTAGGCAACTAAACAGATTAGCTCTCCGATGGTGGCGTGTTTGAATTACGCACGTACAAACCACCTGGCAGATGGGACAAATCATAATTCAAGATTTGTGGCTTGGTATACTCCTTAATCAGTCAGCAAGTCACCATCTTTACTTCCCGCCAAGCATTCTCATCCAATCATTCATATCTACGACCAATCAGCGAGGACTTTATTTTGCAACAACTATATCTTCTAATACCGCGGATCCCGATGTTTGATAAGTCAGTCAGAACTACAATAGCGATACACTATCTCTTCCTAGACGTACACTAATATATGTTGGGTACCTATGGGTGATCCTTTGACAAGTTAACTACAACAATTGGACATTGCTGAACTGATTTTCACTGACAATTATTGATAAATAATGTCTGTTCATGGTTAAATTGCATAAAGTGGACTGTACTGTTTCAGAGACATGTCTCATTCTAGATGTGTCACTGTTGGTGTAGGGCCGCGTGTAAACAGGGGGTTGAGAGGCACGCGTAAGGTTGATTCATCAGCAGATGTGGATGGCCAGCATCACCCGCTATGACTATTCGCTCCACATCAACACGATGCGCAATGGTCGAATCAACGTTTTGCTATGCCCCGCCCATCGCTAACTAAGCTCCGCCTACGCATTGCCCGTGTGTCTATCGAACCAATAGCAAGGTAACTATACAGGTAAGCTGTTGAATATGTTTAGACGAACTTGACTTGGTGTGGTTGTTGCCTATGGCAGCAACAACGACCAGTCAATTTAGTTTCAAAGTTTTCAACTGAATATATTTAAATAGTAAATCAATCAACGATATACAACTCGTAAAACCTGACGGACTATTCTAGCCTTATGACGGAATATTTATGTAAATTACGATTGTGATGTCAGCCTACATGTGACCTAATTGATTATGATGTCATATTCTTGCTCGACTGATTGGATTCATTAATTCAGCAATGTTTGCAATAAATGAATGAATTCAATCTGTCGGTCAAATATATACCGTCATAATCAACTACGTCACATATCGGCTGACGTCACAATCATAATTGACAGAAATAATTTGTCATGAACCTGGCATATTTTGCCTGTTGTGCGAATGGTATGTCCTTACCATACTCTAATTTGACTGGGCACTGTTGCTGCAATAGCCCCCGTTCAAATTAGTTTCAAAATATTCAACAGGTTAACTGTATAGTTACAATCAATTTGGGATTCTGGTTCAATTGAACCCAACACGAGCCCGGCATTGCTAAAATGGTGAATTCTTCGATTGCGATCGGATAATTGCCAAAGACCTTTCGTACGATAACGTTAAGTCAAAATATTTTCAAGTAGGATCGTCACTAATACAATTACAAAGAGACGATATTCGATGTGTTTCCGACAAT
Organism: Chaetoderma sp. LZ-2023a; assembly: GCA_034401795.1. Taxonomy (NCBI): domain Eukaryota; kingdom Metazoa; phylum Mollusca; class Caudofoveata; order Chaetodermatida; family Chaetodermatidae; genus Chaetoderma; species Chaetoderma sp. LZ-2023a. The sequence continues at coordinate 116,110,602 of CM067371.1, forward strand.
ATTTTCATCTTATCTGGATCGATTGGCACAAACTCCGTTTTCAGATATGGATGTAATATTTGCATTGAGGAAATGAGGTTGATTCGATGGTAAACACCGGAGTTATGGCCACTGAATATTTTCTCATCTATTGGGACAATGTGGAAAGGATAAGTGAGTACCTTTACTCATATGAAACTACCGAAATAAGAACTTGGTCAGTTTGAACTAATTTGTTATGTGGGCTATCATTGTTGATTGCGAGGTGACATTTATATTTGACTATCACGTGGGGCAGAGCTCCAGGACAAAGCGTTAATTTTCACACGATCATATGAGTCTCTTCCGAAACCGTTTGGTGGAATTCAAACAAATTTGTTATGTGAGTCATCCATATGATTGCGGATTTTGAGACGTCATTTATATTCGCATCAGTCCCCTGCGGGTCAGGATTAGCGCGGAAAAGTTCAAAATCCATTAAAAATTACTTTAACTGTCACGCTATATCATCGGAAACCGTCTGATGGAATTCAACTAAATTTGTTACGTGAGTTATCCATGTAATTGTGGAATGTGCAATGATATTAATATTAACTCCGCTACATGGGGCCAAAAGGTCACACATCATAGAGATTCCATTCGTCAACCGAAACGCTTTAGTCGAATTCAAATAATAATTTGTTATGTAGATTACCCATCTGAATGGGGAATGTGAAATGAGAAAATTGGTGGTGGGGTGCACAAGAGGACAAATATAATATCAATTCCGTCAGGTAATTTTTAGGTAAGCACTCACGAGGAAACTAATGCAATACCATTTTCACATTATTATTATTATTATTATTATTATTATTATTATTATTATTATTATTATTATTATTAACTAGAGTCCATGAAATCGTGGTTGGTCATGTGATCGTCTGGAATATAGCGTTGATGGTGAGAGACATAGTGACATAATTATCAAACCTCTTATTGTAGCCTTCTTTAATATTAACCAGGAGCCATTGTCACTAGGTGTCAAACCTCCAATTGTAACCTTCCTTAAGATAAACACGAGTCATTGTCACTAGATACCACCAAACTCTCATTGTAACCTTTCAAATTAACCACTCGCCATTGTCACTAGGTACCAAACCTCTCATTGTAACCTTCTATAAGAGTAACAACTAGACATTGTGGCATACGCCTTCCTTTCTAGAGCAACAAATAAACCAACAGCTTCGGCTCACTGTTGTCCTACAGCAACATTTCTAGTGGGCGGGGGAGAAAGATGACCCATCCACGCTGATCTCTTACATAAGTACCAACTTTGTTGGGAAACTAAGTCACCAAGATTTGCAGGCTGGCATCCGCATTCAGAGGCAACTCTGACTATGGCTAACATTCTTCAAACTAGAAACTATGTTCGACATCCTCAGACAATGTAATCTTCCAAGGAGTTTACCATAGCTACGTGGAATGTACGTGGCCTGGCTGCAACATCAAAGAGGCAAATCTTAGGTGCAGACAGGAAACACTATAACATCAATATTACATGCATTTAAAAAAAGTAGCTATCACTCAGAGCAGAAACTTCAGACAGGCTACACGCCAGTACTCATGGAGCGAAAACAGGCCAAATACTGGAGTTTGAGCGTCGTAATCGGACCAAGGCTCTTGGAGCATGTCATTAGTTTTGTATGCGTCAAGGATCACGTAGCATACATCGACCATGCTATACCAATGCGAAGACTTACCACCACAAAGTGTCGCATAGCCAATGTATATGGCTCAGCAACTGAAGTAGCCAAAGACAAATTTATACATCTATGTACAGACACGGAATGTATTTCTTATAATAATATAATATTCTGAATGTATTAAGAGTAATTTGAACAAAAGCTACTGATGCTTTCAACAGCAGCAAACTTCCAGTCAAATTAGCATTGATATATTCAGCATTGTAAAGTAAATTCCTTTCTTTTCTGCTGAAATGCTTTGGAAACATATTTCGTAGATAAATACAGCTAAGCACATTATAACATGCGATTATACATACATTTAGAAACTATAGATGTAGTAGAATTATTATCATTACCCACGCCGTCGAATGTCTTAACCATTTAGTGACTAAATTTGACAGGAAATCTTCGATTAGGTCTATCTATTGTGAAATGTCCGTTTTCAGAACAAGACAATGCCATTCTTGGAAATTTACCACCGGAAAGACTGGCGCGCCTGTCATTCCTGTCATAAATTTTCAAAAATAGTCCTCAGGACTGCAAATTGTCATTTCTCTAGACCATTTTAGGGACTTGCCTCTACGCTTGTGCATCTATGGGTCAAAGAGCGTAAGAATCACCAAATTTGACATAGCAATTCATAATGTAGGATAAAATCAGAAGGTGCAATCGAAGGTTTGCATCTTAAAGGTTAATTAGGCATATATAGGCTACTGAAATTAAGATCTCACCAAAGCACATGCACTCACTTCCACACGCACATAAACGCATGTACATACACTCCCGTGGGTTTACATACAATATAGTAGGTCTACGCAATATATTGTCTCCAACATCTAACCATTTCAACACTAGTATTAGAACTCAAGTCATGCTGTTAAGCTGTTGCATATCTTAAGCATAATTTGAACGAAAGGTCTTGATACCTTCGGAAGCAACACTATCCAGTCAAATTAGTATCAAAATTATACAGCAAGGGAACATATTTTGTGTCTAGATTTCGTGCTCTAATGATAAAGAATCCGGAAAATTGAAAGATATATGATAGATATATTCATCACAAAGTAAGCATTTGGTCCGTAAGTGTGCACAATCACATAATAATGTGACGGACACTAGTATAATACAATTTCACAAACTATTTACATTAGGAGAAGTATTTTCCATGCATGTACAATATTACTATCTTGAAACTCTAACCTTTGGATTGGCGATATGTGAAATGGTCATTTGCTGGTCCGGAGGCGTGTTTACGACAATTGAACACGGGAATGATTGACTCGGTTACGGAGCCAGTCATTCCAGTGCTCCATTGTCGGAAACACTCCTCTCCTGGGCCGCGAATGAGCTTTCATTGTATGTTTTTCCTTTTTAAAACATATTTTTATTGTAATAAATGTATTTAGACAAAAGGATCTTGTGGCATGCTCGTTTAACATACAAATATCCTTTTCAAATAGAAATATTATATAATGGTAGATAAAGTAGCGAGCGAGCGAGCGAGAGAGAGAGAGAGAGAGAGAGAGAGAGAGAGAGAGAGAGAGAGAGCCTTTATAAATGATAACACAAAGAACTGTTAGCATTACATTGCTAGAAAATGATCATATGCAGACCAAAAGAACACTCCTCCTGAAAATGTTTCACCCGAATGACAGGACCAATCAGTGAACCAGTCATTCCAGTGGTAGACCCACAAAGAGCAGTTGACTCTCGGTCTGCAGATGGACATTTCCCAATACCAACAGTCAAAGCACTGGAGGGTGTTCTAACTGTCTCTAAAGCAGAGCTTAATTTAATTCAGATGATTATAAACAAACAATTGTTAAATATAATTTAATAGAAGATGTGTATTTGCAGACCATGATAAGACTCTTCTCGAAGATTCATCACTGCACCGACAGGTTCAGTTGTTGAGCCAATGATTCCAGTGAGGAGCCCTCGAAAACAGTTGACTCCTGGCCAGCAGATGCACATTTTGTTCAACATATTGCTAACCTAACGGGATATACACATTATAACTGTTCTCAGTGATTTTAATTTGCGGTTATAACTAGGTTGTTATTACTAATTATCAGGATTATTGTTCCGATGTCCATTTGCGGGTCTGGGAGGAGTGTCCGAGAGTTGGACACATGAATGACTGGCTCGGTTTCTGAGTCATTCATTCCGCTGCTCACTTCTCGGGAACACGCCTCTTGAGCACCAAATGGACATTTTTGTATGTTTTATCTCTATTGTGCTAAATGATCAGGTTTATTGTTCTTCCTAGTACTTATATTTGATTATATTGGATTGCCCGGTACTGTAATTATAAGTTACTTTTGTTATTGTTTTGTACACAATTCGTTTTCAATGTCCTCTGTAAATTAAGCAAAGCTATTGGTGGAGGTGATTTAGGTGGTCATACTTGGCCACTCCTGGCGTGTCCTTGATTGTTGTAAATCGCAGAAGATTCCGCGGCGAAGACGGGTAACATTATCTCCGGGGCAGTGGGGCAAAACAGAAGAAAATGAAAACATTATTATTATTATTATCATCATCATATTTGCGATGAATGATCCGAGTGTCGGAGAATGTTTAATATTAATAGTTAAAGAATTCCACATTTTTATTGCTGTGTATGTAAAACTGTTTTTCCCGTAATCAGTTCTTATTTTTGGAGGCTTTAATTGACCGTTCGTTTTTTACCCTAAATTCAGTGTATGCGTGTCTTCTACAAATGTGAACAGATCTTTCATGTACTTCGGTGCAAGGCCATTTAATGATTTATATATCGTAATATTTGTTTTAATTGTCATTCTTTGCGTTAGTGTAGTCCACTTTAATTCTACATACATTTGTTTTAACGGTGTTCGAAAGGGGGCTTCTTTTATTATTCGAGCTGCACGCTTTTGTAATTTCTCAAGTTTATTTAACAATGTAGGCGTGCCAGCGTAATAGACAAGACAGCAGTAATCAATGTGTGAAAAGGATGTATGTCTTGTAAAACAGGTTTCGCTCATCAACATTCATATATTTCTTATTTTTCTTTAACATATAAATAAGTGAAGCTATTTTGCTGCACATTTTTCTTACGTGCTGGTCCCATGAATGAATGTCATTAATATGTAAGCCTAAAAGTTTCGCCTCATTTACAATGACTAGTTCACCATTAGATATTGGTATCTTAATTTCCTTATGATTTATCTGCCCTTGTTTTTGCTTAGTGCGTATCATTAGAGGTGTTGTTTTCTCCGTATTTAACACCATTGGTGTCCTAATTGGGTATGCCGCTAGAGATACATGAAATGTATTGAATCATTAGCCACCAGCACCATAGGACTTCTAGATAAACCAACCAAACTAAGTATACTGATGCGCATGTAGGAGTAAAACTATCAGCATTGCGGAAATCGTTACGGCTGCGCATCTATCAAAGCGGCCAAAGTGACGACCACCTAAAACAACCTACGGAATGAAATAACATTCTGCGCCACATCTGCCAATGCCTACACGATCTTGCTATTCGACAAGTAGTCTCCTTAGCCGATGAAATCACTGCCACGGATGATTGTCACATCAAGATGTTTCAGGCAGCCCGAGCACTAGGAGTTAGTGACCGCACACCACCACTCACCTTACACAACTCTGAAAAGACATTTTATCGGGACTGACCAGGGCAAGGTCGTCGCAATTCGAGAATCGTTCAAGGAACAATTCACTGACTAAGATCACGAGTGCTTGCACCCGTTTTCAGGTGACCTCAAGTCATTAATAAAAGCAATTAAAACAGCAGAAGTTGAACAGACACTCAAAATCCTGAAATGGGGCTGATGCAATGAGCATTGATCTATTCAAATACGCAAGTGACTTTTTCACTACACAGATCACGCAACTAATGAATTCAGCTTTTATGTATCGCCTTCACATCAATGCTGTTTGCCAATGTTTCCTTATCGCCATTCTCAAGCCCAAGAAGCCACCTGGCCCAACCAACCTGCGGCTTGTTGAGTTCCCTAACAGCATACGAAAAATCATATATAATGTTATTCTATGGTGCATCCGAGACAAGATCGATGACTTCAACAGGTTATGTCGACGCGGCTTTAAACGTGGACGCAGCTGGCCGGACAATGTATAGGCTCAACTTGTGTCAGTGGTCATGTCCAAACACTGGGATTTCCAGAACATGACCATTCCCATGCCACATGCCTTCGACACAATTAACGCTCAAAGATCGTGGATGTACTACGCCAGGCCAGTTGCAATAAAGATTAGCTGCGACTAGTGGGACTACTACTTGCATGCACCAAGCCGAGAGTACGAGTCAAGTTAGTGAAATTTGCTGATCTTGAAACATCAATCGGCTCCCTACAGGGAGACGGTCTATCCCATGTGCTTTTCACCTGTTACCTCGCTGCTGCTGCATTGAAATCTTTACGTGAAAACTCCACAAGATCAGACTCCCCAGTGTCCTAATTGGGTATGCCGCTAGAGATATAATATGCGGACGATGTTGACTTCATAGACGAGGAAAAGAAACCCGTTGACGAACTACTCCCAATAGATGCACAAATCTAAAACTTGAGAATCTCTTTATGAAGGAATCCAAGACAGAGTTCACTCATATATAATACCTATCGATAAAGCATGACGCTAACTAAAATGATTTATTTATTGGTAAACCGTGTGCTTACAACAGGATAGTAAAACATGGCTAAATCAGAAGTCGAATTAGATCTATGGAGAGATAGACTGTACACTGCGAGGTGGAGCAGTTTATGCAGTTGCAGAAGCAGGAAATATTTGCTGTGGACCAAGGTGGCAAGGCTTGTGGAGGCTCTCCGAGGGGCTGGCGCCAACCAAAATGTGAGTGTGTCCGATGGTCCTCTCCCGGGATAATTGGAAAATTAGCCGTTCTAAGAAGCCATTTCTTGCTATCTATGTGATACAACATCCGTATTTGCTTCCTAAATAAAATAACTATACGAAATATTTGCATGCTAATTTGTATTGCGCAGGTGTTGGCAAAGCATTATTGCAGGTGGCATTCGCCCCACCCCTGCCCTACACGTTGCCCGCCGCCACTGTTGACACATCCCATATTTACTCGGAAAGAGATCTATCTGCCGGCCTTTTGCGTTAAACTGCTATAGCTTTGACCCCAAAATACCAAAACACCAATACCATATACAGCTCAATCATAATTTTGTTGACTATTTTGAAACTAATTTAACTTGAAGCTGCTGCTGTCTACATCCTATCAAATTAATTTCAAAATAGTCAACAGCTTCCGTGTATGATTGCTGTAAAATTGGAATACTGGGGATGCCGTGTTTAAAGAGTTAAACTGCCCCGATCCACTCACACCCCTCCCCCCCCCCGTCCCACCCCATCCCAAACTCAACCCACTCACCCCGCCCCGTCCCACACCATCCCAAACTCAACCAACTCACCCCGCCCCGTCCCACCCCATCCCAAACTCAAACCCCCACGCGCATGTACGTTAAAATATTGTGTTCATCTCAGCATGATCTGAGAAGACAGTATGTGGTTATTAAATCACTGGTCGCTCGAACTTGTTTTGAGACAAGAATATCCTGTATATAGTGTCCTATATGGCAATACAAGCTGGGTTGTAATTCGACATCGAGTAGTCAGTCAATGTTGAAGACATTCGTAAAATTGTGGACACCTTACGACAACATATTGAATGTTCTGAAATTAGATTGACTTGAAGCTGTTGCGAAAATCAAGCTGGATACTGCCATTATGACTAAGCAATTACCCCAGATTGGGTACTGCCATTATGAATAAACAATTATCCCAGATGCTACCACTAAGATAACCGTTGTCAACACGAGCAGAATGAAATCCAGGGACTGTGCTGTTTCTTGATATTGATACTCCTTAGTCTTTGTGTTATCTTTCTTCTCCTTATACGATTGTGCTTCATTGTTCTGCCCACGCGATTCAGAGTGGTAAGCCTCCTTCACCGAATAACGTGCCTCAATTTGCTCCTCGTGCAGCATGCGCTTTGTATATTGTTCGCGCCTGCCGCGTTTGGTAAGAACCCGTATTAGCCGATACACTATGGCATCTGGTCCATTTTGGCTGATATCTGACACAAAGATTTCACAGAAGATTGTTGTCGCGATTAATCCGGTAAGAAAGCACAGGAAAATAGCTGCAACGATAAATTGATATATGATATATTCATACACTTATACAATTACGGTACGTAGTAGTAGTAGTAGTAGTAGTAGTAGTAGTAGTAGTAGTAGTAGTAGTAGTAGTAGTAGTAGTAGCAGTAGTAGTAATAGTAATAGTAGTAGTAGTAGTAGTAGTAGTAGTAGTATCAGCAGCAGCAGCAGCAGCAGCAGCAGCAGCAGCAACGATAGAAGGCAACAGCGGCATCAAGGATAAATTGATATATGATATATTCATATACTCATACAATTATGGTAAGTAGTAGCAGTAGCAGCGGCAGCAGCAACAGCAGCAGCAGCAGCAACGATATATGGCAACAGCAGACGCAGTAGCAGCGGCAGCAGCAGCAGCAGGAGCAAGAACGGCAGGAGCAGCGGCAGAAGCAGTAGCAATAAGAGGATGTGATCATTCAGTTCAAGCCATTGCTCAGCTTATTGAAGATTAGGTTGGTTCTCAGACATCGCTCTAACCATCTTTTTGCCTTACGTAGCCTACTGGAGATATAGTAGATTACCAATTTTTTAATAGTTCATCTTGTCCCATTAAAACAAGACGATGCAAAGTATTCATTTCAAGCTTGGTTTTTACGAGTCTTACCTATTTTAGGAATGAAATCTGATGTAGTTGGCAGTCGCTCAGTTATCATTAAGTGGAAAACAGACAGTGCGACAAGAATTGTAGTCCCCATTGTTATTTTGTCTCCTACGGAAGCTGGCACGCAGAATACCGCAAGCGATAGCACGCTAAAGAACCCGCATGGCAGGACGATACTAATTACAAAATACTTTGCTTTACGTTTTAGGAATAGTCTAAAGTAGACAATCGGATATGTTGTATCATACTCCTCTGCGTATTGATTTTCCGATTTTGCCTCGGTTCTATCGATCTCCCATTCACCAGAAGGAACGTATTTAAATAGAATCAGTCCGTCTCCTTCAATTGATAAATTCACCGCCTTTGCCGGGCTTGCCCAAGTGACGAAGATTAACGAACAGTTCTGCACGTCGAAGGGATAGTTTGTGACATCCAGAAGGCAGCTGCTTTTGAATCTGGCACTACTGTCCCACTGTATCCTTCCATTAGAAGAAACGCCGACTCTAGGTTGTTGATGTAGCGCGAATGTATCGTCTGCACTGTAGAAATGTAATGTAAATATCATATGTGAAATGGTTGTGTGTAATCCACATGTAATCAATCAACAGTCTTAAAATCAATTCCTGGTAATAAATTGTCAATTCACTCAAATTATGATGAATATTATATCATAAAGTCATCTTAACCGTATAATCATCAAACAGAGCGTCTACAGTGGTCGTTGAAGAATGTCCATTTGCAGGCCAAGGAGACTATTTTTGAAAATTTACCACTGAAATTAATGGCTCGGTCAGTCATTCCTGTGGTAAAATTTTTAAAATAGACTTCTCTTGGTCTGCAAGTGACACTGACTAAGAGAACAGTGTGATTTACTTGACCCTTTAATCGTCACGCCGGCTAAAACACACTCTTGAAAACTATTTTCCTAAATTCCAGTGGTAAGTTTACAAAAATCGCCAGCAAATTGTCATTAACTTAGTAAAAATTTGAATTTTCTTGAGAAATCTTGGTACATTATAGGATTAATTGGTAAAAGTAGCATATTGAGTGCTTTAAGGCGCAGTTGACATACTGCGAATACATTAATACTTTTCATTCCTGTATATGTGTGTGTCTGATTATATGTGCGTCTGTATATCTGTGCGTCTGTATATCTGTGCGTCTGTATATCTGTGCGTCCATATATCTGTGTGTCTGTATATCTGTATATATGTGTGCATGTGTAGCTGTGGGTCTGTATATCTGTGTATCTGTATATCTCTGTGTCTGTATGTCTGTATATATGTGTGTCTGTATATATGTGTGTCTGTATATATGTGCGTCCGTATATCTGTGTGACTGTATATATGTGTGTCTGTATATCTTTGTGTCTGCATGGCCGTGTGTCTGTATATCTGTGTGTCTGTATATCTGTGTGCCTGTGTATCTGTGTGTCTGTATATCTATGTGTCTGTATGTCTGTGTGTCTGTATATCTTTGTGTATGTATGTCCGTGTGTCTGTATATTTGTGTGTCTGTATATCTGTGTGTCTGTATATCTGTATATCTGTGTGTCTGTATATATGTGTGTCTGTATAACTGGAGCCATATCTAAAGAACATAATGCTCTTTTGGCGCCAATTTTAACATAGCAAAGCATCTTAGCGTGAAAGAGGATCTCCAGAGTTTGACCGTGATCTGGATAAAACACGGACGGGGATAGGATTCTATGATTGGATATCTCGGATAATGCTGGCCCGATTTGGCTCAACCGTTAACCAAAGAAAGATTTGACGGTCTATTAGGAGTCCGTAATCTTTGGTCATAACCCAAAGAATAGGGAAAATCCAGACAAATTCCGAAATATTTTTACAATATAACAACAAAAACTGGAGAGCGAGAACGTAAGAACTTTCTCTTGTTGCTTTTACCATTGATCATGTGACGATCAGACTGATGATTAACCGTCACTCAATAGAAATGATTGATATTAAAGCTGCTATGTCACAGTATTTCATTATTGCAAATCAGTCTCTAGGCAATATACATCATCTCATTGTGTCAGAAGTTCATATTTGCACAATGCCGCCAATAAAACGATGTAATTCCACCGTTGCTGCAATCGTTAAATAATACATTTTTACCGCCATTACTGATCTTATCCATCTAGTTTATATTGGTTTAAACACATTTTATTTTTCTGTTAAAGTGGGAACACATTAAGACGTATCTTATTAGTGTAATTCCCACTTGAGTTATGTACATTCTATTACTAGCAAGAGGCGGTTACATAGGTATAAAATGTATATAAATTTACAGCATTATACAGTATATAAATCTTTCGTGAACTCATCTCAGACCACCTTGAAATTACAAATAGATGCGGTATGGATATGGGACCGGATAGGGTCCCATATGATACCAGGGTGACTTTTTGACAATTTCCGACCGACCGCATGTGACTCGAACATACAGACTTTCTAACAGGTAGTTATCAACACGCTATTTTCCTAAATCCAACAGATACTCACGAAATCTACAAAATACTAATGCAAATTAACACAGCTAAAAGTGCTGGAATTGATAATTTCAAATGGAAACTTTTTAAACACTGTGTAACAGAAATACTAACACCATTGGACCACATCTGTAATCTCTCACTTACACAGGGAGTATTTCCATCAAGATTAAAGGTTGCACGTGTGACACCCATATACAAAGCTAAAGATGTATCTGACTTTACTAATTATCGGCCAGTCTCGGTACTTCCACTTTTCTCAAAACTCTTAGAAAAGCTGTATTTTAGTAGAATTACTAAATATCTAAACAAAAACTCAATCATATATCCTTCTCAATATGGTTTCAGAGAAAAACACTCTACTATGCTTGCCATTGTGGATATGATGGAAAAATTATCAACCTGCCTTGAGAATAATGAACATACGCTAGGTGTATTCTTGGATCTTTCCAAAGCCTTCGATACAATTGATCATACAATTTAACTGCAAAAGCTTGCATACTATGGAATAAGAGGTACTGCATTGAACTGGATACAGAGTTACCTGTCAAACAGGGAACAGTGTGTACAATTCAATGGGGCTATCTCTGAATACAAAAATATAGTTTGTGGTGTTCCCCAAGGTTCAGTTCTTGGGCCCCTGCTGTTTCTCCTATATATGAATGACATACCCAAAGTCTGCAAACATCTCTCACTAATACTTTTTGCAGACGACACAAATGCTTTCTGCAGCCACAAGGATATAGAAATTCTATACAAAAATGTCAATAATGAAATGGCAAAATTAATAGACTGGTTTAAAGTAAACAAATTGTCCTTATATGTATCAAAATCTAATTATATACTATTCACAAAATCTAAGAAACTAAAAGAAATAGCTCTCCCAAACCTCTATATCGACAACCAGATAATTCAAGAAGCACAATATGCTAAGTTTTTAGGAGTATATCTGGACAAAAATTTAACATGGGAGAAGCATATTGAAATTATTACTACCATGGTAGCAAAAAGCATTGGCATCATTCGCAGACTGAAACCCTATCTAACACCTAATATTATTAAAACGCTGTACTGCACAATGATACTTCCTCACATCACCTACTGCAATGCTATCTGGACTAATACATCTCAAGCTAGACTAAAAAAACTAAAATCTCTGCAAAAGCAATCTATTAAACTATTTTCACAAACAGCAGGTGGCCAGGATATCTTTAAATCAGAAAAGGTCTTAAAACTTGAGGACATAGGAGGGCTCCAACTATACACAATCTTAAGGGACTTCCACAATGGCAACTTACCCTCATCCTTATCTAACATTTTTATGCTCAATACACAATTGCATCCTCACAACACAAGAACAAGAAATAACCTCCATTCAACACACCACCAAACAAAAGCAGCACAACAAAAACCCTCATACAAAGCAATTCAGTTATGGAATAATACAGACACAAGCACACGCACAGACATCATAAAGCTACAGTACTTTAAGCAGAATATCAAAAAGAAAATTATAGAAACCTACTAGACTCTGGAAAACACTCACCATCATGGCATGCTATTCTCATACTTGCACCCAGTCACCAGAACAAATAATAATAATAATAATAATAATAATAATAATAATAATAATAATAATAATAATAATAATATTAATAATAAGAATAATAAGAATAAGAATATCTGTCATAATGGTAACTACTAAACAACTAACTCTACCATCACAGCCTAAAAATACTTTGTCATTGATAATAAGAATATGTAATATAGAATTATTAACTTAAGCAAGATAAGCACACATCCCTCTGTCATGTCTTTCCCTGTAAAAATGTAAATTGTCATACGTCTATTAACTGTTGGACTGCTGGAAGCGGACAATAACTCCAATTGGCAATGACGCTGGAATGGCTGAGTATTTTAGAAAAAATTTGACTGAAAGTTGCTTGTGGCTTAGCCACCGACAACGTTCGGTCAAATAGTTTTAGAGGTACTCAGCATACCCTGAGTTAGGCTCCATGGAAAATGTAGACTGCAGAGGCTTGGCAGCGAGACAGTTAACTATATGTATATATAGGACTATAATGTGTTAACCGTATGTATTCAGTATTCTCATGTCCTATATTGCTGTTGTTATATGTTATATGTTATATGTAGGGGTCCACCGCCACATAGGCTCTGCCTTTGGTGGACTACCTGTTGTGAAACTGTAAATGTATATTCTATATCAAAATAAATAATCTTGAACTTGAACTTGAACATACTTTGCGAAAGGGAAAGCACTTCTTCTTATTGAATGGCTGTTCCACGATTTCACGAGGCACAACCTACATATTTTAAATAAAACTCATCCACGTTGCATAGTTTTTATGCACAATTTAATGTCAATGATAACGCGCTCAACATGGAAAATTATTTCATATTCCACTAGATTGCATAAAAATACTCTAAATACGCATGGAATATTGTACGGTAGCTATTATTTTTCATTTAAGCATACTTGGAAACGTTAACCCCTCTTCAGCTAACTTAACCCCCTAATGGTCACGCCAATCAGAGGCACATTAAACTTATTTGGGAACCAGGGTTATCGGGTGGGTCAAGTAGTGCATCTTCTCCTCCTCCCTCTCCTGCTGCCTGCTGGTGGTGCTGCCGCTGCTGCTGCTGCTATTGCTACCACTACTGCAACCAGTACTACTACTACTACTACTACTGCTGCTGCTGCTGCTGCTGCTGCTGCTGCTGCTGCTGATACTACTACTACAACAACAACTACTACTACTACTTTTTTCTTTTTTTTGAAACTCCGACGCTGAGACAGACGGACACACTTCACGAAGGAACCCCCATAAAAAATCGGATGAAATAGCAGGCTTTATTAATAGAATAACAATACAAACCTAACATATCAAAACAGTGCAAGCTAAAATACTCTATTATCATATACCACAAGCGTGGCATAACTACATAGAAAACGCAATTGATAAAGAGCTGATAACATAATATAATTCAGCATTACTATTTGCACACCGTGTAGTAGTAGGCCCAAATGGCGAGCATAGTTACCCAATAAGTGGTAAAGCGACTCATCAATAATTAGCGGTAAGTTACTGCTACTCATTGACGCCATTGAGCCGATTCATGACCGGCAGGCTAAGTAGATCATATGTAGTTTAACGTAGCGCGCCGTATAGTATTGGGCGCAAATAAGAGTGCAGCTCGCCAACTAGTGGCGAGGTGACTCGTCAATAAGTAACAAAAGGTCACTCATTGACGCCAGTTGGCCGATCCTTAAATATCGAGCAGGCGTAGTAGCCTTTATGTTGTAAAATTCACAAAGCAAAAGTATACAAACTATGGCTACATAAATGGCGCGCTGGGTTCACATTTTAATGTTACATCATTGTAAGTTTTTGTAAATTACCCTGGAACAAATACACGTAGAGTAAACATTTACAACAGGATGTTAATTGTATATATGTAAGATGTCATACTCTGTTAACCTAATGAACTCGAAAGTCGGATTACCTCCAGAGTATTGACGCGATGCTCAATTGATATTTAAATATACCGATTCCTAAGGTTAGGTTATTCGTCAAAATTATCATCTCCTAAGACATTAAAATTTTTAAATTAACTCAAATAAATAAAATAAAATATCATATATCAATATACAACCAGCAGCGAGTGTGCTAGCTTATACAAGTTCTGCTTCTGCTATTTTTAGATATCTATGTTCAATTGATACTAGGCCAGTTTTGCACCATATATCTTTAAATCTACTTTCTTTTCCATGTTCCACCAGCCTGTAAAATTCACAATGAATGCAGTTTATCAACAATGATCGAAATTTAGCTTGTATGGCTCGTTGGTGGTTGTTTCCTGTTTTATCTCTGGCCTCTGAACACCGATGCTTCCAAATATCCCACACTCCTACAGATAACAGGGTTACTAACAATTATTTCTCCTTGCTATTAATGATTCGTCCGATAGTTGAGCAATCTTTGAACATAATTGTTTCAGCCATTAATTTCACATATTTGATTCCAAATTTAGCAAGGAGCATATTGATATATACCCAAAAGCCTGTAGCTATACAACACTGTGTAAACAGATGGTCTATTGTTTCCTCCTCGGTATTACATAATAAACACCGGTCTGTACTTGTTATTTTGCACATATAAGTCAGATGGTCGACCCATAGCCTTTGATGGAGTAATCGCCATGCCAGGGCCCGTGCGTTTGCTGGTAGACAAGGTAGATGTATTGTTTTCCATGCATTTTCCAGTTCTTTGGCGTGCAACCTAAAGTGTTCCAATGCCTAACTGCAACAGGAGTCTCTCTCCGACTTTGCATTAGCATTCCATACCAGGCTCTAGATGCCATGTTGTATTTTATATGCTCTGACTTAAATACTAATGTTGGTTGCAACATATCTCTGTTGCCACGTACTTTCGGCAATTTGAACCATTCACCAGGTGTTGCATTCTTTATTCTAAGAAATAAGCGTTGGGCATCAATATGCCTCATTGATGTTGCACTTGCTACATCCTGCATCGCAATCCATTTGCGAGATTTTTGGCCATAGAGGGCAAATATAATACAGCATCATTATCACGAATCAACTCGTTGCCCCAAAGACGTTGCTCTAAGGCATCTTTCCAACAACTGGGCTGTGGCATTGATCGTGTAAATATCTTTAAAGCTTCTTTATATACGTTTGGAATCTTCTGATGGTTAGGTGGCAGTTTATTGCACAAAAATAAACATTCTACTGGAAATGGATCTACGTACCAAATCCAGGCCTCCATCATGCTTTTCATTGGTGAGGATTGACTGCTGTACTAAATGGGTTTTGTCCTCCCATATGAAGGACAAAAGTAACGTGTTGATCTTTGACTCTACTGATTTGGGCATATCAACTACAGAAGCGGTATACCACAGTCCAGATCAAATTAAATTATTACGGACAAATGTCCTGCCAAATACAGTTAGGCGACGTTGTTTCCAATTTACTAATGCACACTTTAGCTTGGATAGCCTTTCGTCCCAGTTTATTATTACATCCAGTTCTCTACTAAAGTAAATACCCAAAATCTTTATGATATCATCTGACCAGTTAATATCCATAACATTGTCAGTTCTGTCCTTCCAAGCGCCCACAAATAATCCCTTAGATGTGTCTCTATTGACTTTAAGCCCTGATGCCTTTTGAAAATCTGATAATACTCCATTTAAAATTCTAAAATCTGAATTTTTACCTGCAAACAGAGTCGTATCATCTGCATATTGAGACACCTTTAGCGGCCTTTCTACGCCACGTATACATATTCCTTGAAAATCATTACGTTGCGTCAATGTGGCCCCCGACAATTCCATAGCTATGACGAATAGAAGCGGAGACAATGACCAACCCTGTCTGACACCTCGTTCCAGCACTACAGGTTCAAATAGATGATTATTTACTAAATAGCAACTTGTTATATCAGTATATAAAATATTGACCCATTTAATAAATCTGGAACCAAAGCCAATATGGTCTAAAGACTTAAACAAGAAATCCCATTCAAGTCTGTCAAATGCCTTCTCGTTATCAAGTGCTATTATTGCTGCTGGGATGCAATCCTGTTCAACTAATTGAATAAGGTATCGTATAAGCAACGTGTTGTTTAATATCGTTCTTCCTGGTACAGAGCCCGTTTGATCATCATCAATTACTTCGTCTAGGACCGCGCCAGGTTTTAATGTTAGTGCCCGAGTAGTAATCTTATAGTCTACACAGCGTAGAGAGATTGGTCTATAATTTAGTATTTTATTTCTGTCACCCCTCTTGTATATAAGCCGAACATATGCATGGGCCATCGATGGAGGGAGATGCCCTTGCTTAAAATTGCTAGCCGCTATTTCTTCTAATACTGGACCAAATATGTACCAGAATGTTTGATAAAATTCGACTGGAAGTCCGTCGCAGCCAGGAGACTTTTCTAACTTCATACCTTTGAGGGATTTTGTCAAATCATCAATTGTTAGTGATTGGTCACAACTTTCGCGACATGCATCTGGAAGTCTTTGCGTTATATTAGCTAAAATATCTCTAGTTGCAGTTTCATCACTTCCCTCAGATTTATACAATGATTTGTAAAATTTGGATACCCTTTCCATCATCTCTGCATTTGAGGACACTGATAGCGCTTATGATCATGTCGATAGTCACTTACAGGACTGGCGGTATGATCAGCGAACGAAAAGAAAAAAAAGAAGAAGAAGGACACTGATACACCATCATTAGTCTTCAGTGAGCGCATTAATTTCTCTATACCTCTTGCTTTTTCCTAGTTACAAAAGTAACGTGTAGGTTTTTCACCCTCGGTGTGCATTTATTTTGGCCCCATCAAACTGATATTGCTCTATTTCATTTTGTCTACCTTTTAATTTAACTAATAGTTCATAATAATTATATTCTCCATCATTAATTTTCTTATTAATTTTACACACCGACCGCTGAAGCGCCTTTTTACGCTTTCGCATTTCTCGTACTTTCCTGATGGAATACTCCCTCGAAATATGTTTCAGGTCGGATTTAACATCCCCCCACCAGTCTCCTATACATTCATACAAACTTCTTTTTTCATCTCAATGCCTCTAACAACTTTCTACACATTTGCGATAGCAACTATCTCGTAACAGCGCTACATTGAGTTTCCAAAATCCATCTCCTCGTTTGATCCAGTCAGCATTGTCTAATGTGATGGAAAACATATTGTGATCAGAGAAAGTTACTGGTTTTATGTTGGTTTTACACATGTAACCTTTCAATGATCGTTCTACATAGATCCTGTCCGATCTGGATGCTTTCTTTCCATCGGTTGAAAACCAAGTAAAGTCCATGCCCTCTGGATTTTCAATCCGATAAGTGTCTAACAAGCTTTTATATTCACAGATGTGTTTCAAAATATTGTGAGATATGTCATTAAGATTAGACCTAGCGTTTCTGTCTTTAACTTCATCTAATATGCAATTAATGTCACCGCCCATAATTAGGTTTTCAGGCGTTCTGTCTTGAATTATTGTGGAAACATCATTTAGAAATTCACGACGCAATTGATGAGAGGTAGGTGCATGAAGGCACATCAAATTTAAACTTGTGTTTAGTACGTCAATTGATACACAAATCCATCGTCCATTTGTATCTGATGGCGACGATATAACATCAACATAGTTAAGACAGCGGGGCAGGATACGAATGGCCACTCCCGCGCTATTATCTTGTGATAAAGAATAAAAAATCTGCCCCTTTGAAATATCTTTGATAGATTCATACACTTCAATTTTGTGAATTTTGGTCTCTTGTAGAAAAGCAATATCGACTCTCTCATTTGCTAATTCTTCAAGCAAGTTGCGCTGCTTGAATTCGGTATTTAATCCTCTGCAATTGATGGGGCAGATAATCATAATTTGTAAAACGATGTTTACAACCGCCATCATTAGATTAACTTGATTTGGGTTTTTTAGCTCATTTCTTAGACCATTTACCTAATTTTCCTGCGAATTCAATGTTTCCTAGTTCTACCACAGACAAATATTCATATTTGGAAATATCACAATCATGGCGCAGTAGACGATATTTCAGGCCTCTCGCCGTTACATATGGCACTAGCACTTCACCCCCCCCCCCCCCTTCTGATCGGTACATTACTATTTCATCCTTCATCTGTGAACTCTGTGTTTGAATGGACACATCTGATTCTGCAACTGACATTGTATCATCATCCATATCATTTACTTCAATCTCAGATTCCGAGCTATTGTCTTCTTTATGGCGCTTATTTCTACTTAAGTTACATTTGGCAGGAGCGTCATTTACAATATCTTCAAGCTGACTTAAATCAAGTGGGCTTAGCGGAATATCGACTGAACTTTCCGTCTTCTGAGTCCTAAACTTATCCTGTCCTGTAAGATCATTTTCCTGCATGTCTTTTACAGCCACGTTTGGCTCCACTGCATTTTGATTATTTTCTTGACTATACCCTCCTCTAATACTTGAATTTCATCAACTGTAGTTACTTTAACAGTAATTTGTTTGTGTCATTTTCAGTGGCATGAACCACAACAACAGCTTCCGTAGTGATTGCTCCAGAAGCATTTGACTCAGTTGAATCCTTTAATGGGCGATTATCTCCTGATACTGAGGGCTTGTTTTGATTTTTTGGACAGTGCCATTTAAAATGATCAACTGAACCACAGAGCAAACATTTGTTTCGATTGGGACAATCTGTTGCAAATGGTCAGTACTTAGGCAGATCCGCACTCTTTAATTTGCTCTCTATACCATAAGAGCATGACAAGCTGCCATCAAGCGTCAATCTGCTTGGTAACGGGCTATCTACTTTATTAAACCAGATGCGTCTTACACAGTTTTCTAGCGTTCTGTCAAAGGGATACGTTTCCGGTTCAATCTTTTGCACTTTGCCATACTTCTTGAGTTCATTCATGATTCTGTCATCTGGAATTTCTAGTGGAACTTTCATCTTCACTAGCAACCTATCTGACTCGATTTCCTCTACGTTACAAACTTCGCCTTTTACAATAAGAACATCTTTTAGAAGCTTGTCTTTGACCCCCTCTTTTGACACTGTTACATTCCATACAGTTTTAGAAACATTGATAAGCCCCTGCAAAGCAGCAGGTCCCGCGCCAACGACGTCCTTTAACCCATGATACACGTCGATAGCCGTAACACCCCACCCCTTAGTTGTTATCTTACGGCTTAGGGTACGCTTATAGGTTGCCATGCTGTTTTATAAAAAGAGGAAACCCATACTACTACAATATATAATAAAAAAATATAACACTAAGACGTTGGGGAAAGAGCTAAGCACTAAATAAACAGTGTCCCCTTTTGAAACCCTGACGTCTACCAACAAATATACGAATAGCGAGTACAGTCGTATATTTGTTAGTTTGAACCACTTTCTAAGTGGTTCACTAACACATAACCAATTAAAGTGGTTCCCTAATGCATACTAACATTTTACAAACATATATTTGTTAGTCTGTTCGAGTTAACCCTGGATTGTTTATTAACATTGAAAAAACCCAATATGAGTTAACCTGTTCAAACGACCACCTAAATTTAGGGACTACTACTACTACTACTACTACTACTACTACTACTACTACTACTACTACTACTACTACTACTACTACTACTACACTACTACCACTACTACACTACTACCACTACTACTACTACTACTACTACTACTACTACTACTACTACTACTGCTGCTACTGCTATTGCTACTGCTACTACTACTACTACTACTACCACTACTACTACTACTACTACTACTACTACTACTACTACTACTACTCTTAAATATAATAAATTCGCAGCTTACATATATCATTGCTATAAAAATGAGATTTTGGATTAAAAGATTGAACGGGGTAAAATGCGATAATTGTTTCTGATTTAGGGGCCACTTATTATTCGGGGTCCCGGGGCTGTAGCCCTGTTATCCTTTACCTTAATTCGGCTCTGAAGCCAACCAAAACGTCATCTGTGGTTGTCTTGAAGAATATGTATTTGCAGGCCAAGAGAGGACTATTTTATAAATTCATTACTCGATTGACTGGCTCAATAATCGAATGGTATATGTTGTGTATTTTGGGCTATGATATATCGCACTACAATATGATATGCTAATGAAATTAAATATGGCAAGGTCTTGATAATGTGTCAAGTTTGTTTTCCCTATCAAATAACAAATTGGAGCTGAAGATGGGATTAGAATAGTTGATTATATCGACGGAACAGTTGTAAATGAAGGACAACACGGACATAGCTAGTCATTCCTATTTTCCCTTGCATATGTTCGTGATACTGGGTTTCGTTCACATATTTGCATAATGGCTGGGAACATTGGAAGAATTGAGTCAAAAGATGATGGATTGGAAGGATGGTTATCGTGTGCCGAGTGCTTGGAACATTAGTTTACGGAAAACGACATCGGAGAAGGTAGGACCGTTGCTGCGTTGTTGGTCTTAATAAGTGTAAGATGTACAAGCTACTACTTAGTCTGCCGGCACGAGCTACACTGGCAGCAACATCTTAATACTTATGTAGGAGTAATCAAAATTCTATAAGATCACTTAGCACCAAAACCAAAGTGTTATTCTGGAACGTTTTCGGTTCCACAAGCGTGAACATAGAGATCAGTTAGCACTTGTGTTGCAGAATGGACCGTTCCACCTTTAGCTATGCCCCGCCTATCTCAATCTAAGCTCCACCCACACCACGTCCGTGTTGCGGTCGATCGATCTCTGAACTCCCTGACCATAAATTTCCAGAAAGCTATACCTGTAGTTTCAAAATATTCAAAACCATGTTTATTAAATAGCAAAGACATACAATTCGTACGTGTCGAACTATTAAGCGTTAAAGACGGACTATTTCGATTTATTCATGACGTCAGGCTTATGACGTCACCATACACGTCACGTTAGCTAATTATGACGTGATATGACGTCAGATGATCGAGGGATAAACTGGAAAGGTGAATTTGGGATGATGTCATAATCAATGATGTCATGAATGAAGTATATAAGCAAAGTTTGGTCAAGAGGAATTGATTGACCAAATGGTTCGGCGACCATCTTGGATGACCTTGTTTTCACGAAAATAACTCCTTCAGAACCGCTGAAGGGATCAGGCCCAAATTTGGGCCATTAAAATTTGTTCCATCAAAACTTGATCCATCAAAAAACATGGGTGCCATGGGGCAATCAAAATGTAGTGTGCTTGGCGGCCATATTGCACTTGCAAAAATGTCCACAAACTCATTTAAAAGACTGCTAAACCACCCACCAACAATTTTGACAAAAATTGATGGTGCTTCAGTTGAGCGACACAGGCCCCTTGGGCCTTTTGTTATTATTATTATTATTAACTTTAAGAAAGCTATCCTCCCTCCTCCTCCTCCTCCTCCTCCTCTCTCTCTCTCTCTCCCTCCCTCCCTCTCTCTCTTTCTCTCTCTCTCTCTCTCTCTCTCTCCCTCTCTCCCTCTCTCTCTCTCTCTCTCTCTCTCTCTCTCTCCCTCCCTCCCTCTCTCTCTCTCCCTCTCTCTCTCTCTCTCTCCCTCTCTCCCTCTCTCCCTCTCTCTCTCTCTCCCTCTCCCTCTCTCTCTCTCTCTCTCTCTCTCTCCCTCTCCCTCTCCCTCCCTCTCTCTCTCTCTCTCTCTCTCTCTCTCTCTCCCTCCCTCCCTCTCTCTCTTTCTCTCTCTCCTCCCTCCCTCCCTCAACACTCCCTCACTACGTAGTCGCTGCTTCCAAAGTTCCAAGATTAAATAATCGATTATCCGATTAAATCGATTATTTTCCATACATCATAATCGATTATTTATTTCCATAATCGAACAGCCCTAGTATGTTCTCTTAATGACTACATGTTGCTTCCTACATATTATGAATGATTGGATCCACAGTAATAGCTTTCCGTAACGTGTTTGTGAGGGACTTTATCAAATGCCTTCATAAAGTTGAAGTAAATGACATCATTGGTTCTAGCTATGCCCTACCCACTTCTACGTATGTTCAGCCAATTTCTAGCCATGTCCTGCTCACTTCTAGTTATGTTCATCCCATTTCTAGCCATGCCCCGCTCACTTCTATCCATATCCCGCTCACTTCGAGTTATGTCCTGCCCACTTCTGGCCATGTCCCGCTCACTTCTAGCTATGTCCTGCTCACTTCGAGTTATGTTCTGCTCACTTCTGGCCATGTCCCGCTCACTTCTAGCTATATCCTGCTCACTTCTAGCTATGGCCCGTCCACTTATAACTACGCGCCGCCCACTTCTAGCTATGCACCACTCACTTCTAGCTATTCCCCCTCACTTCTAGCTATTCCCCCTCACTTCTAGCTATTCCCCCATCACTTCTAGCTATGTCCTGCTCACTTCTAGCTATGCCCCCTCACTTCTAGCTATTCACCCTCATTTCTAGCTGTGTCCCGCTCACTTCTAGCTATGCCCCCGCTTACTTCTAACTATGCCCGCTCACTTCTAACTATGCACCACTCACTTCTAGCTATGCCCCGCTCAATTCTAGCTATGCCCCGCTCACCTCTAGCTATGCCCCCTCACTTCTAGCTATGTCCGCTCGCTTTTAGCTATGCCCCGCTCACTTCTAGCTATTCCCCGCTCACTTCTAGCCATGCCCCGCTCACTTCTAGCTATATCCCCTCGCTTCTAGCTATGCACCACTCACTTCTAGCTTTGCACCACTCAGTTCTAGCTATGCACCACTCACTTCTAGCTATGCCCCGCTCAATTCTAGCTATGCCCCGCTCACTTCTAGCTATGCACCACTCACTTCTAGCTATGTCCCCTCACTTCTAGCTATATCCCTCGCTTCTAGCTATGCACCACTCAGTTCTAGCTATGCACCACTCACATCTAGCTATGCACCACTCACTTCTAGCTATGCACCACTCACTTCTAGCTATGCCCCGCTCACCTCTAGCTATGCCCCCTCACTTCTAGCTATGTCCCCTCGCTTTTAGCTATGCCCCGCTCACTTCTAGCTATTCCCCGCTCACTTCTAGCCATGCCCCGCTCACTTCTAGCTATATCCCCTCGCTTCTAGCTATGCACCACTCACTTCTAGCTTTGCACCACTCAGTTCTAGCTATGCACCACTCACTTCTAGCTATGCCCCGCTCACTTCTAGCTATGCCCCCTCACATCTAGCTATGTCCCCTCGCTTCTAGCTATGCACCACTCACTTCTACCTATGCCCCGCTCACTTCTAGCTATGCCGCCTCACTTCTAGCTATGCACCACTCACTTCTAGCTATGCACCACTCACTTCTAGCTATGCCCCGCTCACTTCTAGCTATGCCCCCTCACTTCTAGCTATGCACCACTCACTTCTAGCTATGTCCCCTCACTTCTAACTATGCCCCCTCACTTCTAGCTATGCCCCCTCACTTCTAACTGTGCCCCCCCCTCACTTCTAGCTATGCCCCACTCTTCTAGCTATGCCCCTCACTTCTAGCTATGCCTCGCTCACTTCTAGCTATGCCCTCCTCACTTTTAGCTATGTCCGCGTCAGTTCTAGCTATGCCCCACGCACTTCTAGCTATGTCCCCACCCCTACCCCCACCCCCACCCACTTCTATCTATGCCCCCCCCCCTCAATTCTAATAATGTCCTGCCCACTTTGAGCGATGTCCTGGAGGAAAATTTACAAAGAATTATCTTCTCTTGGCCTGCAAATGGACATTCCATGAGCCGAAAATTCAAATTTCTTGAAAATTCTTGATCATTGAAAGGCTAATTGGTATCAGGTTTATGTAATTGGCTGACAAGGTAAATATGTATAAATGCATTATGGCCGCCAAATTACTCATTCATGTCGATAAGTCTCAAATGCATCCGAAATTCCGTCAGAAATTTGTCTATAAAATATATGCGAGTGCAAACATCATAGGCAAATCACAGTGAGATGATTTCCTCATATGAATGCCGGACTAATCAGAAGATAGGACATCATCACGACGGACTAATCAGAAGACAGGGCATCATCACGATCGACTAATAAGAAGACAAGGCTTCGTCACGACGGACTAATCAGAAGACAAGGCTTCGTCACGACGGACTAATCAGAAGATAGGGTATCATCACGATCATCAGCTAAATTTATCAGTTGATAACTGGTACGGCCATTGTTTCGACATTCTAGACAAACAGAAGTATATTTCAAGCCATGCTTTCTACAAATACACCCTTTCGTACTATATTTTTTCATATAACTGCAGAATATAACATCAAACTGTTCAGACAGTGAAGAAGGCCGGTCAGTCTCTATCGGAAGCAAGCTACCATCCACAACACGCCTTGCCCAGCAACCTGCATTCATACCATCACGTGATCATTACCATTTCATTATCTGGAAATGTACACGAAGACTGTGATACCGCTTATTAGGTGATGTTTCCAGTAGTAATTGTGGTTTTACAGCTATGCACAGCTACAATTATGTCCTTACTGTCTCCCCCTGCCAAGTTAAATAGTGCTGTATGCTCACATGAATCGCCTTTCAGAGTTCAGATAAGTCGTGCTACATCCGAGAAATCCATGCATAATGAGAATAGTTTACACAGAACAGGACCAAGACAGTAGCAAAGGAGGGGGTGGGTTGGGACTGCGAGCCAGTGTTCTCCTGTCAGAAATGAATAATGGGTTTTTAATTTGACATTAACCCTTTTAACACAGTGCGTCCGCATTATAACCCATGTCAGGGTGACTAAGCAAATGAGCTCAATGAGGGGCGTTATCTGACCTCTCTATATTATATGTAAAGCAGAATGATCAGCCAGCAGTAAAGTAACGTATGGTGCCGTTCAAGAGCTATTGTTCCCCTTTAAAAAATTATGGGATTTTTATGTATATGAGATGACGTCACGTGAGCCCGTATTGTAACGTGTGTTGGAGGTTGGGATGGGCACTGCCTGTGGTTTTGATACACGACCCCTGGTTGGCAGCCTCCACTCTCCTAAGCCACGCCATTTATGACGTCACAATCGGGTACCCAATTCCAAAAATGATTACACTGCATCGCTTAAAATCACGTATTGGTGATGGGTGGGTGAGGTGTGGGGTGGCCTGTCTGTAATAATAATAATAATAATAATAATAATAATAATAATAATAATAATAATCAGGGGTTGGACTCGGGTATACGCAAAGTTTTTGAATGGCTGTCCGCTATTGTTCTCCTAAATGATTAATGGGTTAATTATGCAAATGAGGTCACGTGAGCCCTATCTTAACCCGTCTTGGGTCCCTCATACTATAAAGCATGGACAGCAGTAAAGCTGTGGAGGGTGCCGTTCGTCCGCTATTGTTGTTTACCCATGCGTGGTTAAAGATTATTGTGCTTTAAGTAAAAGTTATGTACAGTGTTCCGGTTAATGTTAAACAGTAGTAAGTGCAATGAAATGTGGGATGTTGGTTGGATACTGAATGCCTTATCATTCAGGACGTAGGATACATTTCAACAAAATCACATACTGCAGTCAAACATGACAATTAAGAGCCACCTTACGAACGTAAAGATAGAAGCATACACATGGATGGTCGTTTACTACAAGTCAAATTTCTATATAAATATATATTTTGGGCTATACAATAGTAAGTTTACAAGTATGCAAGACAGAAGTAAAACCCCTACTTCGGAATGCTGGTTCCATGGAGGTACATAGCTCAATTCTGTCTATAAGCCAGTCATTACACGCATTCAGATGAACGATCCTTAGCTAATGTATAAACGCCATACCAGGCAAGAAGGTAGAGTCACCTACAACCTACCCAAGCTCATGAGCGACACTGAGACTCAAATATCACAAAAAGGTCCTGGGGAGCAGATAGCTAATATCGACGTCAGCTCTGATCCAAACGAAGCCATAACCAAAATACTGAAATCTATGGAATCATCAGCTACCAGCACCAGAGGTATCTATCAAAGTGACCAAAGTGAAGATCGCACCAAACTACAACATTCTGTGCCACTTTAGTGAACGCTTAAAAGATCATGCTATTCAACAAGCAGACTCCCTAGCAGATGAAATCAGTGCCACGGATGACTGTTACAAAATGTTTCGGGCAGCCCGAGCCCTGAGAGTTACTAACTCTACACACCCACTCACTGTACACAACTCTGAAGGACACTTTATGTGGACTGACCAGTGCAAAGCCGAGGCAATTCGAGAACGGTTCAAGAAACCGTTCACTGACCACGATAATGAGCCATTGTACCCGTTCTCGGGAGACCCGAGGCCATTACTAACAGCCATTAGAACAGCCAAAGTTGAGAAGGCACTTAAAGCCCTGAAAAAATGGACGTGCATCTGGACCTAATGGCATGAGCAATGAACTATTCAAATATGCAAGTGACATTATATCAAAACCGATCACGCACCTACTTAATTCCGCATTTTATGCACCACCTTCTCATCGGCGCTGTAGGCCAAGGCACTTTTATCGCACCACCCAAGCCAAAGAAGCCACCTGGACCCCCGGACAATCTGCGTCACATTGTGCCCCTCAACAGCATACAGTCCTATCCAATGTTACGCTATGCCGCATCCGAGACATGTCGGATCATGTCAAAGTGACTTCAAACGTGGACACAGCTGCGCAGACATTGTATGGCTCAACGCATGCTTATGTCGGTAGTCATGTCCAAACAGTGGGATTTCGACAAAATGGGCATTGAAATGGCACGAGACTTCGACACAAATAAGCGCTCAAAGATCCTAGATGTACTACGCCAGGCCAGGTACAATGAAGATGAGCTACAACTAGTCAGACTACTGCTTGGAGACACCAAGCTGAGATTACGAGTCAAGTCAGTGAAGACTCTAGAGTTTGAGACATCAATCGGCTTCCCACAGAAAGATGGTCTATCTCCAGGGTTTTTCACCCGTTACCTTGCTGCTACATTGAAATCCGTGCGGGAAAGTTCCACAAGACCACACCACCCAGTGTCAATACTGGGTATGCTACTAGAGATGGAATATGCCGATGATGTGGACTTCATAGACGAGGAAATTAAACCCCTTGACGAACTTCTTCCAATAGCTGCAAGTAAATTAAAAATTGAGAACCTTTTTATGAATGAATCCCAAACTGAGTTCACCCACATATACCTTTCTACAAAGCATGAAACTAAAGAAAATACAGATCCACTTCGTGGCGGCGAACCATGGGGCAAACGTTAAATCCTGGGAGCACTGCTTTGCAGTACTGCTGGCATTGCTGCATGCTGCGTCATGGGGAGCATAGCTTTCCAGTCCTTCTGGATATGGATTTGTAGATCAAAGATGCCCTTGATTAAAGGGCTAAGTTTATACAATGCAACCTGCGTACCCTTGATGCTGTATAGCTGGGAAGCTCCAAAGGCAGCTCTAGACAAACTCGATGCCTGTCACCGCAAACAACTACGTACCATCACTGGACACTGGTGGCCTGACAGCATAACTTTCAATGATGCACTATACAAGGTGTCTAATACGTCGTCGCTGTCTGTAAAAGTCGCACAGAAAAGATGGCCCATATTTGGCTATGTGTTAAAGATGCCAGAAGAGACAAAAGCACAGTGAGCCTTAGAATTCGCCTACTTGGAGCAAGGAAATACAAATCCAGGAGAGGACGCCATTGCATAAGTCGTCTAAGCGTGCTACGAGGTGCTCTCAAGAAAGCAGGAATGGTACCTCAAGTCAAGAATGGACCTGAGGAAGCTAAAGATTTCGGCTGAGGACACGACACAGTGGGCAAAAGGTGGTCTCCTAACCCTTTAACCCTCGAATTTCCATTTCAATTTTCTCTAAGAAAATGTCAATTTGCATAGCAAAAGAAGACTATTTTGGAATTGGAATGACTGACTCTGCCGTATTTCCATTTGTCTAGACATTGCGCCCACAAACACCTACCACACACCGCCAGCACTACCACCACCACCAATATAACAACCACCAGTACCTCCACCACCTCCGGCACCTCCACCAACACCCATCTCCCCCCCCCCACCAACACCACAACCACCCACCCACCAGCGACCACCACCAACACCACAACCACCACGACCGCCGCCACCACCACTACCACCAACCACACCCCACCACCACCACACATCACCACCCATCACCACCACCACCTACATCGACCAACCATCAATCACCAATCCATACTCCAACCACCACCACTGCCGCCACCACCACCACCACCACCACCACCACCACCACCTACATCCACCAACCACAAACCCACCAATCACCGCACATGCGGCCACATAGTCGGACATGCGGATTAATGCAAAAGGCAACATACGCACTGCGCCCCATCCACTCGGCCCCCATCCCAGCCGCCACACCCCCGCGCCCACCAATTCTGATGCGGGAGCGTTGGTATTAGACATCCATATTGAGAGATAGGAATGTCTAATGGGTTGATGCACCATACCCCGCATAGACCTGTGCCATAATTGTACAACAATATCTCTAGCCATTCATTCCAGTGACAGCCTTTCAAAATCACTCTTCTATTGGCATGTAAACGGACTTTGATTAAAGGCCACTGCACATACCTTTACCGCAACACACATTATTGAATTTTTTAAACGCATACATCACCTTAAAACTGAAAACGGAATCCTGTTTGACTGGTGGTGTGTGGTGATGGTGTTGCTGGTGATGGGGTGGGGTTTGGTGATGGGTGGCTGCTGGATGTAGGTGGTGGTGGTGGGTGGTGGTGAGGTGATGGTTCATCGTAGGCGGTGGTACTGGTGGTGGTGGTGGTATTAATGGTGTTGGTGGTGGTGGTGGTGGTGGTGGGGGTTGGTGATTGGTGGATGTAGGTGGTGGTGGTGTGTGGTTGTGACTGCGTTATGTGATTTTGCTGAAATGTATCCTACATCACGACATCTTTGATGATTTCATTAGTTTGACATCGAAACACTGGAAACTTCCAAGCCTTAGTTTTAGGGAATCCTGCTGGTGAACAAGAAATAATGTCTATTTCAACACGGGAGTGAAATAGTTAAGCATTGGGTCTCCAACCAATTTCCCACAATTCATTGCACTTACTACACTTTAACTTTAACCGGAATACTGTACATACCTTTTAGGCCGTGTTATCACTTGAGGGTTAATCGGGAATAACGCCACACCTCAGTATTGCGTTACGCTGGTTAACTCTCTAGTGAGAACACGGATTTAGTTAAAACATTATTCCGTAATGCAATCTTAGGCCGTGTTCTCACTAGAGACTTCACAGGCGTAGCTCAATCTGAGGTATGGCGTTATTTCCGATTAGCTCCCCAGTGAGAACATGGCTTAAATCATATTAATAGCATGTGATTGCAGAGCCCACATGACGTACACCTTCTAAAGGGGATGGTAGGATACATGAGGAGCACACATCATGATGCTTAAGACGCAACATTGCGCATAAATATTATTATAAAGTGCAGAGGTGAAACGAATGAAATGTTGGGAGAGAACTTAAAACGCATTAATCTTTTAACCACTCATCGGTAAACAACAATAGCTCACGAACGCGTGCACATTTGAAACATTATCGATTTTGTAAACAGACATAGCTTTACATTCTTTTTGACATGAGAACAATAGCGCACCACGTAATCGTGGCCCATGAGGTGGTCGCTTAGGGCAGGTTTGACTGAATTATATAGAGCCTAAGTGAGGAATTCACCTGTCCAGAGTATCCATCAAGCATCTGACGTCGTATGATGTCATAATCAGCTAAGTGAGGTATATGATGACGTCATAATTATTACGTAATAAATGATTCTATATGGCCCGTCTTTAACCCTTAATACTCCGACACATTGTACGAATTGTATGTCTACTATTTATTAAACACGCTGTTGAATATGTTGAAACTAATTTGACTGGCAGCAACAGCGCCAAGTAAAATTAGTTCCAAAATATTCAATAGCTTACTTGTATAGTTTTCTGGAATTTGATAGTCACAGAGTTCATAGATCGATCGATCCCAGCAAGAGCAAGGTGCGGGTGGAGCTTAGCTAGAGATGGGCGGGGCATAGCTAAAATTGTAAATGCCCATTGAAAGGTTGGATAGGTAAATATCACGTGCATGCTGCCTGATAATGGGTTCCTTAAATAGAAGTTATGTTCACATATTAACCCAATCACTACTGGCACAGTTATGTCACGAACATCAGGCCACTGACGATGTACCCTCTTGAAATAAAGATTATTATTATTATTATTATTATTATTATTATTATTATTATTATTATTATTATTACGATTTCAAAACAATATTATAGGGAAATTGTTCCGTTTTTTCGCAATTTGCTTCATAAGTCGCGACGAATTCAATCTCTGGGTTCAATCCCTTGTTTCCGCACGGCACGCCCCAACACATAATGTCTTTCCAGTCCCAGATGCATGTCCTATATATGTGTTCTATTTATTTAATTTGTCAATCACAAACAGTGTATGACATGCGTTTTACTGCACTGTACACTACCTGTTGTCCAGTACGACATCTGGCAGCCATATCTTCTCTGTGGGTAGTGTGACAAAGTTGGTGCCATTGTAATCACTGGAATTCCACGCCAGATATTCATCATACCACATCTGTAACACACATTTATGCAACATAGAAGACACCCGAAGGACGCGCCGCGCACGTACGCCGCGCGAGCACGCACTCATGCACGCGCGCTCGCAAACAACCAGAAAAACAATATTAATGATTACATTTTGTACTTCTGATTGTGCGTGGTTAATAATTTTCAACGGAGTATTAAAATGATTCAACCGCTTGGTCTGGGAATTATTGTCATGATACATCCTGTTATTACTAATGCAAGCTAGGGCGCTTTCGCCCATCACCATTGTAAAATGATATCAGGTGTGTTCGTTCCATCCACAACCACCTATTTGTGATATACTCCATCCCCTCTTCATCACAGCTGTGGTAAGGCCATTAAAACCATGGCGCGCTATCACAATACATTGATGATCCTATAGAATATACCCCAGTTTCGATTTAAACAAATAATAAATAAGTCAATAAATAATGAATACATAATATTGCTAAATAGTATCACCTAGACAACGATGGTCGTGCATACACGTGTCGATGAACATAGTTATACTACTGCAAAATGATATAACCATACGTACCATCTGCAACCAGCCATTTGTCTCGAGTATTTGTCTCTTTTCATCCTGAAGAAAATAATTAACAGTTATCTATTATATTGCGTCGAGCGCGCGAGCGCGCGTATTACCATTCGTAGATGTATGCGCGCACGTGCGTGCGTGCTCGTATGTGTGCGTGCGTAAGAAACTACGTCAGAAATTTTCATCATGCACGACACACCTAACCTATGTGTAACTTAAGATGTATGTTGCGTTGTCTAATTGTGCAACTGTCACTTGCTCCTAAAATTAGTTTGTTTGGAAATTGGACACGAAAATAAATATGTCTTAATGGGTATGACTTCCATTTTTAATATGTAGTACCCTATACACATTTTATTCGTCTTAAGATGTCATTGGTATATACACAAATACTTAATACCTATCATATCTGCCAGATGCAGTGATGAAGAAAGAGTGTGAAGGTCGGTGGGGCGGGGTGAGGAGGCACTACCCCTGGGCATGTGATCTGTCGGTGGTCCGCATCCCAATCGCATCTCTTTTACCGAATCCCATATAATCCTTTTTTTTTTTTTGTAACAAAATATTTATAACAGCATGCATAGACTATATAATTTGATTAGTTCAATACTGTTTCAATACCCAGTGGTCGTTATCAGATTGACTGCGTGCTACAGCCTACATGACAGTACATGTGCAGAACCCCGTTATTCTCTAGTGTGGAAATTTGAAAGAATTATGAAGTGCATTTAAAATGAATATATCTATAGTTTAAAGCAAAGTAAAGATGCTCTTGTATCACACAGAAAGCAGGAAATGGTGTTGTAGAGCAACAGATAATTCTACATTTTCCTGTTCCGAAAAAAACGTAGTCTTCACGCAAGAGTCCACGGTCTAATGCGAATAAATGACATCGTTACTTTTTTAAACGCCACCTGCCCTGGAGAGTGATCTTGGCTCATTTTGGTCAGTCCTCTTGGGACAAGTGAAAGTCATACGTTTCATAACTTACCACGTTTTTGATCTGCATAAGAAACAAGCGCATGGTGACTGTAAGGGTAGTATCTTGGTCTCTCACTGGCCTCGCATATTCGCAATGATTTCTGTACATCAAATCAGCCATTAATCGATACTCGCCGGACATTTCACACACAGAAGTCGTTAAGCCTGCGAAATAAATACTCAACATAGTGATCTATTTACTTCCTACTGCATGACCAGATCTGCATGCCACCTGAAATAATACTACATATTAGTCAGGCATGAATTCACCTACTTATGTGGCGTCTGCTAATGTATGTATAACTACTGTACTCTGCGACTGTACTATTACAGCAAATTATGGTGTCCGGCATCGGTGTCCAGTGCTGTTTTGGAGTTGTTCGCGGTGGCAGGCACCACACTTTCTAGAGTTGTGTTTGGAGCTACCACGCTATTATAGTTGTACAGCATCAAGGATTCGCAGGTTGCAACTTCATCATTTTTTGTCAAGAGCATCTTTGATATACCAATCGACAGCTTTAAAATACGGTGGAACTCTATGTTTCCCACTGGCTCCCAGGAGCGCCAATTCCAAGACTCCATGTGCAGGTGTGTCTTTTGGCGTTCTTAACACATGGTGAAACAAGAACTATCTTTGGTGGGCGACTTCTATGGACAGCTGCGATGCATTGTAGGTCTTTACTATTTAATAAACGTGCTGTCGAATGTTTTGAAACTGATTTGACTGGGCGCTGCCATAGTCAGCGACAGCACCCAGTCAAATTAGTTACAAATCTTCAATTACTTATCTATATAGTTTTCTGGAAATTGATAGTCAGGGAGTTCAGGGATCGATCGATTACAATACGGGCGAAATGTGGGTGGAACTTAGCTTGAGATGGGCGGGGCATGGCTAAAATGGATTCCTCCATTGTGTTTCGTGACATGTCAATGTACAGTTTGTGAAAATCCAAGTGTTTGGACATGACTACTGACATAAGCATGCGTTGGGCCCATAGAGCTGCGTCGACATTTAAAGGCGCTCTGACAGGATACCGTGACGTCACCGATCTTGTCTCAGATTTAGTACAGGGTAACGTAACTAATGTTGAATAGCATTTTCCATATGCGTTTGTGGAGTACAATTGTGTGAAGATTTGCTGGAGGAATAGATGACTTCTTGAGCTTGGATAGCCCAATAAGGGTGCATTGGCCTACACCTGAAAACGAATGTGAATGGCTCCGCAGTCGTAACGTACCGACATGTGCATCTAAACATTAGATAGACAGACGCACATATCGGGACTTTTTCCAAAAAAAATGAGCGTGTCCTATTTCTGATGTAGACCACGCCCATTTTTTAAAAGACGTACCAATAGGTGCTTCTATCTATTGTTTAAATCCACATATCGTTATTACTACTCGAATCTGTCTATGTATTACAACTCGAATCTGTCTATGAAGCCACGCCCTAGGGTACCTATATGTGCGTCTCCATTGTTTAGACTGACCTAGGCCTATAGGTACCCTATATATGTAGGCACATATCCATCTCTAGGCCACTATGTAGATTCTATAGTGTATACACACATATCGGTACCCTTGGTGCGTAACGTAGGCGACGTTCATTCTATTGTTTAGACCCACATGTCAGTTTTTGTTTATTGCTTAGACACACGCATAGGTACTCTAGATAATTCATTAAGAAGCACACCTATATCTTAACAGGGCATATTTCAGTTACTGTCTGCAATCCGGTTGGCTATGTTTCACAATGCACAGTGCAGTGAGATGGTACGAATTGCCAGCAGCTAATAGGTGGGGGCTCTTATCTGCTCTTGAGTGGATTGCTCTATGGGCTCTCTTCCTGATCCCAATAAAATGTGTATATTATTAATTAACAGTAGCCAGTTAAGTACATCTATGGCCACCGGCGGCATGCGTCTCACATGACTTCGTGTAGAGTCTGAGATGGAAGCGTATTACGAGACGATTCTAGCGTATGAGACGTGGTGCGCCCTACCAGAGATGATAGACTGGAGTTGTTTACGAGGTCTAACTATCAACGATGCATCAGAGTGGTGGATCGCACATAAAGCATGTCCATGTTTATGTAATGCGCCAACATCGAATTTGATCAATGGCGCAGCGATCAATATCGAACTTGATAGCGCGCCTGTCGGTCAACGGCGCAGGTCTAATATCGAATTTGATATCGGCGCACCCGCTGGTCAACGGCGCAGATACCAATATTGAATTCGACGACGACGCAGGGGGGGGGGGGGGGGGCGGCAAATATCCTGTGCATTATTCGCGCTGATTTCAAACAATACCAAGCTAGATAAATTTCTGATTCCCCGCTAATTGGTGCATTGGTATTGACCTACGCGCTATATAAAGGTGTGATATTATATGTTCTATATCGCATTATTATTGCAAGGGTATAATCTTTTCTGTAGGTTATATAGTGTGCCAGTTGATTCAACGGTTTTTAAAAGAGTGTAATATTACTGACGTAAAGTTAATGAAGTATCGTGATTTATTTATTGTGTTCGTCAATAGTTTCCATCCATTTCACTTCGCTTAGACTTTGATATGCTCACACCCATGGGGCCAATACAACCTTATGTAACACTTGAGTAAACTTCAATACGTTTTGCAAGGCTTGGTCGCATGAACTGTGAAAATGAACATTAATCAGGCTTGGTACAAGCAGACAATCAGAAATTTGTGTAAAATCATACTGTTTCATATCGGCGCAAATTTAGCAATTGATGTTGGCCCACTGCCGCGCTAAACAATGGGCGCATATGGCATCTACCTATGCAACATTCGGCAAAAAGATGTATACCTAATCAGCCATAGATTGGCAAAGAATGTAATCAGAAACGAAAAATATACCATAAGTCAAGGAAAGGTTATCGTATCAATAAAACAGAAAACACCCATCAAAAATTCAAATTAGCTAGCAAACATTATAAACGAGCCGTTAAGCAGTTCTCACAAGACAGGCGACAGGAATTACATACATAACTACAAAACCTACAAAAGAACAGACACTAAAATATTTTGGAAGCTGATTAACAGTAAGCCAAAAGAGAACGAAGAAAATACAAAAATTAACTTGAAGAACTCGGTCAATACTATAAGACAACCAATGAATCTACAGAGCCATATTATATAGATGAAAGCACCGAAATAGGTATCCCAGACTGTGAAGAACTAGACCTGCTGATTACACAGAGTGAAATCATTGAATCACTAAAACTCTTGAAAACCTGTAACGCTGTGCAGGCGTTAACCTATGTTCTCTACATATAATAAAAGAACTATTATTTGCCCAAAGGAAGAAGATGTACTGCTGTTTTATTGATTTCCAACAAGCGTTTGACACAGACAGTCTGGGGGAATGGCTTTGGAACAAGCTAATTAAAGTTAATCTAACAGATGAATGTCTTAAAATTATACAAAATATGTACAAATCCATAAAATCCTTGGTCACCCATAATAAGGCAGATTCATATTAATTCATGTGCAATATCGGCGTGCGGCAGGGTCAAAACCTATCACCATTCCTTTTTTCAATCTTTTTGAATGGCATGGAGGAATATCAAATTATACATAGAATATCTGGCCGTAAATTTTTAACAGAACAAGCACATAAAGAATTAAATATTTACCTGTATCTTAGTATTTTGCTATAAGCAGATGACATTATCATCATAGCGGATTCTCCAGATATGCTTCAAAATGCTCTAAATGTATTCAATAACTACTGTATTGTCTGGAAACTGCACATAAATACTACAAAAACTAAAGTAATGGTGTTTGCTAAACGTAAAAATCCAACAGAATTAACATTCAATATTGGACAGAATACTATAGATATCGTTGACGAATTTATCTATTTAGGTGTATGTCTTAAATAAAATGGAACTTTTTCTAGCTCCAAGACACGGAACTTTACCCAAGCAACCAAAGCCATGTTCTCATTACTGAAAAGATAAAGAAATACGGCATCACTATTGATCTACAACGCTACTTGTTTGATACAATGATTACTACAATTTTGCTGTATGGCTCAGAAGCATGGGGATTTGAGAACGATCGTGGAATTGAAACCTGTCAAACTAAGTTCTTTAAGAACGCTCTACACTTAAAGAAAAGTACACCAAATGTAATGATATACGGTGAATTGGGAAATATCCACTTAAGATAATTAGAAAATGTAATATGATTCTGGGCCGGGTTGGTAAATGCAGGATACGGAAAACTGTCTTCAACATTATATTATTTAAGTGTATAGCTTTCCAGAGACAATAATATAAAAATCAAGTGGACTGAAATGATTAAATCAATTCTAGAAGCAACCGGTTAAGCAGACCCATTCACCAATAAAAGTGTCAACACATGGCAGGTAGTTAATAAAACAAGAACTATTCTAAACGAACAATACATGGATGAGTGGAAACGAATTTTAACTGAATCAACACGATTAACATTCTACAAATTAATCGAAGAAACCCTAACATTCGAAAAATATCTAAAAATCTTACCATATCGCGAAGCACTGGGCATATGGCACTTTAGGACATTAAACCACAACTTGTACATAGAATTAAAGAGATGTCTCGGCATTGAATGCTCTGAACGACTATGCACCCTCTGTAACTTTCTAGATGATGGGATTCATTTCCTTTTTACCTGTCCGGAATATAATAATCTAAGACAGAAATACATACCTGCATACTTTGTACAAAATAACAATATAGAGAAAACCGGAGGATTGTTTGCAATATGCAATAAGCCACTCCTTACCAGACTGTCCAAATTTCTACCGCAATCAAAGAAAATCTATGCCTAAATGTACAAGCTAGTTAAGATATAATAATGGTTGTAGTAATAATAATAATAATAATAATAATAATAATAATAATAATTTGTTAGCTAACAAACATCTTATGTTGTATAATTACTCTATCTCCACAGTCATATTGTAAATTATCAAAACTACCTCATATGCTGTCGTAAAAACGGCCTGAGAGAATAAAAAAAATGAAACTATGTGCAAAATTTCAACCCACTGAGTGTCCTAGAATTATAGGTTACAAGAATCTAGCAATTGCTTATACAGTATTTTCGAGAAACCGTCATGATGTGGACTACATAATGTTAGACGACAGCCAAGTTCCAATTTGGTCGGCGCAAACCCCTAGGAGAAAAGGTGATTCAAATTTCATACATTCCCTATGGGGATTTTTCGGGCCACGGGACATCCAAGATGGCCGCCGATCGCTTAATCTCACATGCTTGAACCTAACAAATTTGGAATCAGAACCGTCTTTTTATGTCGGTCTACCAATTTTCACTGTCAAATTCCATCAAATAAAAGAATTCAATATAGCCGCCGAAATGCTCACATTTCATTGGCCGATTGCGGCCATGTTTTTACAGATATCGATTTCTATTCGTAACATTTCACTTGGCCCTATTGTCTCATGATCTTGCGGACATCTCAAACAAATCGGTCCAGTAGTCTCAAGCGAAAAAGACTATTCTGCATGTTATGACGTTATTAAGATGGTTGATCAACAGAGCGGGACCAATATAGAATTTGATATCGGCGCACCCGTTGGTCAATGGCAATTGTCCGATATAGAATTTTAGATCGTCGCACCTGTTGGTACTAACTGAT
The DNA here is from genome assembly GCA_034401795.1 of Chaetoderma sp. LZ-2023a. Taxonomy (NCBI): domain Eukaryota; kingdom Metazoa; phylum Mollusca; class Caudofoveata; order Chaetodermatida; family Chaetodermatidae; genus Chaetoderma; species Chaetoderma sp. LZ-2023a. Next base: position 116,148,979 of record CM067371.1, read on the forward strand.
ACTTTCATACCATCATTGCGAAATGACTCAGTCAGTGACATTTAACATTCCCTGTGTAGTGCAGCCACAATACATGGCTCTGGGGAATACCACCATATTAGGCCAGTCATATTTAAACCTAGAACAACTTATAACGACGACATGATGACTATGACATTAATGAATATTCATATCCGAAATGGCGTCACAAAGTTTAGGGTGAAAAACAGGCTCACAATATTATATGGGTGAATTCAAATAAGTCATGCCAGGGTTATCGTTGAGGCTCAGGGTAGCTAATCCTCGAGTCCCATCATGTGCCATATTTATAATCTAAAGACGTGAAACGACTGGCTAATTGAGGTCTGAACCTCTGTATGAACGAGCATCCCGGAGTAATTCTAATATTAATTTGATTTTCAGACCTAATTATTTTAGATCTATACATAAGACATCAACCATCCGGCTCTGTCCAGTACATATCTTAGCATTACAGATCAATCCGAAATCTGATTTGGGACAGACTGTGCATAATCAGACAGACTGTGCATAATCAAATGCTTCTCTAGACATAAATCGTGGTGTGGAGCAGCAACTAACCGAAAAAGCTATTTAGCCCCCCCCCCCCCACCCCAGATTATGGATGTTTTCCTTGAAAGCACTTTCAAATGGCATAGCATATTGAAGATTTTGGATTTCCGGGTGGTTTCTTAATTGATGATATTCTCTACCACGTCGATGGTAAGATTATGATGTTGAAAGGTTGCTGCGACAACCTCTTACCAAAGAAGCAGTAGAAGGATGACCGTCGGCTCGCCTCGTCGCTAGATGAACCGCGACGATATTTATAAGTGACGATCGGGCCTATCTGACTTGATGAAGATTCCCGGCTTCGGTGGAGTGTTTCTCTCCACTCTAGAGTCCTTACTTACTGAACAAAAACCAAACTCTTGTCTTGCTTTTGCAAGATGATAGTTTTAATGATACTCTAACTGTACAACTTTGAATAAAAGACTTTGATAAATTCTAACTTTAATATTTCTAGTACTGAAACAGTACCCAAACTAATGTAGCATCATCGATGTCTACGGAACCCTGGTGTTGGATTGATTGATTCTACAAACGGCAAAGTGCCTTATTTATTCTCTTCAGCAACTCTGAAGTTCTATACATATTACGATATATAGTTATATACATATTGTAATATTTATTCTTTGTTCTAATGATTCTTCTAGGTAGGTTATAAGCACAGCTTGACTGGTCTGGATAATCAGTCCGCCAATCGACGTCTGCTTATTCCCTCCTAGAAGCTTCTATCTATTAATTGTTGGTCGTCCTGACCAATACATGATCACTTACATTTCGATTCTTACTTTGAAACTTGTTCTTTCTAATTCTCTGCCACAGAGTTCGATCAACGCTCATTCATCATGACGTCATTCTTACCAATCAAACTCTGGGCTTCTCTTCTATGGAGCTACTGCTGCACATAGGCAAAGCGGTGTTGGCTGGTTCTGATTTGATGCGATCTGTCAGCTAACCAACAACGTTATGGAATGTGTTGTTGTAGCATGCCATTGTATGATTGACACATAGTTGATATACAAATTTCGATTGTGTTATTAATTCCTACAGGACGCTACAATGTCTCTGTCCTGTCCATTGCCTATCGTGAATAAGCCTGTAGGATACGAGCGTTAATAGGCACATGAGCTGTATGATCTCATTGCCAGCTGGTGTTGTTCTATTCTCGTATGAGAATCCGAATGCCTATCGTCATCAACTATAGTCAGTCTGTCAAGTACGATTCCATCGATTCTTATCCATTGATTATTTCCTAAACTACTGATCAAAACGACTGCTGAATAGTATAAAAGGGTGTGCTGTTTCCGCAGCAACAACTTTTACCTCAACTATTTCCAGATACACATCAACTCAGAACCGGAGGTCCTATTCTATTCAATTCTATTCTTTAAACTTTGATGCTAAATATTCATCCATCAATCCTTATCAGTTTCGCCGAAACTGAAACTGTACATCATCAGCTGATGTCAACCAGTGCTTATAATACTTAACTAAATAATAATGCATATAGTAACTCGGTCCATTAGCTCACATGGTATTTTCAAATATGAATTTCATTTAGGACTTACTCGTAAATATAAGATATCCAGCGGGGTCATGACTTCCCACAAGACAATCCCATATCTACAATATGTTAAAACCTTTCGGCCTAATATTCATGGAATGATGCACCAGACATTTATTACATAGCTTTTTTTTATTAATAGGAAAGTGACTATGAAGATTCTATTAATACATATTCATATCATATGACGTCATATAATAATATCATGGCATCAATTCATCTGTCCATGGTATCCATATATCAATTTGACATCATATTACGTCACAGTTAGCTAAGTGACGTGTATGATGACGTCATAATTTTTACGTCCTAAATAATTCTATTTGGCCCGTCATTAACTCTTACGACACGTTGTACGAAGTGTATATCGCTACTATTTAATAAAGATGCTGTTGAATATTTTGAAACTAATTTGCCTGGCCGCTGTTGCTGCCATAGTCAGCAACAACACCCAGCCCAATTAGTTCCAAAATAGTCAATAGCTTTCCCTGTATAGTTTTTTGGAAATCGATAGTCAGAGAGTTCAGAGATCGATCGATCCCAACACGAGCGAAGTGTGGGTGGAGATTAGCTAGAGATGGGCGGGGTGTAGATATAAATGGAAAGGTCCAACTGTCTTCTGGTCTAGCTGATAAAAGATCCAATATGTGAAAAATATCTCAACAAATTTAACATAACGGTATATACAAATGCAGCTAAGGATCATTTGTATATTGACAAGATATCTTTTGAAAATATCTTTGATTTAAAATCAGGTAACTGGCGTCATGAAGACTTTAATTATTAATCTATTTACTAATATATAGGTCATCACTGTCACATTCCGTCACATGATTCAAGATGACATGGTCCACAAGCAGCCCGAACGTGCACAATTTGATTCTAACATGTGCGATATACATTTAATTTACCTGGCCTGCAGTTTATTGCACCCCCTGTCATTGTCACCAGTTTTGCAAATTCTGTGATGCAATGCATCAATGCAGAACAACCTAAAAAGACGTTGTGACCTTGATATTTGGGTGAAAGTATTAATAGTAGTGTAGGCATGAGTTACATATATTGGTGAAATCGACCCACTTAACAGGCAACTCGATGTACATATTTACCTCCAGAAATGCAGGCGATGCCATCTGAGAGCGCCTAGATTTCTGGGGGAGGACCCCGGACTCCCTGTCTGGGTTGGCTTGCGCCTTTCTTATTGTCCTCTTTTCAATGCATATATTAGTTCCCTAAGTGAATGTGTTCTTCGAATACAGGGGCTAGTTTCTAGTTATGCCTCGCCCATTTCTAGCTATGCCAAACTTTCAATCTTGAATTCCCATAGTCCCAAACTCAAGGTAGGCATAACTATATAGGTAAGCTGTTGAATATGTTGAAACTAGTTTCAACAGAATGTTTATTAATTTGTAACTGCATCAAAACTTACAATTCTTTCACCTTAATGACGAACTTTCTCGATTTTTTGACGGAGCTACGCAATTCTGAATGTCACGTCAGCTAACAAGTCGCGTAAAGAATAATTACCCCTCTCTTCTACCTCGTGGTTGAATGCTACGTTCTGTTCTCGAAGAGAGAGTGAATCGTGGAGACAAACACGCCTACCTAATATACTCTAACACAGTATATCGACCGAGCCAGCAATAAACGTGCTTCTGCTGAGGGGAGGGTGTGATGTCATAGATTTAGCCCCGGAGATGGCATCACATGGAGGCTGGGGACCGGACCAAACCGAGCAAGGCGACGCCAGTGTAAACAGTACATCCTCACACGAACTAGTCGAAGGGCCGAAATTAACAAACACTGTGAAGTTGATGTGATATATAAAACCGTTTGAAGTAAAAGTATCACGCCATGTTAGTACGCTTGTCAATAGGTCATCAGCCGCCTAAGATAGATGGGAGTAGAGGTATATAAGGTTATATTTCTCGGCTAACAATGTGTATTGAAGGAAACAGTTTGCACTCACCGGTGCATCATACAACCAGTTTTATAATAGTCTAGCATGAACAGAATGATATATGTCAATGATAAAGTGACATATATAGAATACATATGTATTCACTAGTGCGTAAAAAATATCAAAATATACTAATTACAAAAAAAACTTACTTTCTCAATATTTGCCTGTGCTGTGAATGTCTATCGTCATATTTCAACTCTTTAACCCTCATATCAGCCAAAACGGCTTCTGCACGGGTCTTGAGAAATGTCCATTTGCAGACAAAGAGAAGACTGTTTTTGACAATTTACCACTGGAATGACTGGCTGAGTCTGGCTCGATAACCGAGCCAGTCATTCCAGTGGTAAATCTTCAAAAATAGTCTTCTTGGTCTGCAAATATACATTTTCTATGAGAAAATTTAAATTTCCTTGAACAAATTTAAATGTTAAAGGGTTAATAGGTCTAACCCTCACCCTACCCACCCACTTCACTCCCACTTCAACACCACTAACCCATTCGGTACATAGATCTGGATAATCATGCTCAGCACATCATTTTGCACACGTGAAAACAACTGGACTAATATATCCATCCATATACACCAAAATAAGCTGTATTCACTTCCCATCTGATCATATCGGGGTCATTGTGATAAACTTTGCCTTCTTTGCAAGATGACTGAATGTGATGGACCCCAATCATACACCCCGATACACCCCCTCCCCTCATCCCCAGCAACGCCACCACCACCACCAACCCCCCCCCCCCTCCGACTGCCATCGTGTCAAAAAATCGCAACATAAAGCGATCCACGAAAATGTCATCCCTGTCATTAAAATAACATTATTACTTACCCATTAGTAGGAACAATATTTGCCTGTATATCCGCATAACGACAGTTGATTTGGAACAATGCTGTAGACAAATGCTAAATAGCGTGGAAAACGCGCAGTGAGCTTGAGCTATATATATATATAGCTGTACGGCTCATAAATACGCTAACACGTGTCCAAATACCGAGCAAAAACATGTTATAGTTAGTAGAATTTTGAAAGCGATGTAAGACATGTTCTGTTGATTATTTCGGACTTAATTTGATTGGAACCCTTTGCTGCTGCCTTAGGTAGCAGGGTCTTCCAATAAAATTAAACCCAAATATTCAAGTTTTATTTTGTTTTGGAAACATTTAATGTTATTATTTAGCTTCCTGACAATCCGGCAGTGATGGCTGACGAAGAGAACAGTATACGTTATTTATCTACCCGGAGCTTAGCAGCACGCTATCTTTGCTCCGACTATAAATCGTCGGGTTAATAGCTTACAACGAACTCGCTCGCTCCAAAGCACAAAACACAAAGAGCTTGACAGCACACGACGACGATGAATCCGTTTTAGTGATGTCATTTCTTGCTGTGGGTGACATTTGCCGTGTTATCTTTAAGTGTATGTTGATTACGTTAATAACCATTAAGAGTGCCCTGCTGTTGTTTAGATAGTAATAAATCGTAATGTTGCTTAGAGTTGAGTTGCGAATGTATCAAAATAAAGAACGCGTTCGTGTGGGACATGGACCAATGGTGAGTTCCAAACAAACATGCCTAAAATGTTTACTCAATAAATTCATGCAACACTTGTTTTAAATCGCTGATAGATTGTAACGACTTCTCCTACAAGGCTGATTTCGCTTTGGCTATTTATCATAATTTAGAGTAGACGGCGAAACTATTAGGCCGGCATTTGGCGTGGTTTATTCCCTGTATCATTATCTGCGTGTTCATAAATGCGTTTACCATTACACAGTCACACGCTTAATGCTAATGTCTGTCCCGAGATGATATGATTCCAATATTCGGGGCTCTGGAGCATTTGGCTCATGAATAGTGAATACATTCTAGTATAATAATAGCAATGTTTTCTACAGCGGGTAACTTCCCCTAACATGTAATTGTACATTCTGATAGGATATCTGTGAATTGAGATGGTCTATTGAATGCCTAGACCTACTCCTAATCGTGCGCGTGCAATGTCAATAATGATCGATCATAACTCGCTATGGTATTCGTTCGAAAGACGCAAAATATTTGCCTGAACTATGGGATTCATTTTTCTTCTTTTATCAGCATGGAAGATGTAGAGCTTATCGTAGCAAAGAGCTACGCGATGATGGTTAACTACGCGCTATATTCCCATAGCTCCTTTATTATAGGATAACTAATGTGTGTGTGTTGTAATATTTGAGGCGTTTATATGCTAGTTCCCAATGCTAGGGTCTAGACTCACGCCTGGCCTTTATGGTTTCTGTTGAATTCTTGTGAATTCTTGTGACGTCGGTTTGTGCATTAGCTTGTGTCTCTCTCTGTGTGTATGTGTGTGTTGATCGTTGTCTCTCGATTTTGTCTCATGTTGCTGTTCTTTTCCATGGCTTTTTTTGTTGCTCCTCATGCTTGGGCGTGTGTAATGGGGATGGCCTAACCTGGACCTAACAGGGGTGGGTAAGGGATGGGGTAGGTGTTGGGTCGGGGGAGGTGTGTACGGTCTTATGACCTGATGCACCCAAGGGGGGGCTTTAGGTCAGAGACCTCCCGGCCCCTTTGGGGGGAGTGGGGAGGTTGGGGTGTGGGGTCTTTCGGGTCCTGGGACCCATTTGGTCTTCTGGCCATCATCCGAGCAGGCACCAGCGCGCACTTGTTTGATTTTGATTGGTTAGGTAGCCCGTATGGTGACTGTGACCGTCCGAGGACGAACTCGGTCAGTCATCCGGGTTACATCCCTCCATAGTCCCCTCGAAAATTCCGAAAGATTCTAATTCTAGCAATTTGGTTTTGGTTTTGTAATCCGTATGTTGCGTGGTTCCATCCGAGGAGGGATCCATTCAGCATCCGGTTTACTTTGACTATGCCGAAATTTCTTGCCTACCTAACCCTAGCTCACGTTCACACAGTGATGGGCACTGTGTGACGGGACCTCAGTTTAAAGTCCCATCCGAGAAGACTGAGCAAGTGGGGCCAAGTACATTGCTTAAGCGTACTCCAGCAGCTTGCTGTGCCCAGAGTTGTCCGTCAGTCTGTCCATTTGTTGATTGGTTTGTCAGTCTGTTCGACAGACAAGCATACCTGCCTACGGGCCATGAAAGAGATGGACACACGTCCATATCCCTCGCGGTCCGCCGCCAGGCCGGCCCATCTGTTGTTCTGTTGTCCATTCCAGTCCTCCATCTGTCTTTCTGCCCGTCTGTCATTGTTGTTTTCGTTGCTGCATTTTTGCTCCAGCTCCAGCTCTGGCTCTGAAAGAAATGACATTACAGATAACATACTTTAAAGGCCATGCAACACAGCAAATCATTCGCTTACACATATTTCCCCTCGGACCTGACACCTCATGCGCCTAGGGGAAAAAGTGCGAAGCGATTCCCCTCGGACCTGACACCTCATGCGCCTAGGGGAAGTGATTTGCGTTTCTCCTCGAACATGACACCTCACGAGGGTGGTGAGGCAGTATGCTGCAGTGACCAGGGGTCGGTTGTGGGGTGGCGGTAAATGCCGCAATAGCCGTAGAGGTTGATGGTGGGAAGGCACTAAATGCCGCAGTAGAGGCCGGGGATTGGAAGGCAGTAAGTGCCGCAGGACAGGCCGGGGTCGTAGAGGCCGCAGAAGAGTGCTTCTTGCGCCGTCTCACGTGTTTGCTTTTTTGACATCAGAGATAACATGCTGTATAGGTCATGCAAACTGCAAATCGTTCGCTTACACGTATTTCCCCTCGGACCTGACACCTCATGCGCCTAGGGGAAAAAGTGTGATGCGATTCCCCTCGGACCTGACACCTCATGCGCCTAGGGGAGTGATTTGCGTTTCGGACCTGACACCTCCCGAGGGTTGTCTCGGTCTGTGTCTTGGGCTAATCAGAATGTGTTCTGATTATGTGATGTGTTTGTCCGATGCAAGCACGAACTTGATTAATTCGTGGTTGATCTGTCGGTCACGCATCGCTATAATGTCTTCTATAGGGTCAAGATTGAAGTGTCCCTTTCTCAGCGTATTGATGAGTTCCTTTCTAATGTCTGCATATTCAGTGCACCGTAGGAAGAAGTGGTCTAGAGTTTCAGTCTCCTTGCAGGCCTCACATTGGTCTGTGTCTGACAGGTTGAGTTTTTTTCGTGTCTGGTTAACGCTGATCCGACCCATTCTGATGTGGCGTAATACAATGTCGCCTTGGCGTCCTGGGATGTGGTTTTGGTATTTGCGTTTGACTGCAGGGACGACTCTGTACAGGGATCTGCCGGTTGTGCTTTCGTCCCATTGTCTTTGCCATTTGCTGTTGATGTGGCTTTTGACCAGGGCATTCGCTTCGGACTTTGAGAGTCCTATGCTGGTCATAGTTCCATCTTTGAGCGCTTGCTTGGCTGCCTCGTCTGCCTGTTCATTGCCTTTAATGTCAACATGGCTTGGGACCCAGTCGATGTCCACGGTGTTGTTGTCAGTCACCACAGTTGCATACAGCTGCCGGATTTCCTTGATTAGGTTGTCCCTGCTCTTGCTGCTGCTAGATTTGAAGCTCTTCACTGAGCTTAGTGAGTCTGTGAGTATAACGTATTTGCCTGGATTTGCTGTTTTAATCCATTCTAGAGCCTTTTTAATTGCCACCAGTTCGGCTGTGAATATTGACAGGTGATTCGGAAGCTTGTACTTGAGGACTTCTTCCTGGTCGCCTATGACTACTCCTGCTCCGCATTCGCCAGAGTAGGGCATTTTGGAGGCGTCGGTATAGATTTTCCTGTGCTCCTTCCATCTGTTGTCAATGTTTTCCAGAGCGTAGCTCTTGATTAGCGCTGGTGGGTCTTTCTTGCTTATCTGTGAGGATAGGCTGTCATGCGCCTTGATCTGCGGAAGTAGCCATGGCGGGTCAGGAGCCGGCCTTGAGCTTTCTATTTCGACGTTTACCAGTTCAGTGGCACTGACGAGCTCTGTCATTAACAGGCCTGGTGGTTTGGTCTTTTTGGTCATTTTGGGCAGTACCTTGTGTCTTAGGTGCTCCTTGCATGGAAGACATACCTCCCTGGTAGGGTGGGTGGGTGCAGAGCTTTGTAGGTATGTCCAGAATTTGAGAAGCCGTTCCTCTCTTCGCAGATCTAATGGGATTTCTCCACACTCTACGTTGATTGCATCTCGAGGGCTACTCTGTGAGGCACCACAGCAAATGCGCAGGCATTTTGTTTGGAGAGTGTCAATGGTTTCTAACAGTGACTTTCTCGCTGTGGCATATGCTTCGCATCCATAGTCTATCCTTGACAGGATTAGGCCGCGGTATAGCATAAGCATGCTCGGCAGGTCTGCACCCCAGGTGTGCTTTGTTAATGAGCGAAGGAGATTTAATTGCTTGAAGCATCTCTCCCTCAGACTCTTGATGTGGGGGTTCCACGTGAGCTTTCTGTCAAATGTTAGTCCCAGGAATTTGGCTTCAGCACATGTCTTGACTTTCTGACCATTGAGGTACAGATTTGCATCATGGTTTATGTATTTAACATTGGTAAAATTGATTTGAACTGTTTTTTCCGCAGACAGTTTGAAGCCATTTTTTTTGCACCACCGTGAGACTATGTCCAGAACTTTCTGCATGGTCTTACGTGCACGGTCTATCTTCGCATATTTGTTCCACAATGCTGTGTCATCAGCGAAGATAGACCCGCCTATTGCGTTGGGACCCAGTGCATGGTCTTTTTCAATGTCTTTGGGTAGATCACTCATCATGATATTGAACAGTAGGGGGCTTATTACGCCACCCTGCGGGGTGCCGTTTTCCAATGTTTGTTCCCTAGACATTTGCCCATTAACGCGGACGCTAATCCTTCTGTTATCGAGAAAATCTCGTATCCAGAATAGGATGCGGCCACGGTAGCCAAAGTCATAGAGTTTTTTTAGGACTCCGTTTCGCCACATCATATCAAAGGCTTTCTCAACGTCTAGGAAAACTCCTATTGTTGTGTTTCCTCTTCCGGCATCTAGGGCTTTCTTGGCTGCCTCCGTCAGTCTGACTAGGTGGTCCGTAGTGCGTCTGCCCTTTCTGAAGCCACTCTGCCAAGGGTGGAGTAGACCGTTGTGTTCGAACTCATGTTCTAGTCGGTTTTTGATCATCCTCTCCATGACTTTGCAGAGACAGCTCGTCAGGGAGATTGGCCGATATGATCTTGGGTCAGTTTTGTCCTTCCCTTGTTTTGGGATAGGAACCACGATCCCCGTTTTCCATACTGATGGCATTTTTCCAGAGCTCCATACAAGGTTGTAGAGATTGAGTAGCATTTGTTTACCCTCCTCTGGCATATTACGAAGCATGTCGTATTTCAGGCCATCCTCACCTGGTGAGGAGCTTTTGCCTCTGCCAAGGGCTTGCTCAAGCTCCATTCTGTTGAAGGTTTTGTTGATGTCTCGGTTGTTAGGATCTTCGCATTTCCCTGAGCTGAACAGGTGATTGATATGCTCATCAACCTTTGTTTTGGTAGCTACAAAGTCAGGGTCATGGTTATCACTGCTACTGGTTGCAATGAAGACTGTGGCAAGCACTTCAGCTTTTTCCTTGTCGTTGGCGTGCTTTACCCCATTTGCTATGAGGGTGGGTAAGGGGTTTTTGGATTTGGTTTTTTCGCTGGCAATAGCTTTCGCTTTGCGCCATATTTGGCTCGAGGGTGTGAACCGAGTGATTTCAGAGCAGTATTGTCGCCAGTGATCGCGTTTTGCCTTTTTGATGGTTCTTGTTACCTTGGCCTGTAGTCTCTTGTGCTCGACTAGGCGTTCAATGCTGAAGTTTCTCTTTAGTCTATTCCAGGCTATTTTCTTGAGCTTAACTGCTTCTTGGCACTCCCTGTTCCACCAAGGCACGCGTTTGTGTTTGGGGTTATTGTCTGGCTTTGATTGGGGGATGGCTGAGTTGGCAGCCTTGTAGAGAATCCCCATACACTGCTCATAATATTCCTCGGTGCTGGTACTAGTAATCGGTGTCTCCAGCTCCATGGCCATTGTGTGCTTGTATTCGGTCCAGTTGGCCTTTTTCAGATTCCAATTGTTCCTGTGCAGTGGCGCCTCGTTCTTGTTCTGTAGGCTTCCTATCTGTATTTTGATAGGGAGGTGGTCGCTGCCGAGGAGCTGGTCTTGGATGTCCCAGCTGGGGGTTGGTCGTAGGCCAGGTGTTATGAGGCACAGGTCCAAGACCGACCATTCTCCATCACTAGAGTTATATCTGGTGGGTCTATGGTCATTTAGTAGGCACAGGTTGTAGTTGTCAATAACCTGTTCTAATACTCGGCCTTTGGGGTTCGTGGTTTTGCTCCCCCATAGGGCATGGTGGGAGTTGAAGTCGCCCAGAAGTATTGTTTCACCTTCTAGGCCTTCAAGGAGCTTGTCGTAGTCCGAGGAAGAGTGCAACCTGGGACTATAGACGTTTACAATATTAATAGTTTCGTGATTGATTTCTATTTCTATCGTAAGGTGCTCTACGCTACTCTCACGTTGTGGCAACCTTTTGTAGGAAAGATTACTTTTTATGAGGGTCGCTATGCCGCCACCGCCTTCACCCCTAGGGGTGGTTGCAGATTCTGTGGTACGGTCTTGTCTTTCGACATTGTAGTTGTACCTTTTGAAATCCTGGTTGGGTTTCAGACGGGTTTCCTGTAGACATATAATGTCTGGGTGGTCATTTTCGTTGTGGAATGTGTTCCACAATTCGTCGAGGTTGGTATTAGACCGGGTGCCTCGAACGTTCCACTGAAGAATTTTGACCCCCATGATTAGTTCGAAGAGGAGCAAAGTTCTACGAATTTCGCAACGAGGCCGTCCACATCAACCTTGTTCCTTGCTGCTTCGTTGTCAGTGCAAACTGATGATATGATCGTCTCAATGATCAATCTGAAGGTTTGTACATTTAAGACAATTTTATGCTCTCCAACCATGGGGGTGGGACTTACCTCGCTCGTTGGTGTCCCTCTGGTGGTCTCGGCCGGCAGGTCACTGCATCTGCCAGTACTGCTAGTGGGGTTCACAGGTTTGATAGCCTGTTTTTCCACTAGAGGTACCTCCAATGTGCCGATTTGTTCAGCCCTTTGGTTTCGGGCCCTGCTCCTGCCTACAACTTTGAGCCCTTTGCAGGCGGGTTTTTTTGGCGTTTTTGTTTGCCTTTTGGGCTGTTTGCCGGCTTTTCTGGCCGGACTCCCAAGCGGGAGGGTGGGCGTGGCCGTATCTATTGTAGGTGGCTCAGTAGGAGCCTCCTCCCCTCTTTCCTGCTGTCTCGGTACTGAGCAGTCCCTCCTGGGGGTGGCCAGCTTCCTCCTTACGGAGTCAGCCCTTTTCTGCCATGCTGTACTTTCCAGAGGTATGGCTGGTCCAGGTGCTGGTATTCCAGTTGGCTGTTCGGTTTCCCTGCTTTTTTGCTGGGTAACCTTCTTCTTTGCCTCCCCGTATGAGACCTGATCTGTCGATTTGACCTTGAGGATGTCCTTGGCTTTTTGCAAAGCCGGACATCCGCGATATGCAGCACTGTGGAGCCCCTTGCAGTTCCTACAGTGGGGGGTCTGCTGGCAGTCCTCCCGTTTGTGGTTTCCTCCACAGTTTACGCACGCGCTGGCTTTTGATCTGCAGTGCTTTGCCACGTGACCCAGCAGGTGGCATCTAAAGCATCTGACGGGCTCTGGGATGTATGGCTTAACTTTGAAGCTCATCCATCCCAGTTTTACCTTACTTGGCAGTTCGTCTGACTCGAAAACCAGTTTCACTGCATAGGTCGGTCTGGCTGTTCCGCCAATCCGACCCACCCACTCCACTTTGCGTTCCCCATGGGCGTTCAATTCCTCCTTTATATCGTCATTCGTGAAGTCCCTTGGGACTCCCGATATGACACCTACCGCTTTTTTTTGTTCAGTCTTTTTTGTGGTGTGCTCTTCGATAGACACCACGTGGCTGCCTATCATGGTGATTTTGAGCAGCTTCTGAAACTGCCCTTCACTGGTGGTGGTTACCAACACCTCCCCATCTCTCTTGTCTAGGCCAGCCAGCATGCCCACCATGGCATACAGCAACCTATATATTATCATGCGGGTTAACCCCGCAAAATCATTTCCCGCGAGTCCCTTGACTCTGACCCTCCTTCCCTGGGTACCATTTCTCTGCCCCCCTTTTTGTCCCACTTCCCTCCCTTCCCTACTGGTCGCCCCACCCGGGGAACCCCCGCTCTGCGTGGTGGTTTGGTCTCTCCCTCCCACTGGGGAGGCCCCCTTGTCCCGAGACCTCTTGCTGGGGGTGCCTTCCCTTCCTCCCACTTCCTCCCCCTCCTCTAACACCCCGACCATCCTCTTCCTTTTGGGGCCTGGTGTGTTCTGGAGATTGCTCTCCAGGATTATCACCTGCTGAGCCACCTGTTCGTGGGTGAACTCATCCATGGCCACTTCGTCGTTTTTGACACCACTTGGCGCCGCGTTGGCTGTGACTTCAGGAGGCTGCTTGAGGAAGTCAGCTTCCTCCATTTTACTTACCCAAAGGTGTGGATTGTTTAGAGGGTAGTGTGTAGTAGGATAATTTAGTAGGTACAGTATGAGAGATAGGATAGAATGCAGTAGAAGTAATGTGTTAAGGAGATGAGTAGAGTAGGCTGTGAAAGGCTGAAGTGTAGAGAGAGGAGGTAGATTATGCCTAGTAACCGTTACCAATATATCAGTGCAGTGTCATCCCCTTCGGTAAAATTCGCGAAAATTCCAACTAAGCACTGAAAGGACGATTCCAAAAAAAAATTTTAATTTTTATTTATTTATTTTTTTTTTTTTTCGAAAATTGGTGTCGAAGTCGATCAAGACTAGCACTAATGGCCGACAAATGCGGCTGTTTGAGTGGCGAAAAATCTAGTGTTCTAACTCACGCAGACGAACATCCAAAAGAAAATTGATCAAAAAGGTTTAAACAGATTTTAAGGTTACGAAATTTATTAAAATAATTTAATAACAATACCTTGTAGTTACGACTCGGGGAGCACAGCAAATAAACGTAAAAATAAAGAGCTTTGTTTTCGAAAATGGCGCCAAACACAAACGAGCAGGACAACCCTAATGGCCGACAACAACAACGATTTTACTGGCGGAAAAGCTAGTGCTTGATGCACGCGAACGAGCCTCAAACGGAAAATGTTTAAAATAGCTTAAAGAAAAGAATTATCAAATAACACTGTTCCTTAAACTCTAGTCTCACTAAGCACTATAATTTTTTCGCAAACGCAATAATGGACGCAAATTACACTAATCTAAAACACGTCTATCATCAACGAACGCAAATTTTTGTATGTGATAGGATAACTAAGGATTTTACGCCTTGTTATCCCTCCGTAATGTCACATGACCAAATGATGTTATTTGATTGGTTAAGATCAGGGGTGTATGATCTGGTATATCTCTCACGCGAGGATAATACTACACGGTACCACCCACCCACCCCCACCTCAGCCCCAACCCACGCGCGAACACCGTCGTTTAGTTTTAATGCACAGATTAATTATGACGTAACTATAGTCAATGATAAAGGTCGTGACGTCAGAAGTGTTGATGTATTCTGAAAATGACGCCATAAGTGTTGATGTATTCTGAAAATGACGCCATAAGTGTGATGTATTCTGAAAATGGGCAAGTTAACATAAAATCTCTCTCTCTCTCTCTCTCTCTCTCTCTCTCTCTCTCTCTCTCTCTCTCTCTCTCTCTCTCTCTCTCTCGCTGACGTTTGAGGGGTAATAAATTCGTTAAACCAGCGTCTTTCTGAGGGTACAGGCTGTTACCACACGCGCAAACAATTATATTTCCCTTGCTACTCTATGCAAATACAACGTTTGCGCGGGTGGTAACAGCCTGTACCCCCGGGAAACACTGGTGCAACTAATAGCATTTCACCAGTATCATCACTGCTGCTCCTGTCATATCCGCGCGCAATGTCACATGACGAAATGTTACTATTGGATTAATTAAGATGAGGGATGGATCTGGTACTTCTCTCGCGCGAGGGCAATACTACACAGCACCCCACCCCACCGCGCCTGAAAAACATGTTTTAGCTCTAATGCGCAGAAAATGGACCTTTTAATTTTAGCTATCAATTTCCAGAAATTATAGACTAAAATGCTATTGAATATTTTGAAACTAATTTGACTGGGCACTATAGTATGTTTATTAAATTGTGGAGACATACAATTCATACACACGTGTCGGACTATTAAGCTTTAAAGACAGGCCAAATAGAATGATTTATGACGTAATGATTATGACGTCATCCTACATGCCGCTTAGCTGATTATGACGTCATATTGAAGTTTTCTATTATCTATCTTCTTATTTCTTAACGCTTCGCTTCCCACGGCGGTAAGGCCTGTATGTGTGGTTGCTGCGACAACCGGTCTTACCGACAAGGAAAGTGGTCGATACGAGCTCGCCTCGTGTGTAGATGAGAATCACGATATTTATGTTCGTATCTGGGCCTGATCTGACTGGTATAGAAGTCGGTGGTTCGTGACGGTGGTCTTCCGTCGCTTCCAGAATTATGCAATAACTCAAACTCTTGCTTCGAGGATATCGAAGTGATGATTTTATTTTACTAATCTTACTATATATACTTCACTATCAATTATAGGTGGCTTATACTACCACCGATATATCTCCCTATCAACTATGAGTGGCTTATACTACCACCAAAATACTTTGAGCAAAGAAGTACTGACTTTTGTTCAATACGAATACTGGTTACTCTACCCTCTAAAAGTTGCTTTTCACGATTCGCTAAATCACTTTTATCAAATACTGTTCTTGGCTACTTACAGCCATTCACCAAGAACTTGTGTGAATTTCGACAAATTCAGTTCCACAGAACTATACGAATTCGAGGCTAGGTTTACCTAAGCGCAATAATTTTCGGACTCCCGATCAAATTTGAAAGTTCCCCTTATGTACTGCTTCGCCATGTCACGGTCATGTTCGGGTTGTTACACCCCACCCTTGGAGCCCCCGCTTTGCCTCGTTTTGCTTACTACTCTTATAAAACTTTTGACCAATCCATTCCGGCCATTCGCGTACTCCGAAGATAGACCTGAACATTGGCAAAGCATTACTTGAGTGATGGGATCTGTCGGATTTCGGTCTCAATAATGGATTTTGCTTTGGCAACCATTCCTAATCTCAAGCTTAATGGCTTACTTGACGGACGTCCTCTGTCAGTTTTTCGTCTCGTTTTCTACTCTACCTGGCGCCGGACGTTACCACGTCCGTGTCCGGCCCCTTCCTCATTAGGCTTGCGCCTGCATTTTACAAGGGTGCTGTGACGTAGCGGTGACGTAGTGACCATCTGGCCCGCCTGACTCACCAGCATCTGGCGCTGTTGGTCGCTTTTACAGAAACTCGGTTACCGTTATCACGGTCCCACGGTAAGTCGGTCACTACGTCATTTCTATGAGTCATCCAGCTTATGCTACCTTTACTCTGTCCGTAGTACCCTACCGACGCTCCTGCTTGAATATTTGGAAACTATTGGTCATAACTTCTGCTGAATACTATAAAAGGTTGTGCCGCTGCTACAGCAACAACTTTCATCTTTTAATTACCGCCAGATACCATCAACTCACAACCCTAGGTCCTTCTCCATTCTATCCAATTTCACTCAATATTTCGGCTATAGTTTCGCGTCAGTTTCGCATCGACTGATGCCCCTGTTGATGCATCCAGTTATCCGTTCATTAACTCATCTGGTATTCACAAATACAATAATTTCACTGGGCCATCCCTGCAAATATAAGATGTCCCCGGGGTCATGACTCCCCGTACGACAATCCGATATCCACAATATGACGTCAGGTTATAGATGGATACTCGGGAAAGGTGAATTATAACAACAGCAAAGAACAGGAGTCATGGCGGGATGCATGTTAATGTATTCTGTAAATGACGTCGTAAGTGTTATGTATTATGAAAATGACGTCGTATGTGTTGTGTATTATGAAAATGACGTTGTGAGTGTTGTGCATTATGAAAATGAAGGGTAAGTGTTGTGTATTATGAAAATGACGTCGTAAGTGTTGTATATTATGAAAATGACGTCGTAATTAAGTGTTGTGTATCATGAAAATGACGTGTATGTGTTGTGTATTATGAAAATGATGTAAGTGTTGTGTATTATGAAAATGACGCTGTGAGTGTTGTGTATCATGAAAATTACGTTGTACGTGTTGTGTATTATGAAAATGACGTTGTAAGTGTTGTGTATTATGAGACTGATGTTGTAAGTGTTGTGTATTATGAAAATGACGTTGTAAGTGTTGTGTATTATGAAAATGACGTCGTAAGTGTTGTGTATTATGAAAATGACGGCGTAAGTATTGTGTATTATGAAAATGACGTCGTATGTGTTGTGTATTATGAAAATGACGTCGTAAGTGTTGTGTATTATGAAAATGACGTGTATGTGTTTTGTATTATTAAAATGATGTTGTGATTGTTTTGTATTATGAAAATGACGTCGTAAGTGTTGTGTATTATGAAAATTACGTCGTAAGTGTTATGTATTATGAAAATGACGTAAGTGTTGTGTATTATGAAAATGACGTTGTAAGTGTTGTGTATTATGAAAATTACGTCGTAAGTGTTGTGTATTATGAAAAGTACGTCGTAAGTGTTGTGTAGTATGAAAATGACGTATGTGTTGTGTATTTTGAAAATGACGCTGCGAGTGTTGTGTATTATGAAAATGACGCGTAAGTGTTGTGTCTTTTGAAAATGACATCGTAAGTGTTGTGTATTATGAAAATGACGTCGTAAGTGTTGTGTATTTTGAAAATGATGTTGTGAGTGTTGTGTATTATGAAAATGACGTTGTAAGTGTTGTGTATTATGAAAATGATGTACGTGTTGTGTATTATGAAAATGACGCTGTGAGTGTTGTGTATCATGAAAATGACGTTGTAAGTGTTGTGTATTATGGAAATGACGTCGTAAGTGTTGTGTATTATGAAAATGATGTTGTAAGTGTTGTGTATTATGAAAATGACGCCGTAAGTGTTGTGTATTATGAAAATGACGTTGTAAGTGTTGTGTATTATGAAAATGATGTAAGTGTTGTGTATTATGAAGATGACGCTGTGAGTGTTGTGTATTATGAAAATGATGTTGTAAGGGTTGTGTATTATGAAAATGACGTCGTAAGTGTTGTGTATTATGAAAATTACGTCGTAAGTGTTGTGTATTATGAAAACGACGTATGTGTTGTGTATTTTGAAAATGACGCTGCGAGTGTTGTGTATTATGAAAATGACGCGAAAGTGTTGTGTATTATGAAAATGACGTCGTAAGTGTTGTGTATTTTGAAAATGACGTCGTAAGTCTTGTGTATTATGAAAATGACGTCGTAAGTGTTGTGTCTTTTGAAAATGACGTCGTAAGTGTTGTGTATTATGAAAATGTCGTCGTAAGTGTTGTGTATTATGAAGATGATGTTGTGAGTGTTGTGTATTATGAAAATGACGTTGTAAGTGTTGTGTATTATGAAAATGATGTAAGTGTTGTGTATTATGAAGATGACGCTGTGAGTGTTGTGTATTATGAAAATGATGTTGTAAGGGTTGTGTATTATGAAAATGACGTTGTAAGTGTTGTGTATTATGAAAATGACGTCGTAAGTGTTGTGTATTATGAAAATTACGTCGTAAGTGTTGTGTATTATGAAAATGACGTATGTGTTGTGTATTTTGAAAATGACGCTGCGAGTGTTGTGTATTATGAAAATGACGCGAAAGTGTTGTGTATTATGAAAATGACGTCGTAAGTGTTGTGTATTATGAAAATGACGTCGTAAATGTTGTGTCTTTTGAAAATGACGTCGTAAGTGTTGTGTATTATGAAAATGACGTCGTAAGTGTTGTGTATTATGAAAATGATGTTGTGAGTGTTGTGTATTATGAAAATGACGTTGTAAGTGTTGTGTATTATGAAAATGATGTACGTGTTGTGTATTATGGAAATGACGTCGTAAGTGTTGTGTATTATGAAAATGACGTTGTAAGTGTTGTGTATTATGAAAATGACGTTGTAAGTGTTGTGTATTATGAAAATGACGTCGTAAGTGTTGTGTATTATGAAAATTACGTCGTAAGTGTTGTGTATTATGAAAATGACGTATGTGTTGTGTATTTTGAAAATGACGCTGCGAGTGTTGTGTATTATGAAAATGACGCGAAAGTGTTGTGTATTATGAAAATGACGTCGTAAGTGTTGTGTATTTTGAAAATGACATCGTAAGTCTTGTGTATTATGAAAATGACGTCGTAAGTGTTGTGTCTTTTGAAAATGACGTCGTAAGTGTTGTGTATTATGAAAATGACGTCGTAAGTGTTGTGTATTATGAAAATGATGTTGTGAGTGTTGTGTATTATGAAAATGACGTTGTAAGTGTTGTGTATTATGAAAATGATGTAAGTGTTGTGTATTATGAAAATGACGCTGTGAGTGTTGTGTATCATGAAAATTACGTTGTAAGTGTTGTGTATTATGAAAATGACGTTGTAAGTGTTGTGTATTATGAAAATGACGTTGTAAGTGTTGTGTATTATGAAAATGATGTTGTAAGGGTTGTGCATTATGAAAATGATGTTGTAAGTGTTGTGTATTATGAAAATGACGTCGTAAGTGTTGTGTATTATGAAAATTACGTCGTAAGTGTTGTGTATTATGAAAATGACGTATGTGTTGTGTATTTTGAAAATGACGCTGCGAGTGTTGTGTATTATGAAAATGACGCGTAAGTGTTGTGTATTATGAAAATGACGTCGTAAGTGTTGTGTATTTTGAAAATTACGTCGTAAGTCTTGTGTATTATGAAAATGACGTTGTAAGTGCTGTGTATTATGAAAATGATGTTGTGAGTGTTGTGTATTATGAAAATGACGTTGTAAGTGTTGTGTATTATGAAAATGACGTCGTAAGTGTTGTGTATTATGAAAATGACGTGTATGTGTTGTGTAGTATGAAAATGACATTGTAAGTGTTGTGTATTATGAAAATGACGCTGTAAGTGTTGTGTATTATGAAAATGACGTCGTAAGTGTTGTGCATTATGAAAATGACGTTGTAAGTGTTGTGTATTATGAAAATGACGCTGTAAGTGTTGTGTATTATGAAAATGACGTCGTAAGTGTTGTGTATTATGAAAATGACGTTGTAAGTGTTGTGTATTATGAAAATGATGTAAGTGTTGTGTATTATGAAAATGACGCTGTGAGTGTTGTGTATGATGAAAATGACGTCGTAAGTGTTGTGTATTATGAAAATGACGTGTATGTGTTGTGTATTATGAAATTGACGTCGTAAGTGTTGTGTATTATGAAAATGACGTTGTAAGTGTTGTGTATTATGAAAATGATGTTGTGAGTGTTGTGTATTATGAAAATGACGTTGTAAGTGTTGTGTATTATGAAAATGACGCTGTAGGTGTTGTGTATTATGAAAATGACGATGTAAGTGTTGTGTATTATGAAAATGACGTAAGTGTTGTGTATTATGAAAATGACGTGTATGTGTTGTGTATTATGAAAATGATGTTGTAAGTGTTTTGTGTATTATGAACATGATGTTGTGAGTGTTGTGTATTATGAAAATGACGTAAGTGTTGTGTATTATGAAAATGACACTGTAAGTGCTGTGTATTATGAAAATGACGTTGTAAGTGTTGTGTATTATGAAAATGACGTAAGTGTTGTGCATTATGAAAATGACGTCGTAAGGGTTGTGTATTATGAAAATGACGTCGTAAGTGTTGTGTATTATGAAAATGACGTCGTAAGTGTTGTGTATTATGAAAATGACGTTGTAAGTGTTGTGTATTATGAAAATGACGTTGTACGTGTTGTGTATTATGAAAATGACGTTGTAAGTGTTGTGTATTATGAAAATGACGTCGTAAGTGTTGTGTATTATAAAAATGACGCTGTGAGTCTTGTGTATTATGAAAATGGGAAACATTTAAAGAGGATCACAGACGCTATTTAAATTGCAATAAAAAGCAATAGAAACTAGAATGCACTCAAGAGAGATGCTGACTCCCGCCTTTATGCTCTGTCTTGACAATGCACTTAGTGACCCAGTGACCTGGACTTTTAACCTTTTGACCCCCAACCTAAAACGTTTTCCACTCATAATATCAATTTGGTGATTCTACCTACTTGCATTCCCGATTTATTTCTAAAAATGTGTATTCCGCGATGCACTAAGTGACCAAGTGATCTCGATTTTTAACCTTTTGACTCCAATCTGAAACATTCTCTAGCCACCAATAATATCAATGTGTGTGGCGAATGTGGTGATTCTACCTACTTGCGCTCCAGGTTTTATCGGTGAAATGTATATTTCGGGTTGCACTAAGTGATCATATGACCTCGATGTTTTACCTTTTAAGCCTAGTCTAAAACATTTTCTATCCACTCATAATCTCAATGTATGTGTCGAATTTGATGATTCTACCTACTTGCATTCCAGATTTATGACAAAAATGTGTATTTGAAGATGTACTAATTTAAGTGACGCATGCACGCTCGCAGACAGGCGCCACCAACCGCAAGCCTCACACCGGCCTTCGGCGGTGCGAGTAATAAAAGATTGTATCACATTTTATAAATTAAATATAAATTGTCAGATATTCACATTCTCGTCATTATTAAAATTTCGGTTAAAGTCATGAATTGTTACAGGCCATAACATTCACGCTTTACCGCGTGTATTCAGATTACGCCATACGGGGTTTCCGATTAGAAGACAATAGTATCTTATAGAGTTAGGAAACAGGATATCAACTTCGATTCAAGCTCTGGTTTAACAAACACTGGGGTTTCTCTTGCATTTCCATTATGTTAGTGACTGAATAAGCTGTTGTGAGTTATAGTCCTGGGGCTGTTTTGGAAATTTTAAAATCCGTGGAGCCCTGGTACAACATAGGTTTCTTGGTTTTTTCTTTTTATTTGAGCAATAAGGCGATATTTGAAAAACATTAACCAAAATTTCAAGTGTCAGAAACGACAGAAAATCGCACATTTCGATTAGGAGTAATACGCATTCCCGAAAATATAGGAAAATAATGAAAATACGTCAATTTTACAATTTTATGTATGATACTGTTATATTTTAGCTCAGTTATGCAACATTGACTAGCCAGTTATCTTTGTACGACAATCTTTTATAGTTTTACATAAGTAATTGTACAATCCAGTATACATGGGTCATTTTTCAGAATCAAGCCGCGTATTAATGTTCATGGTACCATTAAAATGATGCTTATTTATTATAACAGATTGTTCATATATCAATTACTATTAAAATGTACAGAAATTCTTCCACTCTCTGTGGCATTGATATGACAGTTAGCGCTACTGACGTGGCACAAATTATTCTATATCTGAATCATCATCAGACAGAAGGGCAATTCCACATGAGAGAAGGCCTTTTTTAGTAAAATTGATATATCTAGCCATTATCCTGAAACTTACTGTTCAGTAGAGAAGTATGCACTGAATATGAATCAGAAAACAGATTTTAGATATATTAATAAGTTTTACTGTAAATTAATTTTTAATTTAGGGATATGTTAGCTTTATAAGAGATATTTTGTTGCAAATTCTTAACTTCTGCTAAGAAAACATTACTCATGCCATTACTTCAGCCATTTTAATTGAATTTATACCTTTAGATATGGCCAAAAAGAAAAATTATACCGGTAAGTATTTCTATCTATGCCTTTAAAATTTTATTTTAGAAGGTGTCCAAATCTCATCCATTTTTAGTAATTCCGTTACCAAAATAGTTACAACAGTTGAGTTCCTGACCTAATTGATTAGGCGTCAACTATCCTGATATTGTGAATTCTCTAATTTCATCATATTACTAATCAAGATTTATAAACATTTTTGTAATGTTTTGTCAGTTTTTGGAGAAAACACAGTAACGGAATTACACCATACCAGAATTACAGCAAATTGATTTAAAGCTGTATATAGATGGATATGATGTTGTTTCTATTGATTCAATGATTGGCCACAGACCTGTGGCAGCGTTTAAGTCAAAGAATTACTTATTTATTATGCATCACATGTAATTACTGACATAAAAGAGGGAAGCAAAACAAAAACAAAAATTTATTTAAAAAATTAATTAAAAAAAAAAATTAATTAAAAAAAAAGGAAATTAAAAAAAAAAAAATTGGATTTCAATCCGGAAACATCCAAGTAATTGGTGAGTATCTTCAAAGTATCTACTAATAATTCATGACAGTTATATATGGAGATATGTTCTAACTATTTTCCAAGATGTCATTTAAAGAAGAAAAGATGATAAATACAGATGGAGCTCAATTATTATTAACAGGTTTCGTACACCTTTCTGTGTTTGAAATTCCATGACTTTTCATGTCCAAAATTAAAAAATTCCATGACATCCAAGAATTAATATCTAGGAGATTTGTGTTTATGACATAACTCTAAAAATAAAATCCGCAATTATTCTTCAAAATGTCTGAATATTGCCTCTTGCGACAGCCTTATTTTATTAAGTTGTTGCAATAATTTTTATTGCATAGAGGTGGTTTATGCCAACAGATTTCTTTATTTTACATGATTACCATTTTCCATGACTTTTCCATGACCTATGATAAAAACACTGATCTTCCATTACTTTCCAGGCCTGGAATTTAAATCTTCAAATTCCATGACTTTCCAGGATTTCCATGACCAGTACGAACCCTGTATTAACAATCTACATATATATGTCCATTCTCTGCATTAACTTTGTGGATATGAATAATCAAATGATATAAGCAAAAGAATAGATAGACCATGACCAAAGTTGCAGTATCCTAGTCTATGCATACAACCTTTAACATGTGTTAAAATGTTAGAGAAAAATCGGACCAGTCTTTGCCAAGATATCCATAGATAAATCTGATCCAGGTTTTAACCCTGATCTTGACCAAAATCGGAAATCCTAGGTTATGGCATCAATCTGTCCGATTGCGTTAAGCAAATTGGACTAGAAATTTCGGGGAAAAAGCCCAGGCAGACAAACTGACCCTATTATGTAATAGAGTCACCTTGTGTGCCTGGGCTTTTTTCGAAATTGTACAATAACCTCTCGAAGGTGGACTTCACAGAAAATTTCACCACTAAAATGCAGAATGAAATTCAGTCAGCGTATTGGGCCTACGGTCAAGTTACACTTTTTACTGTGTGTGCCTGGGAGAAAGCAGGAGTCCATTCTTTGGTGATTGTTTCAGACTATCTGCACCATGACAAATATGCTGTTAACACTTTTCTGAGAGCGATTTTCAAGTGGTTGGATGAGAAAGGCCGTCCCTTCTCACAAATTGTTATGTTCTCTGTTGGTCCCTCAAGCCAGTTCAAGCAGCGCTTTCTTTTGAAAGTCTTACACGAACGAAACATCGTGTGGAACTTATTTGCAACAAGCCATGGGAAGGGTCCTGTTGACGGCATCGGTGGTACGACACAGCGAATGGTCTCAACTGAAGTCATGAGCGGTGTTGCCGATGTCACCACTTCCATGCAGTTTGCTGAAGTTGCAACAAGAAAGTGTCCAAATATCAAGATACTTCATATTGCAAAGGAAGATGTAGAGAGTATGATTACACATCTTGACAACGATTCTGAAGGTATATTACCAATTCCAAATACCAAACATGTGCATCAGGTTACAGTGGTCCGGGCTTACGTGATCGACTTCAAATACCATGCCAGATCCATGGACACTTCAAGACACTACTTTCGAAGTATCGATAATGACGAGGGTGTAGTCCTAGAATTAGATGGTGTCAATGAACTTGAGGATACATATGATGATATTGACAGTAGTTCGGAAGAATATAAGCCAGAAGAGTTGTGCTGAAAGTGGGTGTCAATTCGCTACTCGCAGGATAAGAATACAAAACTATTTGTTGGCCAAGTGTTAGCTGCAGAAGGCGACAGAGTAACCATCAAATTCCTTTAAAAAAAACCTGTGTTTGACAAATTTGTTTGGCCAGAAACCGATGACATTGATGATACTCTGAGCTATAAGCGTAATGTCATTAAGGTCCTTCCTGAGCCGCAGATGGACAGGCGATCCAGAATTACATTCCCAGTACAGCTTGACTAAATAAACTTTACTGTCAATGGGATTTTATGACTTTAACCCATTCACGATGAATTCCCCAGATATATCTCAATTTCAAGGCAACCATAGGAAAGATGTTGATATGGAAATTAATATCACCCAGAAACTGTTGCTGTTTTACTAGGCACCAATGGTTTCCAATCATATAAATTTCAAAATAGTCTACATAATATATGATTTAGGTCATAAAGAAATTTGCTTTCGCTAGCAAGGATTTGTTATTGAAAGGGTTAAGTACATGCACAACTCCAATCTAAACATCATAATGACATGCATTTGACTTGGTGCAGTCTTGATTAAAGTAATTTATCATGGAACGTGGCATTTCCGGACTGCTTTGCAAAAACTGTATGTTAGTGTAATTCCGTTACCATGTACAAAACATGGATTTAGTATCTGTTGTGACTTGGTAGAGCCACATTTCTAGGCAGAAAAACATGACCAATAACTACAGTTTTTACAAAACATATTAGCATAGAATTGGTGTATACTTCATCAATAATATCTGAAAACACGTCTTGTAGTTCTACACACGATGAATAATTAGTTTGTAAAACACTACTCTATTACATTTTACAGTTGATTATTGATAGTTAAATGTGTTCAAATGGTTCAGTAATTAGTTAAACTGGTTAGGTATGTTCATGGCATTAATTCTATCACAGAAATGTGTATTTTTCAAGACTAAATTCAGAGAACGTAATTCCGCTACTTTTTTCGTAATTCCGTTACCACTGCCGTTCCAAGAAAATTAGAAAACATTGAAAATGTTGAACAGTTTTTACAAAAATCATCATTGCCATTATTAAGTTAACACATGTAGGCATTTAAAAGTGGAGCAGCCTATAGTCTAGGTACTGTATTTTTCATAGAAATTCAATTCAAAGTTTAGTTAAATAAAGTTCATGTTTTTCTGACGTAATTCCGTTACCACTGCTTCTTCACTCACCCACACTCCCATATATGTGTTTCCTCTCATTCAATATTTTTTAATCGTGGGTGATGTATCGGGGGTCCATTTAAAATGGTCACTCACTGGCCATTCTTTAGGACTACTTGGGAATAAACCAAAATATGGCAAATTTTTCTCTGAGTTGTAATTCCGTTACCGTGGAATTGCCCAGAAGTGGGTCTTCGTCCCTAATTGAAGTTACAGCATGCCTGTTCTCACAATGCTGTTGGTCACACAAACATGC
Organism: Chaetoderma sp. LZ-2023a; assembly: GCA_034401795.1. Lineage (NCBI taxonomy): Eukaryota > Metazoa > Mollusca > Caudofoveata > Chaetodermatida > Chaetodermatidae > Chaetoderma > Chaetoderma sp. LZ-2023a. The sequence goes on from CM067371.1 coordinate 116,175,444, forward strand.
ATCGGTACATCTAAAATTGTAATGTTTACAAGTGCAACGAGCACCAGAACATATTTTACACTTGCGACTAGCACATTCTAACACAGCATTTGGGGCAGCCGAAATGTCCATCCAGTGTGGAGCAATCTCCTCTCCGACGATCCATCTGTTGCCATGTGGAGAAGGAATAACTAGCTGGGGTTCCAAACAGTGGCGCCAAATGGCTGCCTGATAGTTGGCACGCTTAATGTGATTTATGCACGTATCTATACATGGTGGCAACTTTGCTGGATCAGTTGTTCTAGATCCAAACATTGCATGGCGCAGTCTATTCACATCCTGTTCTTTAGAATGAGCATACAATGCACAGACTGCTGCCTCGCCAACTTGTAAAACCTCTTCATCAGCGAGAAAGGATATACCAAGCTGGGACATAGCGTTTCTAAATGCTGGGTTATTCTCAACACGTTTTAGTCCCAAAGCTTTGCCTTTACCAACAAACGCGCTGGTCGAATCGCAGCCACTGAATGCGTGATATCCTATCAAGGCATTGCAGACATGTGGCCCCAAAATAGAACCTATGCTTGTTAGTTTAACGTGCCATTTCCGTTGCTTTGTACCCGTGGTGAAAATAAGCTGTGATTTAATCTCATGACAAATACCGATAGCCATCACTGCAAAGTCTGTATCAGATGACTTAAGAACGATGGTGGATGAGCTATGTTTATCAGCATGAGCAGCATGTAGAAGCATGCGACTGTCGGCCTCTTCATGATTACAAAACAGCTCAGGGATAGGTTATGAATTTATTTGATTTGTTTCACCATTTATTTGTAACAGGTGACATTCTTCCCCATGTGTCAGATAGAGGGACCGCCCCATTAAAGGTTGGGCATACATAGGCTGTTGCCATGTCTTCGCGAGAAACTACATCAGTTCCTGTTTGAATTGTGGGCTCTGTAGTGACTTTTTGAACTGATGGTCAATTTTTTGATTCTCCGAGTTAATGGTTGTTTTACGGGAACCTGCTGCAGAAGATGTGCGATGAGAGCGTTCTGAGTTTTTAATTGAAATCTCGGGGTAAGTGTCTACTACCCAGTCAATACGCGATGATGCTTTGACACCTCGGATAATGCTCTTGCAAATTTGAGTTGCCAGGTCTTTGTAAGTCATTACTGGATTTACAATTTGTGTGTGCAAGATTGCCATGGCATCTATAATGTGCACGCTATCATCTGGTAATACTTCCAATGTTTCACAGTTCTTCTCAAGTTCTCGAAGCAAAGACGCTTTGACAGGCTTTACTAGGCTGCCCTCTGGTGTTGCAATAGATGGCGGACATGGCCCTAGGGAATATTTTAATAGTTCCATGAGCGAGAAATTTCTGTTCTGACCAATAACAAGCAATTTGCCAAAAAGTTCACGAGTGGATTTCAAGACGGGTATTTGCTTACTGGTTTGTGGCAATTTTTGTTTCTCAAGAGAGCCAAATGTTTTTAACGTCATCTTTGGTATTGGAGCATAGAAGTCTACATTACCAGATACATCCAGTCTAGCACTCACAAATTCTTGAAAAGCTGCTTCCCCTTTCTCACGTGTGTTCATCAGATCAGATGTAACATCCTCGGGGGCATTTCTTCCTGACGCAAGATGACACAATTTCTGATCTGCTTGAAAAGGAGTTAACCAGTTGTTTATGCATGATTCTACACATTGCACTGCAGCTTCGTCATCAGCAATTCGCCTTTTCCCAGCATCCTTAGGTCTGTTGCTGCTATCAGAACTAGCTTATCCAGACAGTTCACGACACGATCGAAGATACTCGCCACGGTCAGCTCTTAGAACCATCCATTTCAACACAGCACCTGGATTTAATGTGATCCCTACAATGCCGCCACGAGTTTTAGTAATCCGATTTACTGGTACTTCAATTGTTTGATCATGAGGAATACGACTAAATACATTTGTCCTTGAACGTTGTACAGCGAATTCACCTTGCATCAAAAGCTTATGTGCATATGGGTGTGTTTGTGGGAGAGTTATCATTTGCAGAATATATGTAGCAAACCATGGCATCATTGCTAGTAAGCATTGGATATGCAATGTCCAATCTGCTTCCCCTGTTGAGCGTATGACTTGCAGCAGAATGTTGATCATATCAATGTATGATGACCAAAATAACCCATTTGGACCGAGTGATAAACAGAACTCTTTGAAAGAATGTTGTGTCGACACAAAGATCTCTGATTCCAGCAACAGCTCTGTAGTTTCTTTATATGGATTTTGCCGCAACTCATTGATGGCAGTAGCTAAGGTGTCAAAGTTAAGAGGATTTGGCTGTTCTTTATTCCACTCTGTGAAAGCCGCCCATCGAAGTCTACCTAGAGCTTCAGCTACTAGCTTATGTACTCGAACCCCTCTGTTGCAGTGATGCCCATTAAGTGTTGCATCTACAGATCATGTAGCTAGAACATCTGACTCAATTAAGACGTCACGCAAACCAGCACTTCCAAATCGACGACCAAGAATAGCCAGGAATCTGATGATAATGTGAAATGCACCCATGCGCAACACGATTCTACTTAGACTGTCATGCAGAGGTGAGCAATATATTTCGAGTGCCTTCGCATACACAGCTTGGTCATAAACAATAAGAACCGAAGGTTGATGATCTTGTTGAGTAGAACAATTATTAATCATGTCAACTGTTTCTATTGACCTATGCATTAAAGTGTAAACCGCATTTAAATCTGTTGGTGGATTATCAAACACTGGCAGGTACCCAACTCTGTGTGGTAATGGAATCGGCTCATTCTCCCTAATCAACGCATTGAACCCACACCAGCCAGGCATGGTGTGTATGTCTTCTTCTTGGGGGCATTCCAAACTAACACGCAGGCGTGACAAGAACCACAAAAAAATCTTTACAATACGCAATTTCTGGTACTGAAGACCTAACATCAGCTATGATCTGTGATGCACCATGTACTCTCTGTGGCCCGATGCGCTTGTTTACATGTGTGTTCTCCTGAATTAGTGGTTGAGACGTATAATTGACTGACCTCTTATGAGACTGAGTATTACTTGATACATTAGGTGGGGGAGCACACGTTGCTACTGTTTGTTGTATAACAATGCCTGTAGTGCAATGAGTTGTATGCTTGCCTGATGGAGTCTCGTCACGAAAATCATTAATGTCCCAAACTAAACTTACAGGAACATTTGGCGATATATTTGCTGGCATTATTGCAGCATTTTGGTTTTGTAGACGTATTTCCGCTAAAGCACTTTCGATCTCTTGCAACTTTGTTTTGGAAATGCAATGACCAAATCGACTTAATGTAGTAACAAGTTCCATGCTTCCCGTTAAGTGATGCACTGATGCTGCTAGTGCCATATGTTTTGGCGTACGTATTCTACCATGACGACTGCAGTATACAATGTCCTGTGCTATAGCAAGTATCTGTCTTTTAATTGAATCTGGAACGTTAGCACAGTTATCTGTAGACAACGCATCTTCTGTTTCTTCGTTGATGCCGTGTATGATCCATGTAAGGAGAGTGAAGAGAAGAGGCGACACAGTGTCTTTAACAGAATCATCAGAAATATCTTCAGGCATTGGCGGCAAAGGCATATCTTTCACATGTTGTATCGACTGTCTGACACTTTTTGAAGCCAAACAAACCTGGCGCATTTCATTGGTTGATTGATCAACTTGTGGTATGTTATTGGGACACTCCATGTCTAATTCGAAAAGATCTTTGACAGCAGATGCTCCTGCCTCAACGTATATGCCTTTTGGAATTAAGTCTGAAAACAGTATCTCAGATTCACTACGAAACCGTGGGTGCCAGAAAGAAACTTGCTCTCTAAACGATTTTATAATACGTTTTTTCAATTTTTCTGAACGGTAGTTCGGCTGATCTGTGCCCAAATATTGAATGGGTTTAGATATTTTGAGTAAGTATAATGTAGCATACCTTCAAATTTCAAGCACGTTTATAATGGAGATTCTTCCTATAGCAAATCTTTAGGCTATTTTTATAAGAAGTCTACAGAACGTTTCAATATAAACACACTGGATTTTAAAATAACTGATTATTGCGTATTATTACTTAAATGTTAAACTTAGACATGAATCAGTCAGTATTGATAAAACGTACGTTGTCTCGTCTCCAGATGCGACGCCTGATCGGGAACGTCTCGCAGTATCATTTCCGCGAAAACCTCGCCCGTATACTTCGTATCATCGTTTGGAGTTGGGTTACATAAATGCTTATATCTTTAGATACTTTCAACGTATTTGGATAAAAGATTGGTTTTAAAAGAAAGGGGAATAAAATACACAATCGATAATATGATGTTTTATTTTGTATACAATATGGTTGCAATAATATAGACTTGGTACTGTTACCATTGAAAAATAATCCAGAAAAATTGACATTTAAAAAATTTAAAATGGTGAATCCTTCTAGCTACAAGGGATATATGCGAGTGTAGCTTTGATAGACTTATTCCATAGGTTATTCTACACTAGTTTGCCAAATTTGGTGAAAATTCATCTTTAAATTACTGAGATATCACGTATTTCTTATTTTCCTCTATTTCCGGGATTTTATGGTGCCCCCCCCCCCCCCACCTCTAAATAAATCAATTTTCTGACACTTTCGGACACCTGGAATTTTGGTTAATCTTTTGAATTTATAAGTTCAATGTTCAAACTAAATGAAAATGCAAAGAAAACTATGTTATACTAAGGAGTGCAGCCAACTCTTATTTTAAGGCCTTTTTGAAAATCGGCCCCAGCACTACTATCACTTATCAATATCAAAGTACTATTCACGCAATGACATACCGCAACACTCATTCATGAGATGACATACCACAACATTCATTTACGAAATAACATACCACAACACTCATTCACGAGATGACATACCACAACACTCATTCACAAGATGACATACCACAACACTCATTCACGAGATGACATACCACAACACTCATTCACGAGATGACATACCACAACGCTCATTCACGAGATGACATACCACAACACTCATTCACGAGATGACATACCACAACACTCATTCACGAGATGACATACCACAGCACTCATTCACGAGATGACATACCACAACACTCATTCACGAGATGACATACCACAACACTCATTCACGAGATGACATACCACAACACTCATTCACGAGATGACATACCACAGCACTCATTCACGAGATGACATACCACAGCACTCATTCACGATATGACATACCACAACACTCATTCACGAGATGACATACCGCAACAATCATTCACAAGATGACATACCACAACACTCATTCACGAGATGACATACCGCAACACTCATTCGCGAGATGACATACAGCAACAATCATTCACCACATGATTCTCATGAAAGATCGAAGGAAATCACATTCCGCCAGAGCTTGGCATAGCCTATTAGTGTAGCAGCATGGACCTAAAAGGTGGCATAGTTTGTGAGCTACCCAAACACAAATTATACTAAATGCTGCAATATATCAGTTCCGTCATTTTTGTATCTAATAACAGATCCCTCGCATACACATACGCACATATGCATGCATAGACACACAGACGCACACGCGCACACACACACACACACACACACACACACACACACACACACACACACACACACACACACACACACACACACACGAGGTTTTATGGACACAAATGACCAGTATGCAAACATAGATTCTGTCTAAGTGAGACATACAAAATCATTTATGCTACAGCAGTGATATCAAAATGATGGCAAGATCTTTGGCAATATGGGAATAGCGGATTAACAAGCTTGAAAATTATTACAAATCAAGTTTTCTGAAGGGTGTTGCACGAACCTACAAAGGGTGTCTTTCTCACATTAATTACCTATTCACGCATATTTTATCGCTTTTCTAGTTTCAAATATCATGATAATAAAAGTATTACTTAAATATAACCTTGTTGTGTCTCGATGAAGCGGTTGAATCAGGTAGGGCTGGGTGGGGTGCAGTTTGCAGTGTTATTTTCCAATCCATTGAACGTGTCTCTTTGATTCTATAACTATAGCCGGATCATTATATAAACCTCGAAAATCAATTAATTTTTTTAACACAGGATTGATATTTCGTTGTGTATAAAATTTAATTACGTGTTTTCAATAAACCTTAACCTTACATAAAATGAAGCGCTATTAACGTTTACCTTAAACCTCTTCAAAAATAATTATCGAATCATGTCACATATACGTAGCGAAATATGCACCAATGATTACTGTATTTATTGGGAAACTGTATTAAATATTATCATAACCAAATACCGCTACTTAGAGAATCGCATCAAAGCTCACACCAGAGAGAAGCGAAGCAAGGGAAAGCAAGAGAATATTGCCCATGTACTTCCAGAAGCTACTGTTCCCAGGAATTGGGAATTTTTTCATAGCAGAACTGAGAACAAATTAACACTGGCAAAATTCTACACGGAATATACAAAGCAGAATGCTAGTAAAGCAATATCTGACGCTCAGTTACTCATAGTAAGTGGTGGTTTATAAAAGGTTGCAGTGCTTATTACCAAGACCACTGTTACAAGTGACGTCGCAGCGTTACACTCCAGTCATGAAGAGGCAGGTACTCGAATAATCCTTCATGGTGTCTATGCTGCTAATCAAGGGCCAAGGACAATATTTGTAGCCAGTCCTGACACGAGCGTTCTAATTCTATTACTCCACCAGCGAACATCTATTCCTGCCATGGAGATATTCTTTCAGACTGGCCACGAGGGCAGAAACCCGTAAGCGATATATTTCTGTCCTCATTTTATATGATAAACTTACACAAGAGCAAGTAAACATTATGCTAAGCATCTACTGCATCAAGGATGTAATACGGTCAGTTCATTCCATGGTCATGGAAAGCGGACAGCATTTAAGCAGATGATCCGACACCCACAGAAGTTTCAATAAAAAGGCACTCTGAGAACATCAGGCCAAGTATCAGAACCAGAACGTAGAGCATGTACACGATTTGTCTCCATCATGTGTGGAAAGGATGTTCATTGCTTGAATGACTTGCGCTGTGAGAAAGCCAAGTATAACATTGTAGTTAAGAAATTGCCACCAACTGATGACAGTTTCAAGCACCACAGCTTACGAAGTTGTTATCTGCTGATTATTTGGAGGCAGACTTGCTCTGCAATCCAAAACTTACCTAGCCCCACATAACATGGATATAAATTCGGTACCAACAATGCACTACATCCAACATTAATAAGTCAGACAGTGTCAGCACAAGAACGCCTAAATAGTCTAGTTTGTAATTGCCAAGAATACTGCTCAACACAGTGTAATGCTCTCAACATGGGCAGGCATGCACCAGAGCTTGTATTTGCGAAGTATTACCGCCTTCTGACAGCGAGGGAGATCAATCAGTTCAAATGTGATGTGCAAACCCATTCACCCTGGATGTTGGCTTGGATGCATTGAACAGTGATACAGAGGATGTATGTGAAATTATTGGTTATAAGTAGGTCTATTCCACTAGTTTTTGCACAATATCACTTATATTTTCAGAAATCAAGCCCATAATGTATGCCACTACCAACCCACCCACCCCCACCCCAACCCCCACCCACCCCCACCACCAACGCAACATAACTTTCCGTGGCCAGGCTCGATCTCGAATATCATGTATTCTTTGATTATCACATAAATGTAACTGGACTGTTCATTCCCTACTACGAAGTACACCAAACATGAAAACAGAACTGTCTCTCTTATCAGAATATGCGAAAAGTGGGTTTTATTCAGTAAAATATGATGTGTCCCCCACCCCCTTCACCTAGGCGCTCACAACTCCATTTTTTAATTAAAAAGCCGGCTTGTCATGCTATATTTCATGTTTTCTGACACTGTAAGGAAGACGTTGACATATGGTGACATATAGTATTTTTCTGGTGTGGGTAGTGACTTGTGGAAGCCATCCCTGCTGCAGGACTATATATAATACTCGTTGAAACGGTGTTGAAGCTTCATAAATCACGATTATCGATTGTAAACCACGGAGATGACCAAAGATGGGCGAGGCATAGCGAAATCTGTATTCCCCCATTGAAGAATAGGTGGTACCTTGATGGTATAAAATGCGAGTAACATGTCGATTCCATCTTGCAAAAAGCCCAAATGCCTTTGATTTGACTACCTATCGTAAGTTAAGTTGTTCCTAGACCATGCCGGCGCACATGTTTCCTCTTTTAAAATTCCTCTGCCATTTCATCTAAATCCTTCAGATTCTTTGGTAAGACATCAGATTCTTTGGTAAGACATCAGATTCTTTGGTAAGACATCAGATTCTTTGGTAAGACATCAGATTCTTTGGTAAGACATCAGATTCTTTGGTAAGACATCAGATTCTTTGGTAAGACATCAGATTCTTTGGTAAGACATCAGATTCTTTGGTAAGACATGCTTAAATTTGACAGAGTGTATTGAATGTGCTCATGAGCATGCATGACTCAGATTGAAGATGCGTTGGTGGTTTCTTGGGCTTAGACATTGTCGTTGTTCAAAAGCAGGATTGCTTATATGATGGATGTTGAGATGGTATCACCGGCATAATTGATCCTTCACCGATAGAGGAAAGATTACATTGTTCTGATAAATAGAATCACGTCCATACTGGGTGTATGTGTTTGGCCTTGATGCAAGGGTTATAACTGCTTAAAGGTGCATAGCAGAAGGGGTCAAAATAAAATTGTTAAAATTGTATACTTATAGAGGCTTAAATCGTGTGCCTAAATGTATTGAAACGGAATAAATCTTAGCATATGATGATTTCATTACGTATAAACTAATATAATTTTTTAAGTTGTCAAATTGAATTAGAGGAACGAGTCAGTAATTCAAATTCACAACTAAACCTACAAAATGTATTTATATGGAATGAAATCATCATATGTTAAGATTTATTGCGTTTCATTACAGTGAAGTACACAATTTAAGCCTCTAAAAGTCTATAATTTCAACAATTTTATTTTCAAGCATTTTGGTGTGAATATGCACCTTTAATTCATTAAGCTGATCATAGAGAAGAGACCCATACGCCCAGGGAAATAATAGCATGCTGTCTCGGGGGCAGCGACGTTGGATCAATGAAATTATATTTATTTAAATTGATAATTCTTGAATGTATCGTGGAATGTTCCGTGGTCTATACTCTACAGTTAGATCATTGTGCTTATACGACCGTCTTACCAATACGACGATCTTATACGCCCGGCTTACCAATACGACCATCTTACCAATACGACCGGCTCAATAATAGGACGACCACATTACCAATACGACCGGCTTAATAATAGGACAACCGTACAAATAATTTTAGTTTTCTAATAAGACTAGCCTGTCTTACAAAGAGCACCTAAGTAAAGGGCCATCTTACCAATAATATAATCTTGTTAATAATGGCAGCTTACTTAAAACTTACAAATAAGAATGCATTACTAATTAAAGGAACGCACTATTAATTCGACCACCTTGCAAAATAATTATAGCTTACAAATAACCGGATTACTAACAATCCCTGATTTCTAACAAAACTCCTCACACGGCCACCATGTTGATAATAGCAGCGCGTGACTTTGTGATACCGCTATACTAGTCATACTGCTTCAGTGAAATCCGCATCGTCTGCATCCAGTGACTGTGACACAGTGAAAGGGCAATAATAACATCGGTACAAAGTCCTAAACACAATCAATCACTGCTTGATCTTATGTTCAAACTGTATATCTATAGCACCAATTTTGTTTATCTGTATTGATAAACCACTCAACCCATTACCCATTCAGTACTCCAGCTCGGATCCGATAGGCCACCCAGGTAAACATGCACATATTCTCAATGTTCTCAAAAGAATTTGAATAAATGTTGATGGTTGCGGTTATAGGAGCAGCTTTCATTCGAATGAATTCCAAAATATTGAAGCACTTTAATTTTAATAATGAGGTTAGTTGTAGTACATGGCCCAACTGGGGTTAATTTAGATCGGCGCAAACTGGTCACGTGGACCAGATAGGAGGTTTAACTAGAGGGTAATTGCACACTGTCTAGTACATTTAACGCAGTTGTGCATTGGTCTACATTACATCAGCTTAGTAATACTATATTAATTGCGTCGTTACACAAATACATTACAATGAAGATTCCTGTCTATGTCGTGTTCTTGTGCGTATGTTTGCCGATGTCGTCTGCTGCACATAAAGAATATGTGCCTCATATAATTATGAGCGATTGGTGCGGTCTTGTAGGGTTTATCTTCGGTACAGATGCTGCCCTTTTGAAATATCAAGTAGGCACAGGAAATCTGTCTCGCATTTTCGGTCTACGATTGACATTGCCTGACCAAATGTTCATAATCAAAGCTATCAGAGTCGATTTCGGAATACAGGATTGTGACACGAATTACGTGACCATCAAAGATGGCGACCAAACAGGACTGATCCTTGAAGAGTTGTGTGGAACATACATACCGTCTTGGTCATATGTCAGCAGCGGGACGTGGTTGACGTTTGATTATGAGACAATGAGCTATAACAATTCCTTCGAACTCTTAATCACGAGGTTTACGAATGGATTTGATTGCAATGACGATTTCTATTTCCTGTGTTATAATTATCGGTGTATTTCAAAAAACTCGTGTGCAATGGGTGGGACAATTGTGGCGACAATTCAGATGAAACTCACGGTTGTATTTCTACAACATCGGTTTCTACTCAGAACACGTCTACAACTACCACTAACACTACAGCTGCTCCTAGCACTGGTACAACTATTACGTATCCTGGAGCTACTACAACCACTACTGCTTCTAGTGCCGCTACAACCACTACTGCTTCTAGTGCCGCTACAACCACTACTGCTTCTAGTGCCGCTACAACCACTACTGCTTCTAGTGCCGCTACAACCACTACTGCTTCTGGTACCGCTACTACTAATACTACTCCTCGAAATGGTCCATACGGTGATGTCTACATGAACAACCACTGCGGACAGACTTCATATTCTGTCAACCAACAAGCCATATTCCTAAAATATCAGACGGTTGCTGAACAATACGACTGTACCTTTGCTTTGGAAGCCGGATTTGAAAATAGAGATATGTTCATAGTGAGAGCTATTGATATCGATTTTGAGGTTCTAGACTGTGACACAGATTTCGTTACCATCTCGGATGCTTCGTCGACACTGGAGTTTATAGCGAAATTCTGCGAGACCAATGCACCTAATTGGGCGTATACAACGACAGGCAATTTGCTTGCTTTGAACTATGAAACTAGCCAGGCATTTGGCTATAGCCACTTCACGCTGTTGGTTACAAAATACACGCATCTACCTTGTCATAAGGGCCGTCAGTTCAGGTGCGATAACGACCACTGCATCAGCAGTACGCTCATGTGTGACACGTGGGACAACTGCGGCGATAACTCAGACGAAGTGCGCGGGTGCCATGATAACTACAACATGTACTTCACTCCAGTTCTGATTGCAAGCATTTCTGTCGGCTCCATTGGTCTGCTAACGTTGATTGTGCTGCTCGTTGTACTCATAGCTCGTCGCCGTGGCAACCACAGGCAAGTCCTGACCGCACCACAACACACGTCATATGGAAGTATTGCACCTGCCTTCCAGCCTTACGCGCCAGTACTGTCGCCGCCATATCAGAAGATCAGCATCGAAAATGCCATCATGCGACCTGTGAAGATTGGTAAAAGTGACGCGACGCCAAGAAACCCATCTGTAAATGCATAGATCAACTTTCTGAATGATTGCGAGAACCCGTATAAAGCTAAGTGTCCATTATAGCATGTACCCGTCAATTCGTGTGACTAATATAAATCAATTGTATTAAGTTTATTAGGTGGGTGTCCATAAGAGTCCACAGAATACATAGTTGATCCTAGAACAAAATGTAACAAGTTTTATTCTGTTTTATATTGTTAACATCATTCCACCGAATATTATATTTAAAAATCGGCTGAAATCCGACAGGAAAATGGCCACTTAGTAGAAATCCAAAATGGCCACACCCAAAATCTGTCAATCCCTCTGTCTCTGAAACGGTTGGTTTAAACCCCATAAATGTATTATAAGTAGCTCGATATATGATACCAAAGAATGGAATGGACCTTTCCAGTTTTAGCTATGCCCAGCCCATCTCTAGTTAAGCTCCACCCACACCTCGTTCGTGTTTGGGACCGATCGATCCCTGAATTCTCTGACTAACAATTTCTGGAAGACTGCAGGTACGATGGTGAATATTTTGAAACTAATTTGACTGGGTGCTGTTGCTATCTCTGACAGCAACAGCGTCCATTCAAATTGGTTTCAAAACTTTCAACAGCATGTTTATTATATTAGTTTCAAAATATTCAACAGCATGTTTATTTAATAATAAGGACATGCAATTCGTACAACAGCGCTTTGTTCATCACCAATTAAGGGTTCGTGATGAACTTGGCTACGCCATTCATGACATAATTGGTTAGGACGTCATCAGGCACGTTATGTAGTTGATTGTGGCGTCATATGATTGACTGAGAAAATGGAATCTTCCATAGTAACTACAACCATTCATATTAGCTACACCAATTTTGCATCACAAATGCTTTTCAATTTTTAGCTAATGTACTCAAGACTAAATGTTCAAGACAAAAAAATCAGACATTAAATTTGTGAGCTGTTTGCTGATCATCGTTTTCAAAGAATAAATTCCATGAAACATAGGAAAGCTTCAGCATGTGTAATCAATACGGCCACCCAAATGTGGCTGATTCACTTTCTTCTCACATAGAACATATCCATCTGTAGAGCATGACATTATTTTTTTTAATTTGCAAACTTAAAACAACAACACTCACTCAAACAATATGTGCGTCACACCTCGCCCAGAACCTGCCCACGCAGGTCATACACAGATTCAGCGAATGAGCAGCACTGTGTTTGGTAGGCGGTGATTCTTTAAGTAAGACATCAAATAATCTACCCCAGTGACTAAAAATTGACATATGGGTCTGTCACCGTTTACAAACGGGTGCGCCGATAACTAATTGGTCAAATTGGTAATTGGCGCGTTACAACGTCATAGTTACGCCATAGTTTCTCGTTTTAGTCTTTGGTGTTATATTTCTATGTATGCTATATATTTATATGTAGGATACTTGTTATACATTTATGAGGTCTAAAACAGCCATTTAGGAGATGCATCAATGTTATTTTGGATTTATGTCAATTAATCACTACCATGTTGTTAGATCTTGGATGATTTGGGATATAATTTTCAACTGGGTCATCGTAGCAATATAGGCGTATTAGATCTGACATCATACACATATTAATGGACCAGGAAGTGTGTATTTTGCATGTATTGGGCACTATTGTGTGTCTATGGCATCGTGATGTTCTGTTGAGCAACAACATTATTTTTATATAGCAATAACGGTGGGCATAGGAGTACGCCATCACTTAACGAGTCTCTCGAATAAATAATATTCTACTGGAGTTGTTCTAGGTTCACTAAATGTTTACTTAGGCCGTGTTCACATTAGAGAGGTAGTCCGAAGCAACGCCGAAGGTTCGGTTACTGTCGTAGGTGTGAACTCGCTAATTCGAAACTTACGTCGGAACAGTTAATTCGTTGTTTCGAAGGAAATCGCTAATGTGAATGCACGCATTTCAGATTGTCATCGCTAGGTGCGCTATTTAACGAGAATCTCGCGAAAGACCACGTGAATATTGCTGATCATTTCAGCGATTCATTCAGTTGTTTGGACACGTCTGTTCGTATTTATGCATGTGTTCATCCATACACGTTTTCTTGTTTATTTATGTACTCGCCGGTCCGTCCATCCGTCTGTTCGTGCATTCATTCATTTCTTTAGTCGCTTGGTCAATAAGTATGCATGCATCAGAAAGAGAAGCATATTGTATATGCATGTATACAATTCAGCAAGCGAATTGATTTAGGCCGCTGATTAATCCATTATTTTGTGATTACACATAGTGCATGTACTTAGATGAGACGTTTAATAACACAAGGATCAGATGAACAAACATTGAATAGAATCCGCTTATTGGACAACATTCATAAACACTGTAAATAATGTTCACATTTACGAAAGAAAGTTTAAATCTTCTCATAGAAAATATCCATTTGCGGAGCGAGAGATTAATTTTGAAAACCTAACAGCACTTACTTATGCACACATTAAAACAATACTTTGATTAAAACGTGCGTCACCCTTCGCCCAGTGATTAAGCAGGTATGCCATAAAAAGATTCAGTGAACCACACCATACCACCTTGTTTGACGATGTTGCTTTAGGTAAGGCGTTTCAAATAAACTATCCTAGCGACTGAAAATTAATCATTGATCTACGAATGTAGGGCTAGAAATCGGAATTCGTTTTTTTAAAAATTGACATTTCTTATTGGCGCAAGTTTTATTTTGAAATATGGGCCGTGTGTCGTTTACAAACGGGCGCGCCGATAACAAATTGGCATATGGTCCATGCACCGTTTTCAAACGGGCACGTCCATAGAAAATTGTCATATGAGTTGGCACCGTTTATAAACGGGAGCGCCGTTAACAAATTGGTATATGGCCATGTGCCGTTTACAATAATCGTTTTGGTTATTGGCGCATTACATCAATACAAACAAAATCCCCATGCTGCATTCAGAATCGTGTTTATAGTTATGTTGTTAACTGTTCCTCGATAGTTATTTTCTTATATGTATATAGAGGGCCGCACAATGGCGGGCATGTGTTTATGTTTTAAGGAGGTGTGTTACAACAATAGTAATGATGAAGACATGGCATGGAAGCCAAGCTAGTCTGGGTTTACGGTGCCTCCTCCTAGTCCGGGAGCCAATTTTCAAAGGAAGCCTAGAAAATGGGTTTCGTGCAACACCCACTACACATTTGGTTTGTCACTTTAGGCTGTTTGAGGGCTGTCTCAGGAACAATTCTAGCCCTGATGTACAGTTAAATTCTGGCAGCAACAATATATGGCAGCCAATTTTCTATGAGGAGGGTGGCGGCCGATGCGTAAATCTGGAAAAGATTAGTATTTTTCTTTCTCTTCTCCTAAAGCCTAAAATTCCTCAAATAAATGGTCCTAGCATGTTGATATGAGATAGGTGTTAGTATTCTTGCTTCAATAGTTCACGTTTTCCAGAAAATAATGACGTGTATTGTCAAAAATAGACAAAATTCCATGAAAATTATCGTTATATTTTAATTTTCTAATAAAATTCTTCAGTAGTCAATCTGAAAGAACAACCAGTGTGTCAAAGCTGATAAATATGGTAATTTCCTTTGTCTACTGTTCAGAAAAACAAAAAAGTGTTGATATCCGTTGAAATAATCGGTAAATTATTGGCATTACTCTTCCCCTACCCCCAAATTACAACGAATCATAATCACAAGAAAAGTAGCCTAGATGGCCATATCTGCCTGTATATTACAATTATACTCATGAACTCGATATTAGCATCAACAGTTACTGATTTCAATGTTTTACAATGTCTAGATTAAAAATCAATACTAAAACAAGTTTTTGCTGACCTTCAAGATGATTGGTAAGTTCAAATCAAAATGTTACAAAGTCATCATTGTGTCTTTAATCTTCTCCATTATCATCATCGTCATCGTCATCCGTGTCACATGCGAAAACATTATTTTGATTGTTACACTATTCAGCTGCCATGCAAGTACAGGATTCGGTGCATGACATCCCATTGTGCTGACAGGCAGGTGTGCGTAAGTCACTTGTAGTCTGGCGTCACATTCAAATAAATTCATAAAATGACGTATCTAGCGCTTTCATGAACAATGAACAAGTCCCCGCCAAATGTAGGAATAGTTCCATGTATCTTAAGGTCGTGTTCACGCTGGGGTCAATCCAGAATAACACCATACATCAGTAAGACGTTATTCCTGATTGATTATCCACTAAGAACACGGCCTAAGCTGCCATACGCAACAACAGCAGTCCGGACAAATTAGTTTCGAAATATTGAACGTCTTAACCGTAAAATTGCCTTGAAGAAAGAATGCTTTTGAGGTAGATTGTTTGTCTACATGTCTGTCCGTTGTGTATGCGCGCGTACGTCCATGCTCGCGTAATTGTGTCTGTAAGTGTCTGCATGTAAGTCCGTAGATGTGTGCGTTAATGTGTGTCTATATGAGTGTAGGTGCGCAAGTTTTAAGTAGGCAATCATAATATAAAATATAATAATGCTATTCTTCTTATTATTATTAATCTTGCAGCAATTATTGTATTTTGTATTTTTCGACATTTGTACGAACAATATATTGTACATAGTGTATATATGTTTGAGGGCCTCGTTAACATCAGGCAACTGACGATTTACCCTCGCAAAATAAAGACTATTATTATTATTATTATTATTATTATTATTATTATTATTATTATTATTATTATTATTATTAACTCGCTCCCCCGCGCGCCCTCCCTCCCCTCCTCCCCTCTCCCCCTCTCCTTCCCGCTCACCCGATCTCCCTCCATCTCTCTCCCTATCCTCCCTTCTCCATCCCTCTCCCCACCCTCTCTATCCATCTCTCCCTCTCAATCCATCTCAATCCCCTCTCCTTCTCTCACCCCCTCACCCTAACCTCCCCCACCCGCTTCGCGGACGAAAAAAAAAAAATATATGCACAACTTATTTGGGTACAATTGTAGCAAATCGAAATTGTGTATGGTTATGTATTTATCACTGACCTGGCCTAAAAGGCCAAGTGAACTTATGTGGCGAGCGTCCGTCGTCGTACGTATATCTGCCATTCGTCTATCCATCCGTATGTCATCCATCTGTCGTTCGTCAACTTCATATTTAAAACGTAGGCATATGTCATTATTTAACACTTGATGGATTTTTTCACAAAACTTGGACTGAATGTCCCTATACTATGACGGTAGGTAGGCTTCCGCACTCCAGAATGTTGATTCGTCAATTTTCTGCCCGCTCTCGTGGATTTACGAAAACGTCCATGGTATTGGTTAACAAACCATTTAGGCTATAGTAAGCCGATAAGACCACCACATTAGGCGACGAAAAATCAGAGAAATGGCGTTAACAGCCACTCTGCACTCTTTTAGCGAGTTGTGACGTTCAACTTCCTATTATCTACGGTACCACACTAGCCAGGTAATAAACTTTAGTTGAGCTTGTTCGCTGCATAGTTAGTCGTTAGTACACAATGTGCTGGCCTAATTATTTTTAGAAGAAGATTACTGATAATTATTTCTGCATATAGCAGAAACGATTACCTAAAGAATTAGTATACAAATAATCAAGCAGACAATTCAGCTGAGCGTTATCAGCTAATGCTATGATAACGATTTGACTGAAAATCGTTGCAGGAACAACTTTCAATCGAATTGTACTTAAAACAATCAGCAATGTAGTAAATGTTGCTGACGAGAGTTCAAGCCATTCGATTAACATGCGTTGTTGAGCAAGGCAACAAAAACTTTGTCAAATTATTCTCAGAATAATCGTTGCCAGTCTTTATTAGCTTAAATGTATGTGAAATTAGCTAGGCATTTGGTATATACGTTATCGAGATTCAGTTTGAAATATGCGTGCAAGTTCAAGTTCACCTTTTATTCACATATGCCTTATACTTTGTGTTCACTTCTTTGTCATCCAGTTGGTAATTATGCCAGTTTTAATCACTGCATGTCAGATCGGGCGTGTGCCTGATTGGCCTACTAGGCATTGGATCTGAATTACCGTAGGACTTCTTGCGTTTCCTACATTGTTCGCTCAAATATTGACTAAAAGTACGCTGATTATTCTGAGAATCATTTGAGAAAGTTGTTTCTGCCTTAGTAAGCAACAGCTGTCAATAAAATTGCTAGAAATATCTTCATCTACCACACCGCTGACTATTTAATTGAATGTTGTTGCAGCAAGGATTTTCAGTCATATCGTCATAATTTGCTAGCTTATTTTGAGAAGAATTTGAAGGAAGGTTGTTGCTGCTATATGCCTTAATGATTTTCAGTCAACTTGTTCTAAAAATAATTAGCCTAGCACATTGCGTACTAGCGATTCGACGAACACAGTTCGACAAAAATGTATTACGTGGCTAGGTATCTAAGGAGAATTATGGCGCTTCATCATACAGCTATTGAAAATGAAAAAATATATATATAAAAGAAATTATTACAATTGTCACCAGTCCCCCCCCCCCCCCTACTTTACCTTCGAATACCCATATTAAGCATATTCTCGTGCCCATTAGCATGTCTTCGTAGGTCCGCCAACAACGTTGAAGCGAACAGTCTCCTGGCGAAACGTCGACGCATATTCTGGTGCATGGCAAATGTATGAGACAATAGACGCAGTCTCGCCTCGCACCGTAACATTATCGATCTGCGAAATTGAACAAGCTCAATAACTCGACGCATTCTCAAAATAAATAGTATTTGTAATGCAAAAATGCAAAACGCGACAACTTGCGATTCTTTCACTATTTTAAATATTTATATGTAGATCTCGTGTATACCGCTCTCACTAGAGCACCGATAAAGGACGGCGAGTCAAGTCTCGTAGTCAATCACATGGTCAATCACAGCGCCCTCTCGTGAGCTACTTCGGTTATGCCAAACACGGTCCCGAAGTTTCGGAGAGCCTGTTTTACACGAAGTAAATGCTCTAATGTGAACGCAACACTTTACTTCGAAGGGAAATTCCTTTCCTTCGAAGTAGTTGCTCCGACGTAAATATATAGTGTAGTATCGTGCACAAATACATTCCCCATAAAACTAAGTACACCTATCATGAACCTGTGGTAACATGAGATGCCCCACCTAATTACCAAGCACTGTATCAGCATCTCACAGGGACCTCAGTTAGTTGGTGACTGTCGTACCGTACATACCTACTGGGCTCTGTTCTACTCAATTGTACTATAAAGCATATGTTACAGTCGTACCTTTATATTATATACAAGTATCAATAGTCATAATTCAGTGTAGTAGTTGATGTATTAAAGTATCAGTATTAACTCGTTGAAGTTACATACCGTTACTTCTAATTAAGTACTAGTCTAGTCAAGTACTAGCTAGAACACTACATATTAATGGCGACGTAGGATTAAATTCCAGATTATTAGATTAAGTCTGTGCTAGTTTCGGTGCTAAAATTAGATTTGCTAGACGCGCGTACAGAGGTCAGTCTAATGAGAATTACTACTGCTGCTGCTGCCGCTACGACGTATTGTTCCCTGTTCGTACTACTACTACTGCTGCTGTTGCTGCATCTCGACAGCGTAATGGCTGATTCGGCTCCTCCTCCAGCTTTTCTAGCACGGCCAGGTTATCCGTTATACGCATGGCGTCAATAGAAATTACTGTATGATAATTTCGTGTTAGCATCAGGTTCAGATTCTTTTACTGCTGAGCGGAGAAAGGCATTGCTTCTCCAGTCAATTGGAGCTGAAGGACAACGGATTTTCTATACGTTAAACACATCAGATGACACATATGAGGCCACGGTTACTGCCCTTGAAAACTACTTTGTTTCTAAGGTTAATGTAGTTGCTGAAAGATATCGGTTTCGCCAAAGATCACATCAACAATATGAAACTACGGATCAGTATGTAGCGTCCCTCAGAGAACTTGTCGCCACGTGTGAATTCGGTACACTCACGGATGAAATGATACGAGACCAGATTATAGAGAAAACATTAATACGGCGCATTAGTGAACGCTTATTGCTCGAGTCAGATTTAACCCTTACAAAAACATTGGATTTAGCTCGTCAAATTGAAACAGCTATGCGGGAATCTAAATCATTTACGGGACACAATACAACACAACAAAATACGAAATAGGTTAATGCCGAAGTTGCGAACGTTAATGCAAAACTCAAGGACAGAAAACACACCAGTTCCACAACAACTAACTCAAAATACAGACAAAACACGGTTACTGACGGTAGTAATAAAAAGGCTTGCTACAGATGCAGATCAAATAAACATTTAGCTAATAATGACAGCTGTCCTGCTAAAACTGCCATTTGTAGAATTTGTTCGAAAAAAGGACATTACGCTCAAATGTGCAGAGGTAGATCTACTAAGAAAGTACAACTGGTGTCCAGTAGTACAATGGATAAGAAGGTTGACCTTTGCAGTGTAGACTTTAAAAAGAGGAATTTAAAGGACCACTTGTACTGTTCAGTTTCAATTTCTGGATTGAACGTTTCATTGTTGGTCGATATGGAAGCATGGTGTCTATACTACTTGCAGACATTTACGATGAACTTGGATTACATGCACAACGTACTTTACAGCCAGCTTCATTAAAACTTGTTACGTATGCCAATGAACCTTTAAAAGTATTAGGTTGCACAACACTACCTGTGACAAGGAACAATAAAACTGTTTCCACTACATTATACATAGTACAAACGGGACTTGCCTTATTAGGCTTGGACTTAATGAAAGCTTTACAATTGGGCATTCAGTCGGGAATGCTAGTTAATGCGATACAATAGGAGAGCGCAAACAATGACAATGTACCACTACCCCCTACAGTACTTATAGATGATACTCTTGGGAAAGCCAATTCATGCGTCCATCGTGTCCATATTCGTCCGGACATCAAACCAGTGGTTCAGAAACTACGACCTCTGGCGATACGTCCAGAAGTTTCAGACTTCTTCTTCTTCTTTTCGATCGCTGGTATCACACTTTTTCTGTGGTTTTCTGCAGTTCTTCCACAGGCCCATACAGCTTTTCAAGAAAAGAGGTTGACAAAGGCCAGATCTCTTCTCTCAGCAGCTGATACGTACTGCAACATTGAAGTATGTGCTCCGCGGTCTGTTCTGCTTCTCCACAAGGACAAGCGGGCGATGTCGTAAGGTGGACCCGCCTGTACATGTGTTGGTTTAGTCTGTTATGTCCAGTTCTGAGACGAAAAATGGTCACTTGCTCTGGCCTCGAGAGATGATGGTAGGCATCTTCTGATTGAGGTGTTCGATAGAGTGACTTGATGATAGTCTTCATCTCTGTATGTGTAACCATGTTTTCTGTCTGATTCTCTTCTGCACCCACCTTTGCCATATTGTCTGCTTCCTCATTTCCTTGGACTCCACAGTGTGATGGGAGCCACTGCAATGCTATCCGAAAGCATTTGATGGTTTGTATTGCTTCTTCAAGTTGTGGCAGCTTACCTTTGGTGATAGCCTCAAGGACGGAGCGGGCATCAGATAAAAAGACAATCTGTGCAATAGGGTCTGCTGTTCTGCTGATGGTATTAGCTGCATGGACCAGTGCTTCGACTTCAGCTCTGTAGTTTGTGCAGTGTTTGCCTGTCAGTATTGCAGCTGACTCATGTTGTCCGTTTGGATACTGTATGTGCAGTCCGGCACCTCCGCTCCTAATTGCATCTTTGGCTGATCCATCTGTGTAGATCCTTATCCATGTCTCCTGAGGGTACATTTCCTCAAGCATGGCTAGGGTCAGGGCCTTCTTGCTCACATCACTGTGTTCATCTTTGGTTGTGAGATGAGGTACTGTGGTGCGAATAGCTATGCTCTCTAGTTTGTTTTCCCAAGGTGGAGGATCAAAGGTGTGGTTTGGGTCTTCTATTTGTGCTGGCAACATTTCTTGGTGTTTCCTTTGAAGTGCTTTTGTCTCTTTCACAAAACTTGATCTTTTAAGTCTTCCTGGTGACAGCTGTGCTTGCCTGATCTTCATTGGGTGGTTGTTGAACGATTTGAACTTTGCAGCTTGGATCAGTGCTTTGCATTCCCTTCCTTTGCTAAGTGGGGGGATGCCTACTCTCTGATCCATTTTTTCTATTGGTGTTGATCTCATTCCAAGTTTCAGACGAATTATGTGACATGGAACGATTAGGTGTTATTGAGCCTATGGATGCTGCAGAATGGGTTTCTCCAATAGTGGCTACACGACGGAAAAATGGCAAAATACTGATCGTTTGTGATCTGCGAGAGCCTAATAAATCTATCATTCAAGATAGGCATCCATTACCGAACATTGAAGTGTTATTTACGGAATTACATGGTGCGAAAGTGTTCTCAAAACTGGATTTGTCTTCTGCTTACTATCAACTGGGATTGGAAGAAGAAAGTTGATATTTGACTGCATTCGTTACAAGTGATGGAATGTACAGATTTAAACGAGTTCCATATGGCTTAGCCTCCGCCCCATCTGCTTATCAGAAAATGATGTCAGTGGTCTTAAAAGGACTCAAAGGCGTTGTGTATTACATTGATGGCATAATGGTATCTGGCAAGAACCAAGCTGAGCACAACGTGCGTCTCAAACAGGTATTTCAACGTCTCCAGGAATACAACTTGATATTAAACGCTGAAAAATGCACCTATGGAGTAAACGAAATCAAATACTTGGGCCATGTGATTTCAGATAAAGGTCTGGAACCGGATCCATCCAGATTGGATGCCATCGTGAATTCCCCTGTTCCCAAGGATGCTGTAAGTTTACGCAGTTATCTCGGACTTACGTCGTACTATTTACGATTTCTTCCAGATTATGCGTCCGTCTGTGAACCCCTACGTGCATTGATTAGGAAAGATGCAAAATTCGAATGGAACTCTAATACTCAGAAAAGCTTTGACACTCTCAAACAGTTAATTACTGAAAGACCCATACTTGCATTGTTTAACTCAGAATGTGAAACTTTCGTCTCTACAGACGCGTCAGCATATGGTTTGGTGGCAGTCCTATCCCAGATACAGGAGGGTGCAGAACGCCCTGTTGCATTCGCGTCGCGTACCTTAGCCGATTCAGAAAGGAAATATTCTGTTGGTAAAAGGGAAGCACTTTCTTGCTTGTGGGCATGTGAGAAATGGTACATTTATTTACGTGGTCGTCACTTTACGCTGACAACGGATTACCAAGCACTAACTACGTTGCTAAGTAGTAAAGGTGTAGGAAGACAGCCTGCGCGTATCGCACGTTGGAATGCTCGTTTAATGCAGTTTACATTCTCGATTGTTTACAGGTCGGGAAAAGAAAACTCGCCAGCTGATGCGCTATCGAGATTACCGGTACCGTATGACCCTGCTGAAGTTGACAATGCTGATGAAATCATTTCAACACTACATGGTGATAATTCCGCAATTACCATGGATGAAATGACTGCTGCTACAGTTAATGACGACATTTTCCAAAAGGTGCAACATTTCATTCAGAATGCTTGGCCTACTAAACGTCAACTAGATGTGTCACTGACACCATACTTTGCAATTCGGGATGAATTGTGTGATTGGAATGGCTGTGTAGTGCGTGCTAATAACCGTATGTTGGTACCCACGGGTCTACAAAGTCGATTAATGCGTCTTGCACATGAAGCCCATTCAGGGATTGTAAGAACGAAGCAATGGTTAGGTGAACTCTACTGGTGGCCTCGGATGGACACTGTCATAGAGGCACTTGTGCGAAACTGTCCTGCATGTCAATCAGCAGATAAAACAGCTGTGACGCATACACCTCCACTACAACCTGTGGAATGGCCTGACGGGCCATGGCAGAAACTTGCAATAGACATACAAGGTCCATACAATTCTGCCAAACCAAACGAACAATATGCTATTGTGCTTATTGACTTTTACAAGTTGCATTTGCTCACTCTGTGACAACCTCGACTATTACAGAAATGCTGGACATTATGTTTGTCAGACATGGTTATCCATTGGAAATAGTATCAGACAATGGACCACAATTCACGAGTCATGAATTTAAGGACTATTTAAATCACTACGGAATAAAGCATTGCCGTACTGCAGTTTACACTCCACGTGCAAACGGAGAAGTGGAGAGATGGAATCGTGTTCTAAAAGACGCACTCCAAATCGCGTCCATTGAGAAGAAACCTTGGTTGTCTGCAACACGTGAATTACTTCTAGCATACAGGACTACACCACACCGTACTACAGGAAAGGCTCCTGCTGAGTTGTTATATGGTCGAAATCGACGTACTAAAATCAACATTGCAAAGACAACTGTTACAAATGACCAGGTGGTTCGGCAACGTGTGCGTAAGAATCAACAGTACAACAAATCGTACTATGATAAGAAACATTCAGCAAAGGATCCAAACATCGCAATCGGTGATCATGTTCGCGTTCGTATTCCAAAATTCGTAAGGAACAACAAAAATTCGGTCCTCTCGTGAAGGTTACTGGTAAACGGAATCGGCACACGTATGAACTGTCTGATGGAACCGTCTATAATGCAGATAGTCTCGCATTAATGCCAGAGATAGACTTACAAATATGCGACCATAACGTGGATGAGAATATCATCATGGATTAACCATCGTCAGATTCGCCTGATCTGGAATCGCCGGATGTGGATTCGAATGAGGATTCAATTCGCCCATTACAAATGCGTAGGAGACAACCCCCAGTGTGGTATAAAGATTACTTATTCTCGTAATGGAATATATTCGATAACGTGTGCCAAAATGGAGTATATTCAATACCTTGTGCCAAAATGGAATATATTCAATACTGTTTGCCAAATTGGAATATATTCGATATCGTGCGACCAAAATGGAATGTATTTCTACTGTGCTATGTTATTCATCTATTACAAGCTATATGCCTTTTCTATATTGGATCTAATATGGTTCATTTAGCCAGTATTCAGTCATATTCATTTCAATACGAGCTGGATCTATATCGTGGATATATTTTATATTCATATGCGACCTACGCGGTTACATAGTACATAACCTGAAGTTCGCTATTCAATGGAATTACACGTTTCCAATATACATACAACAACATAGTTAAGTGTGACACTACACGTACGTTTCTTTGGGCAAAAGGGAAATGTAGTATCGTGCACAAATACATTCCCCATAAAACTAAGTACACCTATCCTGAACCTGTGGTAACATGAGATGCCCCACCTAATTACCAAGCACTGTATCATCATCTCACAGGGACCTCAGTTAGTTGGTGACTGTCGTACCGTACATACCTAATGGCCTCTGTTCTACTCAATTGTACTATTAAGCATATGTTACAGTCGTACCTTTATATTATATACAAGTATCAATTGTCATAATTCAGTTTAGTAGTTGATCTATTAAAGTATCAGTATTAAGTAAGTTCTAGTTGTGTCTACCTCGTTGAAGTTACATACCGTTACTTCTAATTAAGTACTAGCCACGTACTGGCTAGAACACGACATATTAATGTGAACACGGCCTTAGATTTACGAGACCATCTAGCAAAATGTCCACCTGATGCGCTTATAAATGCATTGCGTCGCGTTACACAATGTAAATACATCAGTACGCTAAATGCCCTAATCAGAACAGCCTGGCATTAGTATTTAAATGGTGTAGCATATGGACAAAACGTGTTAGATACGATCGTATTGTGCGTAATAGATTGATCATGTGATATGTTATTGAAGTACACCTACCTACCTGGTGTATATTTCTGTCCGGCGGTTTCTTTCTATAGACCTTTCTAGTTTTAGCTATGCCCCGCCTATATCTAGCTAAGCTCCACCCACACCTCGCTCTAGTTGGGATCGACCCATCTCTGAACTCCCCGAGTATCAATTTCAAGAAAACTGTGCAGGTAAGCTGTTGAATATTTTGAAACTAATTTTACTGGGTGCTGGTGCTGCCTATGACATGGTTGTTAAATAGTTACTATATAGGTATAATTCGTACAAAGACGTTTTAGCCCGTCAGCAATTACACGTTCGTGACGATGATATGGATTTTGACGTAATCGTACACGTCACGTAGTCGATTATGACAGCATATGATGGATGTATAAACTGGAAATGTCCATTCACACGAGAATCTAATATAATACATTATATATATAATACATGGGATTTCTGTATTGACTAGCTCGAAATCCCATGGACTTTCTCATGCCACGTATTTAATGCAGACATGAGATTATTGATTATATTAATAATAACTGAACTCAAATGTGATGCATTTTAAGACTAACTGCATTGTTCATTTTAGCTTTCGCACATTTGAGCTGTAGGCACATTTGAGCTGTAGGGCACTTTTGAGCTGTAGGGCACTTTTGAGCTGTAGGACACATTTGAGCTGTAGGGCATATTTAAACAATATGGCACATTTGAGCTGTAGGACACATTTGAGCTGTAGGGCACTTTTGAGCTGTAGGACATATTTAAACAATATGGCACATTTGAGCTGTAGGGTACATTTGAGCTGTAGGGTTTGGTCCAAAGTAAATTTAGGAATCCAATTTTGAAGCATATGATGATTATACATGTAGCTAAGATGTTTCGGTTTCATTGCATTGAGTAATGTAAATCTCTAAAAGTATAGCATTTTAACAATTTTCCTTTCAAGCATTTTTGTGTGAATGTGAATCTTTAAGGACGTAAAGCAGCCATGCTATGCTGCATTCGTCGATAAATCGATGATGACGTCACTAACACGTGCTTAGCTCACTATCCTCTAACATGTAAAGCTTTGCAATTATCTAACATCTGATTGGTCGATCAATGGCATTGATTGCAAGCGAATTTGCCAATCAGAAGCTTCAGGATGTGTGACGTCATGAGTGGTGAAACGATTTTATACTTTCTTCACATGCATAGCTTTATAGGCCTATATAGATCGATATGCGTTCGAATTTGTATCGGTTTTACGTAATAGTAGGGACTACATGATCTAACAGCGCTCTCCCCCACCCTTTACGGGTGTTGTGATTCATTTTATTTTAAAACATATTTTATTGTACTAATAATACAACGCGATTGGGCACAAGTTCTATCAACTTAGCTGACCCCTCTCCCTACATAATCATTAAGACGGAAAAATGATTACATACTTAAATACAAAGGTATATACAATTTAAAAAAATACGAGGAATATGAAATGAGAGAAAAAATAGCATGAGAGAGAGAGAGAGAGAGAGAGAGGGAGGGAGGGAGGGAGGGAGGGAGGGAGGGAGGGAGGGAGAGAGAGAGAGAGAGAGAGAGAGAGAGAGAGAGAGAGAGAGAGACGTTAGGAGTGATATTTATGACATACCAGTTATTTTCCAAAATAGGCCTATACAGGTGTATAACAATATTAGACCACCGAGTACAACACGGTGCACAATCCCCCGCTGTGTCCAAAAATCCACACCGGATGAGACGCCAAAGGAGAGGCGTCCAACATAGATTTCCCAACACAACGCAGACGATGACAGCAGCAACAACAAAAAATCCACATTGCACCATGAAACCCCAATTGACCCACACATCAAATGCATACCATAAAAAATAAATAGAAAATAAACAATTCAATAATGCAATGCTAAATGCTCGTTGAATCGTCCACTTACTAAATGTACAGCGCGATTGATTTATATTCTTTGAACCTTTGATTTTCAGAATCCCGTTCTTCAAGGTAACTATATAGGTAAGCTGTTGAACAGTTTGAAATTTTACAGGGTCAGCAGAATCTTTATTAAATAGCTAGTCCATCAAAGATATACAATTCGTACACTTGCCGGCCCATTCCAGCTTCGTGCCGGAGTATTTTCTGTCAGTTATGATTATGAAATCAGGATATGACGTCATATACTTGAGTGACAGACGGAATCGCTCTATTATTGCCACTCGGTCACATATGATATGATATGTGATATGATCTAGCCGGGATTACTACAAAGTGGCACACCCACACACGCATGAACGCGGAAGAAATTGATTATAATCAACACAGTCCCTTAGAACTCTCTGTCTCTGAATAGCGAGTTTAAGACAATCATACAGGTAAGCTGTTGAATATCTTTGGAACTGATTCGACTGAATGTTGTTCGTAGGCAGCAGCACCTCCCTTCCATACTAATTTCTGAATATTCAACATAATAGTCATTAAATTATACAAGGTGTTCATATTCTGCCTATGTTAAACGGGTTAGATATCTATCTGGGCGTGAACATGCTTGGAATACAATGTCTCCGCACACGGATAGAATGCCTAGAACTTCTGGCATTGTCACGGCAGATATACGCTCACGTGTAAGGTGTCTGTGCTGAATACCTGCTGGAAATGTCAAGGTAACAGACGAACCATCTTCAAGCAATACGTATGGATCCACCATCACTCTCTGAATTCCTGGCGCACCTGTGATGATAGCGCGGTGTTTCCGTGTGTCCTAGAAGATCAGGTGTTGTAGCAGAGCAGCTGACACGCCCGCGATATCCGAGTCGCGCGGTGAGGGATGCTAGACTATCATACCCGGATATAAAGCCTGGACACTCTTTGATGAGTCGTGCATAGTGCTATTGTTCTTTTCGTGTCTAACACCGCTACACGTGCGTTTCGTGTGCATAAGGCGTTCAGTGCAGAATCTAATTAACGGTAAGCAATAATTGAGAGTACTTTTCTAACGTCTATATCTATAATCAAAGTTTTTAATTGGTAATAATTATTCCGGGCTATTTGGTGTATCTCAACAGTAAAAGTACTATTACACCTTTCATGGTGAAACCGGCTAGAACCGGCCTCCACAGTGGTCTTGAGGAATTTACATTTGCGCGCCCAAGGTATAATGTTTTCGAAAATTAGAGCTCTGACAACGTATGCACCGACGTGTAGGCCCTACGTATACGCGTGCACGTGCATGCACACGCCTACTAAATGCACGTGTTATCGCACACGAGGGCACACTGCGGCTGTCACCTTAGTTTGAAACACGGTCGATTAAAGGTGCATATTCACATCACGATGCTTGAAAATAAGATTGTTAAAATGCTATACCTTTAGAGGTTTAAATTGTGTACCGCAATGCAATGAAACGAAATAAATCTTAACGTATTCATTGTGACGGTGAATTCAGTTTCGCAACTTTAGAAAATTATATTAATTCATGCAGGAATGAAATCATCATATGTTTAGATTTATTTCGTTTTATTGGATACTACTACTACTACTACTACTACTACTACTACTACTACTACTACTACTACTACTACTACTACTACTACTACTACTACTACTACTACTACTACTACTACTACTACTACTACTACTACTACTACTACTACTACTACTACCACTACTACTACTACTACTACTACTACTACTACTATCAAGAAGAATCGAGACCAGATAAATGCCAAGCAAACAATAAATATAGACTGCTCATGCTACCGCTGCTACTGCTATTGCTGATGCTGCTGCGGCTACTACTATTGCTGCTACTGTTATTGCTGATGCTGCTGCGGCTACTGCTATTACTGCTACAGCTATTGTTGATGCTGCTGCGGCTACTAATATTGCTGCTACAGCTATTGCTGCTACAGCTATTGCTGATGCTGCTGCGGCTACTGCTATTACTGCTACAGCTATTGTTAATGCTGCTGCGGCTACTGCTATTGCTGCTACTGCTATTGCTGATGCTGCTGCGGCTACTACTATTGCTGCTACTGCTATTGCTGATGCTGCTGCGGCTACTGCTATTACTGCTACTGCTATTGCTGATGCTGCTGCGGCTACTGCTATTACTGCTACAGCTATTGTTGATGCTGCTGCGGCTACTACTATTGCTGCTACTGCTATTGCTGATGCTGCTGCGGCTACTGCTATTACTGCTACAGCTATTGTTGATGCTGCTGCGGCTACTACTATTGCTGCTACTGCTATTGCTGATGCTGCTGCGGCTACTGCTATTACTGCTACTGCTATTGTTGATGCTGCTGCGGCTACTACTATTGCTGCTACAGCTATTGCTGCTACAGCTATTGCTGCTACAGCTATTGCTGATGCTGCTGCGGCTACTGCTATTACTGCTACAGCTATTGTTGATGCTGCTGCGGCTACTACTATTGCTGCTACAGCTATTGCTGATGCTGCTGCGGCTACTGCTATTACTGCTACAGCTATTGTTGATGCTGCTGCGGCTACTACTATTGCTGCTACTGCTATTGCTGATGCTGCTGCGGCTACTGCTATTACTGCTACAGCTATTGTTGATGCTGCTGCGGCTACTACTATTGCTGCTACTGCTATTGCTGATGCTGCTGCGGCAACTGCTATTACTGCTACTGCTATTGTTGATGCTGCTGCGGCTACTACTATTGCTGCTACTGCTATTGCTGATGCTGCTGCGGCTACTGCTATTACTGCTACAGCTATTGTTGATGCTGCTGCGGCTACTACTATTGCTGCTACTGCTATTGCTGATGCTGCTGCGGCAACTGCTATTACTGCTACCTACTGCTATTGTTGATGCTGCTGCGGCTACTACTATTGCTGCTACTGCTATTGCTGATGCTGCTGCGGCTACTGCTATTACTGCTACAGCTATTGTTGATGCTGCTGCGGCTACTACTATTGCTGCTATTGCTGATGCTGCTGCGGCCACTGCTATTGCTGCTACTGCTATTGTTGATGCTGCTGCGGCTACAGCTATTGCTGCTACTGCTATTGTTGATGCTGCTGCGGCTACTGCTATTGCTGCTACTGCTATTGTTGATGCTGCTATTGTTGATGCTGCTGCGGCTACAGCTATTGCTGCTACTGCTATTGTTGATGCTGCTGCGGCTACTGCTATTGCTGCTACTGCTATTGCTGCTACTGCTATTACTGCTACTGCTATTGTTGATGCTGCTGCGGCTACTGCTATTGCTCCTACTGCTATTGTTGATGCTGCTGCGGCTACTGCTATTGCTGCTACTGCTATTGTTGATGCTGCTATTGTTGATGCTGCTGCGGCTACAGCTATTGCTGCTACTGCTATTGTTGATGCTGCTATTGTTGATGCTGCTGCGGCTACTGCTATTGCTGCTACTGCTATTGCTGCTACTGCTATTACTGCTACTGCTATTGTTGATGCTGCTGCGGCTACTGCTATTGCTGCTACTACTATTGCTGCCACTGCTATTGCTGATGCTGCTGCGGCTACTGCTATTGCTGCTACTGCTATTGTTGATGCTGCTATTGTTGATGCTGCTGCGGCTACTAATATTGCTGCTACTGCTATTGCGGCTACTGCTATTGTAGATGCTGCTGCGGCTACTGCTATTGCTGCTACTGCTAGTGTTGATGCTGCTGCGGCTACTGCTATTGCTGCTACTGCTATTGCTGCTACTGCTATTGCTGCTACTGCTATTGTTGATGCTGCTATTGTTGATGCTGCTGCGGCTACAGCTATTGCTGCTACTGCTATTGTTGATGCTGATGTGGCTACTGCTATTGCTGCTACTGCTATTGCTGCTACTGCTATTGTTGATGCTGCTGCGGCTACTGCTATTGTTGATGCTGCTGCGGCTACTGATATTGCTGCTACTGCTATTGTTGATGCTGCTGCGGCTACTGCTATTGCTGCTACTGCTATTGTCCATGCTGCTATTGTTGATGCTGCTGCGGCTACTGCTATTGCTATTGCTGCTACTGCTATTGTTGATGCTGCTGCGGCTACTGCTATTGCTGCTACTGCTATTGCTGCTACTGCTATTGTTGATGCTGCTGCGGCTACTGCTATTGCTGCTACTGCTATTGTTGATGCTGCTGCGGCTACTGCTATTACTGCTACTGCTGATGCTGCTGCGGCTACTGCTATTGCTGCTACTGCTATTGCTGATGCTGCTATTGTTGATGCAGCTGCGGCTACTGCTATTGCTGCTACTGCTATTGCTGCTACTGCTATTGCTGCTACTGCTATTGCTGATGCTGCTGCGGCTACTGCTATTGCAGCTACTGCTATTGTTGATGCTGCTGCGGCTACTACTATTGCTGCTACTGCTATTGTTGATGCTGCAGCGGCTACTACTATTGCTGATACTGCTATTGTTGATGCTGCTGCGGCTACTGCTATTGCTGATGCTGCTGCGGCTACTGCTATTGTTGATGCTGCTGCGGCTACAGCTATTGCTGCTACTGCTATTGTTGATGCTGATGTGGCTACTGCTATTGCTGCTACTGCTATTGCTGCTACTGCTATTGCTGCTACTGCTATTGTTGATGCTGCTGCGGCTACTGCTATTGTTGATGCTGCTGCGGCTACTGATATTGCTGCTACTGCTATTGTTGATGCTGCTGCGGCTACTGCTATTGCTGCTACTGCTATTGTTCATGCCGCTATTGTTGATGCTGCTGCGGCTACTGCTATTGCTATTGCTGCTACTGCTATTGTTGATGCTGCTGCGGCTACTGCTATTGCTGCTACTGCTATTGCTGCTACTGCTATTGTTGATGCTGCTGCGGCTACTGCTATTGCTGCTACTGCTATTGTTCATGCTGCTATTGCTGATGCTGCTGCGGCTACTGCTATTGTTGATGCTGCTGCGGCTACTGATATTGCTGCTACTGCTATTGTTGATGCTGCTGCGGCTACTGCTATTGCTGCTACTGCTATTGTTCATGCTGCTATTGTTGATGCTGCAGCGGCTACTGCTATTGCTGCTACTGCTATTGTTGATGCTGCTGCGGCTACTGCTATTGCTGCTACTGCTATTGTTGATGCTGCTATTGTTGATGCAGCTGCGGCTACTGCTATTGCTGCTACTGCTATTGCTGCTACTGCTATTGCTGATGCTGCTGCGGCTACTGCTATTGCAGCTACTGCTATTGTTGATGCTGCTGCGGCTACTACTATTGCTGCTACTGCTATTGTTGATGCTGCTGCGGCTACTACTATTGCTGCTACTGCTATTGTTGATGCTGCTGCGGCTACTGCTATTGCTGATGCTGCTGCGGCTACTGCTATTGCTGCTACTGCTATTGTTGATGCTGCTGCGGCTACTGCTATTGCTGCTACTGCTATTGTTGATGCTGCTATTGTTGATGCAGCTGCGGCTACTGCTATTGCTGCTACTGCTATTGTTGATGCTGCTGCGGCTACTGCTATTGCTGCTACTGCTATTGTTGATGCTGCTATTGTTGATGCAGCTGCGGCTACTGCTATTGCTGCTACTGCTATTGCTGATGCTGCTGCGGCTACTGCTATTGCAGCTACTGCTATTGTTGATGCTGCTGCGGCTACTACTATTGCTGCTACTGCTATTGTTGATGCTGCTGCGGCTACTACTATTGCTGCTACTGCTATTGTTGATGCTGCTGCGGCTACTGCTATTGCTGATGCTGCTGCGGCTACTGCTATTGTTGATGCTGCTGCGGCTACTGATATTGCTGCTACTGCTGCGGCTACTGCTATTGCTGCTACTGCTATTGTTGATGCTGCTGCGGCTACTGCTATTGTTCATGCTGCTGCGGCTACTGCTATTGCTATTGCTGCTACTGCTATTGTTGATGCTGCTGCGGCTACTGCTATTGCTGCTACTGCTATTGCTGCTACTGCTATTGCTGCTACTGCTATTGTTGATTGTTGATGCTGCTGCGGCTACTGCTATTGCTGCTACTGCTATTGTTGATGCTGCTGCGGCTACTGCTATTGCTGCTACTGCTATTGTTGATGCAGCTGCGGCTACTGCTATTGCTGCTACTGCTATTGCTGATGCTGCTGCGGCTACTGCTATTGCAGCTACTGCTATTGTTGATGCTGCTGCGGCTACTGCTATTGCTGCTACTGCTATTGCTGCTACTCCTATTGCTGATGCTGCTGCGGCTACTGCTATTACGGCTACTGCTATTGTTGATGCTGCTGCGGCTACTACTATTGCTGCTACTGCTATTGTTGATGCTGCTGCGGCTACTGCTATTGCTGATGCTGCTGCGGCTACTGCTATTGTTGATGCTGCTGCGGCTACTACTATTGCTGCTACTGCTATTGCTGCTACTGCTATTGTTGATGCTATTGCTGCTACTGCTATTGTTGATGCTGCTGCGGCTACTGCTATTGCTGCGACTGCTATTGTTGATGCTGCTGCGGCTACTGCTATTGCTGCTACTGCTATTGCTGATGCTGCTGCGGCTACTGCAGTACAGCTCAGAAATACCTAATTGTTTGCAAATCAAAAACAGAAACATATGTATGTTAGTATGCTACAATTTTGAATTGAACACGATGTAAGAGATAATGTGTTGAATGATTTTGAACATTAGCGCTATCTGTCTTCCAATCCGATTACGCTAAAAATAGTCAACGGTATATTTTTTATTTTGCTTTGGAAATAAACTAAGTTATTTCTGAGCTGAACTGTATAAAAAAATGTGTACGTAACACGTGCTATGTACGCGTTAAGGTGGTGCAATCTGATCTGTTAATCGCTCTACCATGTAAGAGTTTAAACGTGTTACATCTCCAGACCGGATGCGTGCGTCACACTAGCGCGCGATTACGTCCGTCATGCGCACGTATATGACCAAACTAGACACGTATTTTTTTTTACGGGCGTGCATTCAATTGCGGGCGAACATATTCCTCTTTATCAACAAATCTGCTGACCTTGCACGTGTATTAATAAGCGGCGCATGTTCTTAGAAATGTTCACGTGCAATTTCGCTTCATTATGGGTAAATAGGGTATATTATAATGTTTATTTCGTGACGTATAACCTCATAATTTAGGGTATCAATAAGCGTAATGACTCGAGTATATAATTACACAAATTACATTGGTTTAGCCATTTCTTATTATATAATGTCTGATTTCAAACTCTGTTTTCATACTGACCTGTCTAATTGGACCAATTGAAAAACCATCATAAATGTCACTAAATACTCACAACGAATAGACGGTTTGCAAACATATCTTAAGCCCTGGGACAATATCAAGCCACCTTATGCCTGTATCGTGTTGATTTTGAAATAATACAGGTGTTATAAATTGCTACTACATAATGCAATGTCTTTAAGCTCTACTATAATACAACTATCTTAAAAAAGTCACAAAGTAATTATTCAGATCAAATGTTGATTATTTTTAAATTTATTTTAATAGGCGAAAGAGTTAACAAATGAATATCATATTTGATTTGGCTGAACACATCTTATCGGACAAGGTGAATGTTACTGCCTTGCTTCTCTTGCCCAGTTCAGCACAGTCAGGCAGAATTCCCTTTGTCACCGTAGGTGATGCAGCATTCATACCGAGGATGAAATCAGACTTTGGAAAGACGCACATAGGATTTTCTACATTCTAGGGCAAGGATGGCTGTTGAAAAAGGCTTTTGAGATTCTTTCCACAAGATGGAGAATATCTCGGAAGAGTAATCTGCTGCTGACAAAGCTGATGTAGTGGTGATGGCAGCTTTCCTTTTGCACAACTTACTCCTGTAACCAATGGATAATCAGATGTGGCTTGATGAGGCAAGAGAAGCAGAGGGTACCATGCATCCATTAAGCAGAGGGTACCATGCATCCATTAAGCAGAGGGTGCCATGCATCCATTAAGCAGAAGGTACTATGCATCCATTAAGCAGAGGGTACCATGCATCCATTAAGCAGAGGGCACCATGCATCCATTAAGCAGAGGTTACCATGCATCCATTAAGCAGAGGGTACGATGCATCCATTAAGCAGAGGGTACCATGCATCCATTAAGCATAGGGTACCATGCATCCATTAAGCAGAAGGTACCATGCACCCATTAAGCAGAGGGTAGCATGCATCCATTAAGCAGAGGGTACCATGCATCCATTAAGCAGAGGGTACCATGCATCCATTAAGCAGAGGGCACCATATATCCATTAGGCAGAGGGTACCATGCAGCCATTAAGCAGAGGGAACCATGTAGCCATCAAGCAGAGGGTTTCATGCATCCATTATGAAGAGGGTACCATGCATCCATTAAGGCACATTGGAGGAAATTACGCTGGTCGAGAAGCCTTCGTCATACATGATAGCTTCTTTCAGTTCATCAACTCAGTAGAAGGAATAGTGCCATTGCAAGACAGGATGATTTGACGGAATACATAGCAGTAGTAATAGCAGCAGTAGGAATAGCAGCATGGAACATATACATGGAAGCAGAATGGAGAAATCCCGTTTGGGTTATACCCCGACCATCTCTAACTCGGTTCCAATCACGATTTGCCTGTGACGTGAATCCTAATTCCCAGAAAACTAAAAACTGTTGAATATTTTGAATAAGTTTCAAAATATTCAACATCATGTTTATTAAATAGTAAAGACGTACAATTCGTGCATCTTGACAGACTATTCCAGCTTAAAGACGGCTTGTTTCTGTCAATTATGATTGTGGATTGGGACACTGGATTATGACGTCAACCTGTATGTGGCGTAATTGATTATGATTGACCTCTAAACTGGATTCCTCCATTATTGTACCTGTTATTATTTAATCAGTGTTTGTAAATTCTTGTTTGAATAACATTGACTGAAATCATCAGTAATTTACGAGAAAACTGTAGATCAGAAATCTGCATCTGCATAATTATCCCGAGAACAGTCTTTCTTGTTTAAAATCAGATAAGTTTTAAGTTTTTCCTATGTACAACCACAGACAGACAAACATACACTAACCACGTGAAATTTGACTGGTTGGCTGCACCAAGCATGTTATCAATGTCTGTCTGTCTGTTTGTCTGTCTGTCTGTACAGTCAAATAATTGGCCATACGCGATTTGTCGATCGCGTAGGGCGTAAAAATTAGAATTGATTTCTAGTTTAGATCGGCGCGTCAGCGATTTACGCGTCCAGATTGTTGCGCACGCGTGCAGTTTAGCAATTAGCATAGACTATAATGGAAGCGTAAAATAATTTTTTAATACGTGACGCTCGCCCCGTGACGGTCGCATCTGGTTTGGGGGAGGTGTTAAAGGGATGGACTCTCATTGGCTAATCACTCTAAAGCTAGGTTCATACTTCAAGCGAAACAGGTATACGCGCGTAAAATTTAGAAACGCTCCCAACGCGGGGTTTAGAATGCTGCCTGTCTAGGAGCAACGAATGCTGTCTCTCTATGAGCTTAGAATGCTACCTGTCTAAGAGCCTGGAATGCTGCCTGTCTAGGAGCCTAGAATGGCGCTTGTCTAGGCGTATGGAATGCTGCCTGTCTAGGATCCTGAAATGCTGCTTCTCTATGAGCATAGTATGCTGCCTGTCTAGGAACCTGGAATGCCGCCTGTCTAGGAGCCTGGAATGTTGTCTGTCTAGGAACCTGGAATGCTGTCTGTCTAGGAGCTCTGGAATGCCGCCTGCCTAGGAGCCTGGAATGCTGCCTGTCTAGGATCCTGGAATGCTGCCTCTCTAGGAGCCGGAAATGATGTCTTTCTAGGAGCCTGGAATATTGCCTGTCTAGGAGCCTGGAATATTGCCTGTCTAGGAGCCTCGAATGCTGCCTGTCTAGGAGCCTCGAATGCTACCTGTCTAAGCCTGGAATCCTGCCCCTCTAGGAACCTGGAATGCCGCCTCTAGGAGCCGGAAACGCTGTCTATCTAGGAGCGTGGAATATTGCCTGTCTAGGAGCCTGGAATATTGCCTGTCTAGGAGCCTGGAATATTGGCTTCGAATGCTACCTGTCTACGAGCCTGGAATCCTGCCCGTCTAGGATCCTGGAATGCTGCCTCTCTAGGAGCCAGAAACGCTGTCTGTCTAGGAGCCTGGAATATTGCATGTCTAGGAGCCTGGAATATTGGCTTCTAAGAGCCTCGAATGCCTCCTGTCTAGGAGCCTGGAATGTTGCCTGTCTAGGAGCCTGTAATGCTGCCTGTCTAGGAGCCTGGAGTGATGCCTGCCTAGGAGCCTTTGACGGCGTCTGTCTAGGAGCCTGGAATGCTGCCTGTCAAGGAGCCTGGAATATTGCCTGGAATGATGCCTGTCTAGGAGCCTGGAATGATGTCTGTCTAGGACCCTGGAATGTTGCCTGTCTAGGAGGCTGGAATGCTGCCTGTCTAGGAACCTGGAATGCTGCCTGTCTAGGAGGCTGGAATGCTGCCTGTCAATGAGCCTGGAATATTGCCTGGAATGATGCCTGTCTAGGAGCCTGGAATGCTGCCTGTCTAGGACCCTGGAATGTTGCCTGTCTAGGAGGCTGGAATGCTGCCTGTCTAGGAACCTGGAATGCTGCCTGTCTAGGAGGCTGGAATGCTGCCTGTCTAGGAGCCTGGAATGTTGCCTGTCTAGGAGCCTGGAGTGATGCCTGTCTAGGAGCCTTGAGTGGCGTCTGTCTAGGAGCCTGGAATTCTGCCTGTCTAGGAGCCTGGAATGTTGCATGTCTATAAGCCTCGAACGCACGCACGCACGCACACACACACTTGTACAGGTAAAATACAATTGGCAAGATGGATGAAACGGTATCAATAGGTGTATGAGGGTTTTGAAAATTAGTTCTGTCTGATGCCGATCAAACATTTCTGTTTCAATTGGTACGAAATGATTGGAAGTTATCAAATTAGTGGAATACATCGATATTGTCGCTAGGCATATGCTAAATTCTGATGTTGTCGCCAAGCATATGCTGAATGCTGATATTGTCGCTAGGCATCTGCTGAATGCTGATATTGTCGCTAGGCATCTGCTGAATGCTGATATTGTCGTCAAACATATGCTGAATGCCGATATTGTCTCCAAGCATATGCTGAATGGTGATATTGTCGTTAGGCATCTGCCGAATGCTGATCGCCAAGTATATGCTGAATGCCGATATTGTCGCTAGGCATATGCTGAATGTTGCATGATTTAGCGTTTTAAGTCTAATTAGCATGTCGCCTCTCAAGTCTGGTTTACCAGATGTATCCAATGTATATAGTGTTGATAATATCTACATGCGTTAGCTCATGTATAGGCTAATAGACCTTTCCAGTTTATCCATCCATCATCTGACGTCATATGACGTCATAATCAACTAAGTGGCGTGTAGGATGACGTCATAATTAATTATCTTATGAATGACTCAATTTAGTTCGTCTTTAACGCATAGGGGTAGTGACAGTTAGTTGTACGAATTGTATGTCTACCATTTAATAAACTTTCTGTTGAATATTTTGAAGACTAATTTGACTTGGCGCTGTTGCTGCCATAGCTTTCTAGAAATTGATAATCAGGGCGTTAGTGAATCGATCGATTCCAACACAATCGAGGTGTGTGTGTGTGTGTGTGTGTGTGTGTGTGTGTGTGTGTGTGTGAGCGCGCGCGCGCGTGTGTGTGTGTGGAGCTTAGCTAAAGATGGGCGGGGCATAGCTAATAGTGCAAGGGTCCATTCTCCGACTCTCTGTGATGTGCTATTCCATCCTGCAATGTGTGCACGAGCTTGTCAATCTATTATGTCCATGTGGCATTAATTCACGCAGAACGACACCACTCACCCACCCACCAGCAGAGCTCAGCAACAGGCGATGGCTTATAAATAATTCCGTCTCATTTTATAAATAATTGACAAATACCTTGGGAGGGTAGATGTGTTCTAATGGACAAAATCAATAATCGACATTTAGTGTCATGTGAATAATTTAGATATGAACGATACACGACAAGGCAATGGGCGATCCCTGTTTCTCAGTCAATCATATGATGTCATGATCAACTACGCGACGTGTATAATGACGTCATAATCAATCAGGGCGTTAGTGGATCGATCGATTCCAACACAATTGAGATGCGTCTGTGGAGCTTAGCTATAGATGGGCGGGGCATAGAGAAGAGTGCAAAGGTCCATTCTCCATAAAAGTGACGTGACGAACTTTTCTACGGTATGTTATTAATGACGTAGATAAGTTCGTCACGAAGGCTTAATTGATAACGGACTAAGCGGAGTTGTACGAACTGTGTCTTTACTATTTAATAAATATGCTGTTAAATATTTTGAAACTAATTTGACTAGACGGCAACAGCACCCAGTCAAATTAGTTTCAAAATATTCAACTGCTTACCTATATAGGTTTTTGGAAATTGATGATCAGGGAATTCAGGGATCGATCGATCCCATCAAGGGCGACGCGTGGGTGGAGATTAGCTAGAGATGGTCGGGACATAAGTAAAACTGGTTTCCACGATAACCATAGGTCGTTCAATGCGTATCACGTTTCTAAAGGGATGTAATCCACCTTTAAAGTTTGTCCTGTCCCATTAAAGAGAGTAACGTTTGCACGGAATATAAGATGCATATTGATTTCTGTGACATTTACCCAACATGCAATGCGTCCCGGCGGGCAATGCCCTGACTACACAGTTGTATTTATTGGACGCAATATTATTTGAGTCTACTCTCGGTTCAGGCCGGAATTTCTCAGAGAAAGTGTCCTCATCTGCACGTACACCTGGTTTGGATGGTGCGAAGTTATTTGTCTCTGTCAACCAAGTTTTATTCACGAAAACTGGTCATTTGTCCGACAGCTCTTGGTGTCTAAGCAAATATGACGTGTTCGAGGCATTACGTATTTCAATCACCTTCCAGGAGGAGGAATGAGAAAGCTGTTGTATACAGAAACACCATTGAGTCAAATAATTAGTAAGCCGTGCGAGTGCTACGTGCTGCACATGTGATACAAACTTGAATTAAAGATGTTGTTGCAACAGCTTTCAGTCTATATATTCTAACATAATCATCATAACTGTCAGTCGACACTGACTGTAGAATTGATAAGCAATTTCACTGTAATTTGTTGATTATTATGATACCAACAACATTTCGAATTGTTAGCCACACAATTATCTGGCTGTCAGTATCTTACTATGTAGTTGAATATACCTAGATACGCCTTTTCACCAAGAATGAATGATTAGAGACCGCATGTACGTTTCATTGGTAGATCGTGAAGTGGTTAGAAATACATTGATAGCACAGAAATGTCCACGCGCTAGCTTTGCTAAATATTTTGTACGTTCAGGGATGGCGTACCTAG
This sequence comes from Chaetoderma sp. LZ-2023a, assembly GCA_034401795.1. Taxonomy (NCBI): domain Eukaryota; kingdom Metazoa; phylum Mollusca; class Caudofoveata; order Chaetodermatida; family Chaetodermatidae; genus Chaetoderma; species Chaetoderma sp. LZ-2023a. The sequence goes on from CM067371.1 coordinate 116,216,237, forward strand.
ACATATACTCACCCTACTTAGATAGAATATTGAAAATCAGCTGATTGTATGGACAAGAATTTGACAAAGTTGTTGGTGCCTTTGTCAGCATGAACTTATAGTCATATTGGTCTTCAAATCCACAGCAAGTTTTAACTGAAAATTATGATGATTATTTTAGAATTTTTATACTGAAAGCTGCTGCATCAACAATTTTCATTTAAATATGTATAAAATATATGCGTAGGCTTCAATAATCATTTGCACATGCAAACGTGGACTTTTCTTTGAGAAATCCCTGCCTGTATAAACAATAGACTCAAGGAATATGACGTCCAATATTTATAACGAATATGGCATCCAATAGTTGCAACGAATATGGAGTCTGGTTTTGCACGCTGGGTAGTATTGCTTAGAGCTCAACAGGCATCTCATATCTGGTACAAACTCCTCTCTATTTAATGGGACACGCGAAGTTTAAGTTACAGTAGCGTCTTTATAGACAAGATTTGCTGTTTGTTAATTACAGTTAAGCCTGTCTATTCTAAGCACAAAATAGCGTTGTTTATTAGCGAAACAGGACCGCTGAATTCAGGTCGTATATACCCTAGATGTCGGTGTCACAGGAGGCTGGTTTAGTATGACAGGCCGCTTGTTCGAACACGATTCTGGATCGTAACGTCATCCGCTCCCCGCCACCTCTCTCAAGGTGTGTGTAGAAATAAGGATGTAGCAAAAGTGCCTGTAAATACGAGGCTATAGAAATATGCGTCTTGAAATGTGCGTGCGTGTAAATTTGTAGGTGTGGCAATATGTATGTATGCGTGCGTGTGTGGGTTTGTAGATTTGTGGTTGTGTAAATCTGTGCGTGTGTAGATGTGTGGGTGTATAGATGTGTGGGTGTGTAGGTTTGTGGGTGTGTAGGTTTGAGGGTGTGTAGATGTGTGGGTGTGTAGGTTTGTGGGTGTGTAGATTGGTGGGTGTGTTGATTTGTGGGTGTGTAGATTTGTGGGTGCGTAGATTTGTGGGTGCGTAGATTTGTGGGTGCGTAGATTTGTGGGTGTGTAGATTTGTGGGTGTGTAGGTTTGTGGTTGTGTAGGTTTGTCGGTGTGTAGGTTTGTGGGTGTGTAGGTTTGTGGGTGTGTAGATTTGTGTATGGAGACGTGAGTATGTTGATACGTGAGTGTGTTGAGATGTGGGTGTGTAGAGACGTGAGTGTGTTGAGACGTGAGTATGTTGAGATGTGGGTGTGTTGAGACGTGAGTGTGTTGGGATGTGAGTGTGTTGAGATGTGGGTGTGTAGAGATGTGAGTGTGTCGAGATGTGGGTGGGTTGAGATGTGGGTGTGTTGAGATGTCGGTGTGGTGAGATGTGGGTGTGTTGAGATGTGGATGTGTTGAGATGTGAGTATGTTGAGATGTGAGTGTGTTGAGACGTGAGTATATTGAGATGTGGGTGTGTTGAGACGTGAGTGTTGAGATGTGGGTGTATTGAGACGTGGGTGTGTAGAGACGTGAGTGTGTTGAGACGTGAGTATGTTGAGATGTGGGTGTGTTGAGATGTGGGTGTGTTGAGATGTGGGTGTGTTGAGATGTGGGTGTGTTGAGACGTGGGTGTGTTGAGATGTGAGTGTGTTGAGATGTGGGTGTGTTGAGACGTGGGTGTGTTGAGATGTGAGTGTGTTGGGATGTGGGTGTGTTGAGATGTGGATGTGTTGAGATGTGAGTGTGTTGGGATGTGGGTGTGTTAAGATGTGAATATGTTGAGATGTGAGTGTGTTGAGATGTGGGTGTGGTGAGATGTGGGTGTGTTGAGATGTGGGTGTAGATATATGTATCAGTATGAGCGCTTGGGTAATGGACATTTCCAGAGTAATGACGTCATATGACGTCACAATCAGCTAAGCGTCGTGTATTATGATGTCACAATCATTACGTCACAAATGGTTCCATTTAGACCGTCATCAAATCTCAAACAGTCCGACACGTCTTTGTAATTCTTTGCTATTTAATAAACATGCTGTTTAGGAAGCAACAGCACCCAGTCAAATTAGTTTCAAAATATTCAACAGCTTACCTGTGTAGGTTTTTTGGAAATTGATACTTAGCGGGTTCAGAGATCGATCGATCCCAACACGAGCGAGGTGTGGGTTGAGCTTAGCTAGAGATGGGCGGGGCATAGATACAAATGGAAAGGTTCATTCTCTGAGAGGAACAAAAGTGGGTTAAAACTCCCATCAGATAAAGGAACCTCAGGCTTGTAAAGTCTCCTACACATGAATAATAATAATAATAATAATAATAATAATTATAATTATAATAATAATAATAATAATAATATGATTTTCAATGAGCAGATCATTAAGGGCTCAGTTAGAGTAATACTGTCAAAACACAATGATGGGCAACAGACGTTGAGAGGGTTGAATAACTCTATTCACGGAAAATAATTAAATGAAACGCGTTGAACACAAATCTGTCTCCTTTTTTTTAAATACTATGACAATACTGAAGAGCAAAACAGTAGAAATAACCCACCTGCAACGCATGCGTCTAACCCGCAGAGATTTAATCATAATACAAATATTCGCAAAGCAGTACACTTCTGGTTGAACCACATGATAGCACCAAGTAGACCAATAAATTATAATGTGGCCATGAATCAGACAGTAATATTGAGTTTGTTGATTATTCCATCTACCGCCCATTACTATTTAATAGGGATGTCTGCTAACAGTGAGAGCGTCATAGGCAAAGGTTGTGCCCCCCCCCCCCCATGTTACCAATATGTACATGGAAGAAATGGAAAACATTCATAAAATGAAAATAAATGCCCTAAGCCTTAGTATGTATCGGGAAGACATCTTCTTAATTCGATCACAGGATATAGAGGCATTCAAAATATTTGACTATTTATACCGCATTTACCGAGTGATACGCCTAGCCCGCCCTGCGCTAAGTTTGTTTGGCAGACAGGGGATGATGAAACATTTATGAAGTCTAGGATGCATCCTATAATTAGGGCAAAAATCATCTGTTTTATGTCGCTGCATTTACTCAAACCATTCACCAATCTGATTAATCCCATTGGTGTTGGTGAGTCTCTAATTGATTCAGTTACTGATATAATTTCCAATGCCCCTGTTTAAGACTATATGATCGGCCTCAACGTGGCGCATGGGTGTAACCCACTGGGTGTCAATCCAGATATTTGGAGGGGCTAACCAGAGCACAACGCTAATGAAATGACACTTGGAGATCGAATCAACCGAAATGGTGCTCGCCCTGTGAGGATCCGCCAGGCAGGTGCAGCGCCGGGCTTTATGCCTCGAAGGAGCCCACCCTCAGCTACTGGAAGTCCCATCAACTCGTCTTGTGGAGCCAGGGTACGAGGATGGAGAACCGCTGGCCAACCGAAAGAGAAGACCAAACCCAAAGAGAACCCCAGTATCAACATCATGCACTGGAACGCAGAAGGGGTTACTAACACGAAATCAGAGCTCGAACAGTTCCTGTACGAAAACAACATTGATATCTGCTGCATCCAAGAGACACACCTGCAAGAAGGAAAACCATTTAAGAGCAGAGGTTACCAGATTTTCCGGTGTGATCGAAGAGGAAGAAAGAAAGGCGGGGTGATCACCTTGGTCCGAAACAGCGTGAACACCAGCCAGATCAAAACCTTTATGGAAGAGGCAGAATATATCAAGATCAAGGTAACAACCAGCAACTCTGTGAGTGACATTGTCAATTATTACTGCCCTAATGACAAGAATCTCTCACTTGACACAATCCAGGTCCCGGACTGCCACTTCCTCATTGCGGGAGACTTTAATAGCCAGTCCCAGAGCTGGGGATACAGAACACTTGATAAACGAGGAGAAGACATTGAAGCATGGCAAGATGAAAAGCACCTTTTACTTGTCAACGATCCCACAACGCCGGACTTGGCATTTTGTACAGAAGACATTCACAGAAACCTCAGTAGAGTGGTCGGATCGCTGTCAGGAGGAAGCGACCACCGCCCAGTCCTCCTCTCTCTTTCTGGAAGTATTTTGACAAGTTCACCTCAACATCCAAGGTTAAACTACAAAAAGGCAAATTGGAGTCTGTTCGGCATTCGTTCCAATGAGCTTACCCAAAATATAGCGGTAGAAGGGAGAAACATCAACAATGTGGTCAAGGAATTTAATTCAAGTATCCTCAAGGCTGCCAACAAAGCAATTCCTCGAGGGTTCATGAAAAACTACCGCCCCTACTGGACAACAGAACTGCAAGCAGCACATGATAAACTAGACAAGGCCAGAGAAGATACAGAGCGTAATCCCTGTCATGAAAACCATTTAACGCTATAACAAACTAAAGCCAGGTATCTAAAGACCAAGCTGGAGGCCAAAAGAAGAAGCTGGAGGGAAAATACGGCAGGGTTTAATTTAGAGAGAGACACCACAAAGCTATGGAGACTGATTAAAGCACTGAATGATGAGGGTGTCGGGGGAGAGAAGATTACTCTTGAAGAAGATGGCCAAACACTGACAGGAAAGATGGCTGCAGATGCCTTTGCGAAGGCATATGCAAAAGAAAGCAACATTCCTATATCACGAATGCGTCAAAAAGAGTTTAGAAAAGAGCAAAAGGAAAGAACAGACACCAACACTCACGATGCAATGAATGTTGACATTAGTTTAGCAGAACTGAAGAAGGCTATCCGCCAATTGAAGAAGAAATCTCCCGGGCCAGATGGCATTACGAATGAAATGATCCAACACCTTGCTAGACATCTTTAATCTCAGTTGGACCAATGGAGAGGTTCCTCAGTGCTGGAAGGAAGCCAGAATGACTCCTATTCTGAAAAAAGGGAAGAACAAGACGAAAGTGCTGAGCTACCGTCCTATCAGTCTTACAAGCTGCATATGCAAGACCATGGAGCGCATCATCAGCCAGGGGTTGCAGTGGTACCTGGAGTCGGAGAACATTATAGTTTCAGAGCAGGCCGGCTTCAGAAGATACAGGAGAACAGAAGCTCAAACAACACATCTTGCACAGGTCATAGAGGACGCTTTTCAAGCCAAGAAGGTGATGCTAGCTTCCTTTATCGATCTGCAGAAGGCATTTGACAAGGTGTGGAAGGATGGCCTCCTCGTGAGGCTCCGGCGCACAGGCATCGGTGGCAACATGTTCCGATGGACCAAGTCATACCTACACAATCGCAGAGCTAGGGTGCTGGTAGATGGACAATCTGGACAGAATGTATTGCTGAGACAAGGGGTGCCATAAGGCGGAGTATTATCACCAACTCTGTTCATACTCTTCATTAATGACATTGTAGCAGAGCTTCCCAAAGGGATCCAAGCAGCCCTCTATGCAGATGACTTCGTACTCAGGTGCACCGAGGAGTACACAACGACTGCCACGTACAGAATGCAGCTCGCCTTGGACAGAATTACAGCTTGGGCCAATCGCTGGTGTATTACCATCAACAAAGAAAATTCATCATCCATGCTATTCTCACTGTCCACCAAAACCAAGGCTAGCAATCTGACACTGGGCGGTACTCCACTCGAGTACGAGGACCAGCAAACATACCTGGGTGTCACCTATGACAGAAGATTAACATGGAAGGATCACATCCAGAACGCAGAGGCAAAGGCCAGAAGAAAGCTAAACATCATGAGGAAGCTGGCAGGAACAAAGTGGGTGCCGTACGACCACACCTTGAGTATGGATCCAGCTCATGGATGACAGCAGCTAAGTCTCATCAACAGAACCTCGACAGAGTACAAAACCAGGCACTGCGCATCATCACTGGTGGAATGAGAACATCAGCACTGCGCATCATCACTGGTGGAATGAGAGCATCACCAATAGAAAAAATGGAGCAGACAGCAGGCATCCCCCCACTTAGCAAAGGAAGGGAATGCAAAGCACTGATCCAAGCTGCAAAGTTCAAATCGTTCAACAACCACCCGATGAAGGTGAGGCAAGCCCAGTTGTTATCAGGAAGACTTAAAAGATCGAGTTTTGTGAAAGAAACAAAAGCACTTCAAAGGAAACACCAAGAAATGTTGCCAGCACAAATAGAAGACCCAAACCACACCCTTGATCCTCCACCCTGGGAAAACAAACTAGAGAGCATAGCTATTCGCACCACAGTACCTCATCTCACAACCAAAGATGAATACAGTGATGTGAGCAAGAAGGCCCTGACCCTAGCCATACTGGAAGAAATGTACCCAAAGTAGACATGGATAATGATCTACAAAGATGGATCAACCAAAGATGCAATTAGGAGCGGAGGTGCCGGACTGCACATACAGTATCCAAACGGACAACATGAGTTAGTTGCAATACCGACAGGCAAACACTGCACAAACTACAGAGCTCAAGCACTGGTTCATGCAGCCAATACCATCAGCAGAACAGCAGACCCTATTGCACAGATTGTCTTTTTATCTGATGCCCGCTCAGTCCTTGAGGCTATCACCAAAGGTAAGCTGCCACAACTTGAAGAAGTACTGCAAACCAACAAATGCTTTCGGATAGCACTGCGGTGGATCCCCTCACACTGTGGAGTACAAGGAAATGAGGAAGCAGACAAGATGGCAAAGGTGGGTGCAGAAGAGAATCAGACAGAAAACATGGTTACCTGTACATAGATGAAGAATATCATCAAGTCACTCTATAGAACACCTCAATCAGAAGATGCCTACCATCTTCTCTCGAGGCCAGAGCAAGTGACCATTCTTCGTCTCAGAACTGGACACAACAGACTAAACCAACACATGTACAGGCGGTTCCACTTTACGACATCGCCCGTTTGTCCTTGTGGAGTAGCAGAACAGACCACAGAGCACATACTTCAATGTTGCAGTACGTATCAGCTGCTGAGAGAAGAGATCTGGCCTTTGTCAACCTCTTCTTGAAAAGCTGTATGGGCCTGTGGAAGAACTGCAGAAAACCACAGATTTCATCTTGAGAACGGCTCTCCAAGTGTGATACCAGCGATCGAAAAGAAGAAGAAGAAGATTTCCAATGCTGCCAAACTCTCTGGCATAAAGCATAAAGTCGAAAGGTTACACATCAGGGAAAAAGAAACAATTGTCTAAGAAGAATCGATGGTTTGACAATGATTGGCATGCTCTGAAGAGAGATCTCAGAAGTGTGGCCCGCAAAAACGTTCTCAAATTCCATGCTCATTACCAACTCTCAAACATTGCGGGGAAATGTTTAAAAACACATTGCAAAAAGAAGGTTGCTTTGAAACAACTGATATTGCATCAAATGGGATCCATGCAGTCCAGAAACCCCAACGTCTTATCGAAGCCATATGCTGAACTTAGAGACTTAAACAGAGACTCCAATGGCAATGTAATTTCTTGTAGGGAATGGGCGTCGCAAATTGCTAATAAAGACCCTTCCTACGTTGGTACTGATCTGGAATACACAATCAACAACAAGGACATAACCAGCTTTCACCAGTTTTGCTAAGATTGTTCAGTTTTAGACTAAGCGCTGGTCAGTTTCCAATGGCATGGCGCTGTAAACTTTTATCTCTTATACACAAGAAAGGGGGCATGTCCACCAGTAACCAATGTAACAGCATAATTTTCCAGTCTGTCCATCAATCAATCCGCTGACTATATGTCTACCTGTGCCAATCCATGTGTCTATATGTTGAATGTTTTGGATGCTATTTTACCGAGAGTTATTGCTGCCTAGTGCAGCATCGGTTTCCAGTCAGATTATTTTGGCAATATTCAGCAACTTATTGGCACGTTTCCTTAGAAATAGCGACACTGGTATTTAAGGGGTTATATGGTTAATTTACTGGCTAGCTATATGTGTATTGCATGTGGCATTATAGTTAAAACAACACAAACTAATCGGTCTATTTATCTGTTAAATCACACATAATATATCTACCAATGATAATCCTGCAACATGATGTTTGTCTAGATATATGTATATAGCCGCCATACATTATTAATATTAATATATTAGCATTTTTATATGTCTGTGTAACCATAATGTTTGGCTATATATTCATATCAAAGAGTGTGTGCCAATAAATAATATGAATCTGAATAAACATTTGATATTACTACTATTAATACTGCCGCTGCTGCTGCTGCTGCTGCTGCTGCTGCTACTACTTCTACTACTACTACTACTACTACTACTACTACTACTACTACTACTACTACTACTACTATTAACCGGTAGTTGAAAGATAGTCCGGTGAAAGAGAAAATTTGTCCATTGGATTCTAGTCTAGTGGTAGGCTACTCGGCCCGCAAACGCTAGGCGGAATGTAGAATTGTTTCGGTTCGAACCCTACTCAGGTCGGATGATGTCTGAGCTATATCTTAGTGCCAGTGTGTCTCCAATTAAAAAAAAAACTAGTGGTTAATGATAATTTAAAAAATGCTGCTGCTGCTGCTGCTGCTACTATTGCTACCACGCCTCCTCCTCCTCCTCCTCCTCCTCCTCCTCCTCCTCCTCCTCTTCCTACTACTACTACTACTACTACTACTACTACTACTACTACTACTACTACTACTACTACTACTACTACTACCACCACCTACGACTACTACTACTACTGATGCTGCTGCTGCTACTACTACTACTACTACTACTACTACTACTACTACTACTACTACTACTACTACTGCTGCTGCTGCTGCTGCTGCTGCTGCTGCTACTAATACAGTTAAAACTACTACTACTACTACTACTACTACTACTACTACTACTACTACGTTTGTAGTAGAGAAATATATGTGTTTATCATTGTAGTAGATACGATATTGTTGCCATTGTAAGTACGTTTTACCGTGTTGTGGTTAGATTGTGCAAAGGTTAATGATAATCAACATTCTCTACATATCGTGGCCTGGCATGAAAACAGACAATTCATTCATTTACCTGAAGAGAAACACAATATACCGGCTAACTAAGGCAGATACAACTGGGACATGTTGAGAAAATAGGTTAAGTAGGTCTTGCAACAGACAAAGCGATCTATTGATATCTATATATTGGAAAATACATTGAGCATTTAGTATTGATGAGTATCTGAGGTATTGCCGGAGTAGAATGCGTACACTTACACCTGTTTATAGTGGACACCTACCCGTGGCGATAACGATGGTGGTTCTTCACTACAGGTTGTCCGTCATCAGATTGCCCGACTTAATTAATCAGCGGAATCAGGCGACAAATGCTATGTTACCATCTTCAGTGAGTTATATTAAACGGCCACCTGCCTTTCTTGGCGAGTCATTAATTGTCCAGTCACCACCGGTTGAAGGCAGGTTGTCCTGAATTTCTATGTAAGAAACCCAACAAACACACGAGTCCTATGCACAGAAATGCTCAATCGAAGATCAGTAAAAGCCCCAAAATGTCAGACAAAAAAAAATAAACAAAAGTGTTTGATGAAGAATCGATCCTTCTTTACACGGAAATGTGTTTGTTGAATGTACGTGCCTTTGATTACATGTCCTGGTTACTGTCTCAATCTTGGCCAGGTGTGATAAACTGTACTTGCACGAACGAAATGTATCTGGAATGTAGGCTAATTATCGATATTCATTCGACGTAGAAGGATATTTTAAACAAAAGGCACTACCTCTAATCTTTTTTTATTTCCAATAACCTATAATTTTAAATACTAGAAAATAATACCATAAAGTAATTTTCTCTATAAAACCTATAAACTATATACACCCAGTGATTGGTCATCCTACAACTTTATACCTTGTCTGAGTGTTTATACATTACAATTCTGCGATGCTGATGAAGACATGCGTTAACTTAACGTTGTCATAAATATCCGCAAGAAATGGAAGGATCCGAACTGTCACTCAAGTATATGACGACATTATCAAAATACGTCACTTTTTATCTAACATCAGACAGTAACTGCCTGAACTGTGTATCTTGATGGATTTACAATTTGATAAAGATTCGGTTGGATTCTTTTTCTTGCTCTCAAAAAGGGAGGCGAAAGTTTGGGAGTTGGTGGAAATGGTGACATCGGCGTCAGCGTCCACTGCAGTGTAGGTTTTATAAAACAACAAGGGATTATCCGATACGAATAAAATTTCACAGATTCATTTTATGCTATGCTTAAAACCTCTCTGGATCATAGTTATATTGATTTTCAGATGTTTCCATACTTTTATATCGATTGAACTTGATCTGTATTCTCAGTCCAGGTTAAGGCTTTTTACCGCGGTAAGGGTTTTTTCAAACACCATTTACATCAATAAGCGGTTATCAGAGTTAAATAAAACTTCACAGATATCTCCTGTACGATGGTTAGTACTAGCGCACGCCAAAAAGAAATCGGTTTCCAATTTTTTTCCATAGTTTTTTGCGTTTGAACTTTGACAATATTGGGACTGATTTGTATGGCCAGGTAGAGGTTTGTGCTACGTTAAGCAATGACATTTATATCAACAAGGGCTTATCTGATTTGAATAGAAGTTCATAGATTTGTTCCATACGATACTAAGAACTAGTTCACATCAAAAGGTCCTAGCCTCGGCTAATTTGCATACAAATAAGGTAATGTTTTTTTCTGCGTTAAGCCTTTTCAAACCACATTTGGGGTCACCCGATTTGCAAAAAAAACTCACAGATTTGTTCCATGCGATGCTCAGGACTAGTTCACATAGAAAAGAAATGAATTTTCAAAAATTGTCCAGATTTTTTCAGTATTTTAATTATTTTAGGGCTGGATGCAATCCAGGTTAAGCGTCTTTCAAATGGCGGTTTACTGAACAAGTGTTTATATCCGATTTAATTAAAACTTCATAAATTCATTCTATGCGATGATTACATCTAGTCTGCATGATAACGAAATAGATTTTGGAAACTGACCTATTTACTGGATTTGAACTTTGATCATTTTAGGGATAATTTTCATCCAGGTTATGTGTATTATGCTGCTGTTACGGTTTTTTCAAATGGCAATTTAATGAGCGAAGAAGTATCCAATTTAGATTAAATGTTTCGATTTGCTCCACAGGTTGGTTATAAGTAGTATGCATCATATTAATGTACTTGATGTTGAAAATGTTTCTACTTTTGTCAGGCTTGGAAATTTGCAAACGTTTGGACCATTTGCCTTTTGGTCAGACCTGGTATGCCAGTAGTCACTGCATTGCCGGTTACTACCAGGATGTAAGGCTTTATGGTTCAGTCTTCAAGCTATGCTTCTCCGAAGCTATGCTGGGCTCTTGGGTAAATGTCGATTTTGATTCTACAAGTAGATTGTCTAATTTCAAAATGAGACTATCCGATAGGCCATCATATCCTGTGATGTTTAATTAATATACAGGTAATCTATTTGCTATCTTCTGATAAAAAGGCTACATAAGAAGGCGATATATTTGATATCTTAGGTAACTCTTCTTTGACTGGGGGCTATTGCTGATGCTTTATAGTTACAATAGAGACTGTTGATTCTGGGAATGCATGGCTCAAAGTAATAAAATTAAATCAAACGTGTGTAAAAAGTGGGTGCGGCTGGATAGAAATCGGCGGGGCATGACTAGATAGATAGGGCTATATTGGTTTCAATGTTCTTTCAATTGTCCACACATTTAATATCTGTGCGCGACCAGACTGCTGCAAAACATGCGTTTTGTCTCATTTGTTGTGCCATAGAACTGGTTCTCAATCTTAATGTTGGGTCTTTTGTTCCATATAGGGTTTTAAGAGGTTCTCTCATATCACCATACCATTTTGGTGTTTTCTCTGTGTAAATCTGAAGGATGGGCATTTTAATCATCTTTTGTTTGCAGATGCAGTTGTTCACGGAGATAGTTCTAGCCTGCTTCATCTGAAAAGCCATTTATAAACACATGTTACCAAATTTAGCGTTTTAAATGCTTGTCCTAGTTTATCTCAAATGTTATCAACGCTTTCAGCTCGCATCGATTTTTGCTCTTTGGAATAGATGACAGGAACCGCAACAGGGTCCACTTATTGTACTATGAGATATTCTCAGATATTTGATCAGGTGCTTTGGTCTTTGACACTTTGGGTCATGTCATGGTTCTTCACTAAGGGATTTGATGGAGATGGTGAGTTGTCGGTCATCCGGACTTCATATGTAAGAATTTTGTTATGCTTTCTGTGCTTTGATGGTTCAACATCATGCAGTCTTTCTATTACATTAATGGGCGTACCTTTGCTGGCTTTCGGTAGCATTTGCATACCAATATGCTGTACATGTTTGACTTGTTCCATCATTGTTCTACAGTCACTTCTGCAGTACGCGATACTACGTGCATTGGAGTCATACTCTCGTACATGTCATACAGTACGAATATACACCTACTTCAAGATCTTCGAGTCTGCTTCCCATATTCCTTAAGAGCGCTTCTTCGTGATTACAGTACATGTGCCACATGACACTTCCAGGAAGATCACAAGACATTCTAATGCAATGATCTCATCCTATTGAATTGAACTGGATAATTTATACATATATGTTATATAATGCGGCAATAATATAATGAGCATGACCTGAAGGTGGTGGTTAGTTGTATCCCACAGTACTGACATATCATGCCATCGATATTCCCGTGACGAGCCCTGGTACTAACGCACTAGTCTGACACCGAGGTAGTATGGAGATCCATTTTAGCTATGCCCGCCCATTTCTAGCTAGTTTCCGCCTACTTGTCCACGAGCACTGGAATCAATATATATATACTCTCAATCCTGAATTCCCCAAATCATAATTTCAAAGGTATCTATACAGGTAAGCTGTTGAATATTTTAAAACTAATTTGACTGGGTTATTTTTCTGCTTATGTTGGCAAAAGCACCCAGTCAAATTATTTTCAATATATTCAACAGAATGTTTATTAAATAGTAAAGACAAACAATTCATACACAAGACGGACTTGTTAATGTTCATGACGGAGCTGTATACGTCACTATGTGTTGTGGCGTCAGCCTATATATGACGTAAATGAGTATGACGTCATGTACTTGAGTGACATATCGGATCCCTCACTTACCTACTGTTTGGATGTGCACATCACGTACTATTAAGAGACAATAGTCTGCTTAATGCAGTGACATTGTGATAGCCATCTTTAGATAAGGCGCTCATCAATATGATCCCTACATTAACTCAACGACGAGATTAATTACTACCTACACCGATCCTCATTACTACCTACACCGACCATCGATTCACGTATTGAATGCAATATCACTTGCTGAACGCATCGTGTTGGCATGGCAGCGAATAATAAAACCAGCTTGCAAATAAATATATGTCATCTCGCTTATTTCCATACAATCGGAAAAATACGGCAAGATCAAACGAGGTTCGCACCACTCATGAACAAGGGAAATATGAGAAATATATTTTTGAGAAGAGAATGACTAGAATTATATATTAGGGCGTGTGTGTAATAGGTGCTTGACACGCCGATACAGATCATTTCTAGCCAGCTAGTGTAATGTAGTGACGCGCTGGTGACGCCAGTTCTAAGCTATAGGCCCTATATATATATATTATTACTCAACACATTGTTGCCAAGCAGTGATGACGTAACGATGCCGTATGTTATTACTGTTGAAATGCCAGTAGGGTCAGATACCCAATTCATAGTACAACCCCACCCCCACCTCCCCACCAGCAGCATAAAATGTCTGCGCATGCGTATTGTGCAAGTACATGGAGGGGTAAGATTGTCATTTCCTAACGTCAAAAGTATAATCGTTAAAAGTATAATTGGATTAGCGTCTTTAAATATCCAGCACTATTTGAAGACGTGCACCTTTACTCTCGGTCGGGTACTACTCAAGATAATTTGTGCCAATCCGCATAATCAGAGTACTCTGAATTGGGTATCCGACTTACACGTTGTAAAGGATATAGTTTGATATATTTTAATAGAAATCATTTTGTTGGAACAATTACAAATATATTCAAACCGGAAATAGTAATATATTGCACTTAATTGTGTCTGTATTGTATTGCGTATTGAACTTGTAGTGGTGAACCACTAGGCATACAGTGATCGTGAAGGTATAATGACAAATCTCAAGAGAAAGAGAGCAGAATGAGTGTGACTATGATATATAATTTGCTTAATATGTAATAAACATAATCTCTTATTTCGTCCTTATTTCGTGTTAAATTTATCACACTTACTTGGAGTAAGACCTCATTTGGAAATCGCTTGAGATTGTTCCAAATGAGATCCCACTAACGTCGTGTAGAAAGTAGCTTTTGTTAATTACATCCTCTTATAACGTAACGGTAGTTATTTAGATCCCCTTATAAAGTAAATTACTTTAGTTATTGGGATCTATTAAAGTAACTTTAGTTATTGAGATCTTCTTATAAAGTAGCTTTAGTTATTTAGATCCTCTTATAAAGTAACTTTAGTTATTGAGATCTTCTTATAAAGAAACTAGTTATTGAGATCTTCTTATAAAGTAACTTTAGTTATTGAGATCTTATAAAGTAACTTTAGTTATTGAGATCTTCTTATAAAGTAGCTTTAGTTATTTAGACCATCTTATAAAGTAACTTCAGTTATTTAGATCATCTTAGGAACTACTCTAGTCGTTATCCTGTGTCACTCAGTAGCAATTAGGTGCTGTGCGTTATTAAAATGGCACCTGTTTGTGTAAGTATTCTTAGAAGTAGGCTTCTAATTACAACTATTTACTTATATCGATCCAACACAGTACTGTTGTTGGTACAAATGTATTTATATTCTATATCAATAAATATACGCAGAAGTCCAAAAGTCGTAATAGTATGGAATCATTTTAAAAATATAATCACAAAGCATACTGTTGATACATGTTATTCATGTATGTCCGCTTGAGTGGACAAGGTGCTCAGCTGGCAGGGCTTGTAATATATAGATATTCAGCGCTGTATATGTGACACATTAAACGGGGGCACTAACTGAGGACGGTCACAGCACGTTAAATGATACATTAAGCAAAATAAAATATATTATTTGCGTATTTTTTAATTCCCTTATGGTAGATTTCGTCACGAAAGTCATTTTCTTCAATTTTTATAAGCATTACGTAGTTACGTCATTGCGTGAATGATTGTTGCAGTATGACAACATCGCGTGAGCAGTAGGCCTACTTTATTGTTGATGAGCGAGTTCACAGCAGCTCATTCAGACACCACCACATTAATGAGATGCAACAGAAACACGAGTGTTTGTTAAACTAGAACTTGAATAGAATATCCTACTTTGTAATTGTATAATAGACCTGTTTCTTCTACTCTGAAAACACGTGTGGCGTAATTTGAATACACGTGGATATTATTCATGGCTTGTCAAAATTCATTACTTTAACCGGAATTTTAACAATGATAGAATATATAAATTACAACAAAATCTTTATTTTTGGTTGTTTTCATTGAAATCTAATTCGCGGTTGTGATCCCATTTAAGGTCATACTCTCGACTCAAATATGCGGTTTTTGCATACAAAAATGCAGGAGATTTCGCGAGAGAGAACCCTCTTATACACATTCGGAGCAGTAGCATAGCCAGGGGGCAGCAGGGGGGGGCGCTCGCTCCCCCTGGACCAATCTTCCCAAATATGGCGCCTAAATCATGTCCGTGTCCAGAAACGTGTATATGTGTTACACATATACACGTTTCTGGACGTCCCAAAATCCCAAGCCAACTTTAACAAGTTAATATACATTGAAAATTAGAACTATTTATTTTTACAACCTTGTTAATGTCTTCTTGTCGCTATTTTGAGACTTTTTGTTTTAATTACGCTACATCAAGACAAAGAATAGTATAATACACGCTACGTTCTCGGTAGAATAAAATAATTGGCGACGTTGGGATGCTATTTTCTCTTTATTAAAGAAATTTAAGCAGATTCCGACGCCTAATTGGTATGCGGGGTGGCGCCTTTTAAGTCATCCCTCAAGTTGGGTGGCGCCTTTTTAGACCACGCTCCACCTGACGTGAAAACCTGACTACGCCACTGATTTGCAGCGTGGGCCCCCCCACCCCTATCCCCCCCACCCACAACCCTCCCACCACAGACACATAGTTGGCACCCCCAGTCAATATCCCCCAGACACGTACCCTACTATCATTTGTGCCATATTAACAAGGTGCGGACCTCGTTTTAGTATTAGCATAAAACGCTTCCGTTAATCTCGGAATATAAATATAACTTGCTTATATGGTTAACTTGATATTGCGATTCTGGTAATTCAGTGTTGAAACGGGTTAACAAGTAGTCACTATCTATGTATACATAGACCTGACGTTAATTAACCCTTACCACACTGATATCAGAATTTTTCATTTTCAAGTTAAATTAAAAGATGAACTACTGTTCATTCTTCAACAAATATTTTGGAAGATGGTGCTATCCTAGGCAGCAATATCGTCCACCAAAATTGTTGAAAAATGTATACCAATTTCTTTGCTATTGACCCAGTAAACGATAGTATAGTGACATCAGACTGGTAAGGGTTAAGATAATGAGGGATTGTCATTGCCAGGGGGTTGTGTGTGCTACGTCAGGTGTCGATTTAATTAAACATTTACAGGCGATAAAATGTGTTAATACCCACCAAAAGATGCCAGAAGAGACACCAGCACAGAGAGCCTTTGAATTCGTGGGAGCCATCAAATACAAAGCCAGGAGAGGACGTCATTGCATACATCTAAGTGAGCGCGCTGCGAGGTGACCTCAAGAAAGCAGGAGTCAGTACTCTCAAGTAAAAAATGGACCTGAGGAAGCTTAGGATTTCGCCTGAGGACAGGACACAGTGGGCAAAAGCGAAGAAGGACTGATTGCCGCTGTAGGATGTTTCGACAACTACAGCCGCAGAATACAGTAACCATACATACACATAGGTAGTATTACTGTCCGCATATCGACATGGCGATGGACTTCAGCTATAATAATTATTCTGCCTGTTGCTTCTAACACTATTGTTCCTGCTACTGCTACTCTTGCTATCGTCGCTGCCACTGTCTATAATGAAGAGAGGGCGGAGGGGGAGAAAAAGTGTGTTTCACTGACTGATCAGGTATCGCCGCAGGCGACCTTCACTGAGGCTGTCAGACTGTTCATATGAATTCATCCCTCTGTGGCATCGATCTAATCCGGTGGTACGGAAAGATCAAAGGTATATCTGAATAGAAAGACGACCTCGCCGTAAAGGTGATCATCCCTGATCATGTAGAATGCGAATGCTCATCATATTCACATCGGCAATTATCACCCCGCCTTTTTATTTGCTACAGGATACAGAGTGAGTTTGTTTTTCTCAGGTAACTGCGTAAATAATGCGTATACTTATGGCCCAGACCGAAACCATATAATCACGTGGGATAATAGTCGCGGTAAAGGGGCGTTTGCCCGTGTGGTAATGGATAAATCCAGTATTAGCTATGCCCCGCCCATCTCTAGCTAAGATCCGCCCACGCTTTGTCCGTGTTGGGGTCCATAGAATCCTGAACTCCATAAATCTCAATTTCGAGAAAACTATACATGTAAGCTGTTGAATATTTTGAAAATAATTTGATTGAGGGCTCCTGCTGCTGCCTATATGGCAGCAACAGCGCCCAGTCAGCTTAGTTTCAAAATATTTAACAGAATAATTATTAAATAACAAAGACATACAATTCGTAGAACTGACGAACCTTTAAAAGTACTTACCTACGTCATTCATTACGTATTTGTTTATGACGACAGCCTACATGTGTGGTAATTGATTATGACGTCATATACTAAAGTGACAGATGTGATCCTTCAATGGACCGTTCCAGTTTATCCATCCATCATCTGACGTCATACGACGTCATAATTAATTAAGTGACGTGTAGGCTGGCGTCATAATTAAGTATGACTCGACTGTAAGGCTTAATAGTCCGTGACGTTGTACGAGCGATCGATGTGTGGGTGGAGCTTAGCTAGAGATGGGATGGGCATATCTAAAACTGGAAAGGTCCATTGATAGGAAGACGGCATTGTATTCATTCGAGTGAGCGTGTGGGTGCGCGTGTGCGTGCCTGCGTACGTACATGCGTGTGTGAATGCGTGTCTGCGTGCGGGCGTGTGTCAAATTGCCTCAAATTTTAATACTAGACAATTTTCATAGCTAATGATCTGACCAAATTGCTATCTCGGAAATTACTGATAAAATTTACGTCAAATTTTAACATAAGATAGTCTGTGGTGGTCATCTGGATTTAAATATCCGGTTCTGGGTTCGTATCACATTACAGACTGTCGGATTTCTCGTAAACTATACTGATCTGATTTGTGTAACTGTTTACTAGAATTTCAAATCTTTGGTAGCGATCTTTATTTAACCAATTACTCATGAAATTTGTTCAAGTAGATTTAAATTTTCTCATAGAAAATGACCATTTGTAGACGAAGAGATATTTTTCGAAAATTCGGAAGTCATTCCAGTGGTAAATATTCAAGAACAGGTTCTCTTGGTCTGCAAATGGGCAATTCTCAAGACCACTGCAGAAGCCGTTTCGGCCAGATTGGGTGTTAAATGGTTTAGATCATACAGTATGTTTGGAATTTAGAAATCGTTAATATATAGACCTAGAATCTAACATCATTTTCAAAAAGTGGAAAGAACAAGCGGCCACAAGCTCTGCTGTATTTGAGTGCAAATAATTAGTTCATAGTGAGAGGGCTTCGTTTATTAACAGGTTATTATTAGTTTTTTCGATGACTTTTGTTAAATGTGTAAGACTTAAAAAATAGAACTCAGCTTATAATCTCTATCATTGCATATTATACAGATGGCCTATATGGTAATTGTCCTAGGTGTCTAATGCAATAGAGGAACAGGTATTATAGTCAGTCATTATGTATGTATATTTAATCGTTTCTGTTGCTTTCTCATCAGAGTCATAATGTACGCAGTCTACACACTGATTTCCTATTTAACGTAAATAATTTCTGCTTGCTCTTGTCTCGTATGTAAGTTCAGCAACTCAATAGCTATTTGTTAAAAGAATTATTCTCAAGGGGCCCTAGAAAGGATAATATTATAAAATGAACCCCGTCTGCATTTCAATGCACAGTAGGTCTATACAAATGAATATACTTGGGACAACAATGTAATAATATTATGGCAATACACGGGCTGCTTAATTGCGCGAGGCGGTTCAATAGCGCTCAAGGTCACGTCTTTGTCGTCAAGTCTCGAACAAGGAAGCACTTGTTGCTTAGACACACCTAGATGAAATCATAGCGTGATGGGCTCAAACAAAAGGCCTGCTTCGGTTGCCATAGCAGCCTATGGAATATCAATAATTGCACGCTTTTATCTAGAGTCCGGGATTTCCGTAATTCAGAATTATCTGTGACAAGTGCCAGTAAACATTATCTAATTCTTGTATTTTGCGGATTTATATCTATACAGACACACATACGGTATTTAAGGTGGTAAGGATTACGCCCTACACTCCGAAATACGGTACGGTATAATAATAATAATAATAATAATAATAATAATAATAATAATAATTATTATTATTATTATTATTATTATTATTATTATTAATATTATTATAATAATAATAATAATAATAATAATAATAATAATAATAATAATAATAATAATAATAATGTATTTATGTGAAAATGAAAACACCTTTGATAAAAGTTAGATAAAAGATTGCATATATAATTCAGACTTCCTAAATCAAATGTAATTTAGGCCTCTATTCATTAATTACTTTATTTATGCACAGACCGTTTTACATATATGGGCAGGGTACCTGTTTCTAACAGGGTTCTATTTCTAACAATTGGTCTTTTTGCGTTCTCCCGCACTCGTTGTTTTGTTGACATCGTCAAAACATGTTTATTTTAAAAGATACATAATTTTTATACAACATTTGAAGATTTTATCAAAATGCAGCAGAAATAAGTAATTATTTTACTTAACTTTTTGCCTGGCATGTGGAAAACATGTGTTTTCACTATTACCTTTCTAAGGTCTATAAAAATGTTCATAATTGGTTTAAAAAAACACACGGCATGTTGATTTCACCATCATAGTAATAATTCCTTTCTACAGATGCGCCGAAGGGACATTGGGGTGCTTATAATTGTTTTCAAATCTAGACTGAATTTTTTCGAGCTCATGCCCAATCTATACACGGCCATAGTTTCTATATAGATGGTAGCAACTAAAATAATTTTAACGTTTAATGGTTTGCAAAATAATCATTATTTTCATTCTAAACACCAGTTTTACTACTTTACAAAGCAAGGATACAAGATTTTGATTTTCAAACTGTGTTGCAGCTGTCTATGTATACCGGGTATTGCGAAAATGTAATTTGACCAGGTCTAGATTTACTACAATTTTAGTGGCATGTATATCATTATTTTTGCTGACAGACTCTCACGTTGTCATATCAGAGACAGTGATGTCATATCACCATCTTGTCGGTATAGAAATAACAGATTTACATCACTGTTAGAAACCGGTACCTAGGTTCACAAAAACCCGCTGAAACACCTGTAAATATATTTGGAGGAATTAAGAATTTTTAATGCATGTATTATTTCACTGTACACATAATAATTACTAAATAAAAGCCATTTCTTGACAAAAGCGTTACATTCATATGTAATCGTCAAAACTGTCCATAACCTGTTAGAAATCGGTACTTGGCCCATATATGTGGGTATAAAATTTACATAAACTGACTACTTAATACATGTGTGTTGTCATCCTACATTATTACCATGTTTTCCAGATATTCTGCAATCTAGATTAACCCTTTAACCCTCGAACCTGTGCAAGAAAATCTAAATTTTCTCGTGGAAGATGTCCATTTGCAGACCAAGAGAATACTATTTTTGAGATTTTACCACTTGAATGACTGGCTCGGTTATCGACCGGTAAAATAGTGTTCTGGTCTGCAAATGGATATTTCTCAAGACCACTGCATACGCCGTTTTGGCTGATATGAGTGTTACAGGGTCAATTAACCCATGTAATGTAGGAATCCAGTCTTAGCTATGCCCGCCCATCTCTAGATAAGGTCCACCCACGCGGATCCCGAAACTCTCTGATTATCAGTTTCCAGAAAACTAGACAGTATATCTATTAAATATTGAAAGTAAAATAATTAAAATTATATAGTCTTAGAGGATTAAATGCGTAGCTCAATGTAGTAAATCTTATTCATAATTTAATTTAATTTAATTTTTAAGGCACACGTTTTCGTAGTTTAACTTGAAAACAAGAGAATTCATGAATCCATTTCCTGACTCGATCATGCCGACGTCATAATCATGACGTCATGATTGTTTCGATTACGCCCGTCTTTAACGCTTAATAGTCCGACACGTTGTACGAAGTGTATGTTTTTGCTATTTAAGAAACATGTTGTTGAATATTTTGAAACTAATTTAACTGGGCGCTGTTGCTGTATGGCAGCAACAGCACGCAGTCAGATTAGTTTCGAAATGTTTAACAGCTTACCTGTATAGTTTTCTGGAAATTGATAGTCAGGGAGTTCAGAGATCGATCGATCCCAACACGAACGAGGTGTGGGTGGAGCTTAGATAGAGATGGGCATAGCTAAAAATGGGCAGATCTATTATATTAAGATTGTTCGGGTACATTTCGTTTCACGACAATCGATGTACACATTAGCCTGTAAGAGTAACCTATGCCATTTTAACAATGTTACTTTCAAAGCATTCTGGTGTGAACTCGGACCTATAAATTGAAAATAGAGAATTGTACATATTTGGTTTAAACGTGATTTATTTGTTCAGATGGGAGCACGATAAGACATAGAGTCTTATGCCCGTGTCTCCCATACACATACAGATTATTCAAAACATTTTTACAACAAAATGGCGGCAAATCATAATAGTTTAATTAATTGTAGTCTATTGGTGTGCATAAGTATGTGAATGTTGAGTGTGAGGTGGGGGAGAGTAGGAAGAAAGACCGAGATAGAAAGGGAGAGGGGGAAAGGGGGGGGGGGGGGGAGGGTGAGAGATAGAGAGAGCGAGGAATAAGATCAAATGGAAGAATAGCAGAGGTGAGCTCTAGGTGCTGCCTTCGCCCCGACCTGTACGTGTTGGGCTGCTGTCCATTTACCCCGTAAACTATAAGTTCACAAACAGGAAGCTACTGAAAGCGGTTGGTGTTAATTATGTATTGACATACCGTATTACAGATCAGTTTGTTCATTTCCAAGTTGGTAGTGTAAGTCCCGTATAGAAGCTGGTTGACCGTAAGATTAGCAAGAGAAATATCGTTCAAGGCAAGCTGATTTTGGAAAACGACTCTTTGCTCGTTAAAAAGGGCACAATGTAAGAGGTAGTGGTGTGTAGATTCATCATTGTGCCCACAAGAACAACTGGCAGATTCCGACAGAAAGTTGTCAAATAGATGTCGGTTTAAAGAACTACAACCATTTCGGAGCCTGCATAGCATTATGTTGGCAAACCTCGGGCCTACGTAATACCACTCAGGGGGTTGTCGTATGGATGACATAGCCTTGAGTTTGCTTTTAAATTCTAGAAGAGTGACAGAATCTCTCACCGGCACAGGAAGCATATTGTACATATTTCGAAACAATTAGCATATATATTAATCATTGGCAATCTGAATTCCTTGAATCGCTGTTTCAGGTAGTATTCCGTCCGAATTTATTCGAAAATTCAATAGACCAATATGAATGAATATTCGCATAGCCTACGAATATTCGTATCACAATGAAAAATTACAAAAATTGTTTAACTGGATTGAAAACAAAATTCTTTTTCAAAATGGCTGCTAAAATGTAGTTTGGCCTGTTAATGTAAAACTTGGCCTATTTCTAGGTCCTATATTGACTTGATTTGATGGTAATTTTAAATTGAATTCAATCATTTTCGGGATATCCATAACTGGTATAGGACTTTGGAATTTTTATATTTCAACTGCGACTATACGTGTACATTGTTATAAAATATGTGGGGATGACACCCCATTTCCTTGGCTCTCGAAGAAGTATGGTGATATTGGATCCAAAGGTCAAAGGTCGTGGCTATTATTATGGTCAAAGTTACCAGTAAACGAATGTTTGTTGACCTGAACATATCAATGGGCATAATAGAAGTTACACCATGACAATCAAGGTCATCGCTTTAAGGAAAATGTTCGAACTGCGACTATGCAAACGGTTTTTCTCAGTTTCAGTTTCCCGTTTATGACACTCAGGATATAACTGTAGTATACGAGGTGTGCTTTACATTTATTTATATAGTTGACGGTAGAGATATATGTACATTATACGTGATATAGAGATACATAATAAATTATAATAGTTAAATATTATTTTATCGACAATTATTATTACTATTATTATTATTTTTTATTATTATTATTATTATTATTATTATTATTATTATTATTATTATTATAGGATTGGCTATGATCTAAAACAAGCAACATAGTAGCAGTTGGTATAGTAGTAGTAGTAGTAGTAGTAGTAGTAGTAGTAGTAGTAGTAGTAGTAGTAGTAGTAGTAGTAGTAGCAGTGGCAGCAGCAGCAGCAGCAGCAGCAGCAGCAGCAGTTGTAGCAGCAGTAGTGGTGGTAGAGGTAGTAGGATTAGTAGTAGTACTAGCTTATCACTACTTTTTTGACTGTCCAAAATGGACAGCCGAACATCGTAATTTGTTGAGCTTTGTGAATGAAGTAATGCCGTTGCTTCGCTCGACCTCATTTTGAATGGTAGCAAAGAACTATCTGACGTGATAAATACAACGCTGTTCATAAGAATATGCAACATTATAAAACAAACAAATAGATTCTAATGAACATTATTATTATTATTATTATTATTATTATTATTATTATTATTATTATTATTATTATTATTATTATTATTATTATTATTAGCTCTCCTGGTCTGAAGGAGTAAGGGCGATCGTCCGTTGTCCATCTTTCGTTCGTCCGTCCGTCGCCTGTCGTGCATCAAATTTTGCTTTAACCCTTTAGTGACGAAATTTGTTCCTGAAAATTAGCATATTTGCTTTTTGAATGCCCATTTGCGGGACGAGGGACGACTGGTTTTGGGAGTTTGCGACTGGAAGGACTGGTACGGTTATCGGGTCAGTCATTTCAGTTGTAGATTTTGTGGATTAGTCTTCTCCTGGTCTACAACTGGGCACTCCTCTAGACCACTAAGAAGGCCGGACTTGGCCGGTGTCGACACTAAAGGGTCAAAATTCTACTCCTCCTAAAGGCCTTGACGGATTTCAACCAATTTTTGGTGGAAAGGCCCTATGGTGGATAGCCCATAAATAGATACCAATCGGAGTTTTTATCGGACAATTGTCTGAGTAAAAATCTTAGAAAATCTTAGTTTTTTCTTTAAAAAATCGTCAGGAGATTGGCAAAATGATACTCCTCTCAAACGACCTGAAAGCTTCCAACCCAAATTTAGATATTTTCCGGTGCAAACGATCCAGGTGACCAACACTGGCGTTTTGTTATGGTGGTCATCATGAAAATATTACTGTTGGGCAAAATTATTGGCCTCACTATCCTCTCTGGATCTCTCTTCACTATACTCTCTCTGTAGGGCTTTTCTAAGTTTCGAACAACTTGTGCCCAATCCCATTGTAATATATGCAATAAAATGTGTTTAAAAAAATAAAAAAGTACTAGTAGTAGTAGTAGTAGTAGTAGTAGTAGTAGTAGTAGTAGTAGTAGTAGTAGTGGTAGTAGTAGTAGTAGTAGTAGTGGTAGTAGTGGTAGTGGTAGTAGTAGTAGTAGTAGTAGTAGTAGTAGTAGTAGTAGTAGTAGTAGTAGTAGTAGTAATAGTAGTATTAGTAGTAGTAGTAGTAGTAGTAGTAGTAGTAGTAGTAGTAGTAGTAGTAGTAGTAGTAGTAGTAGTAGTATAATAGCAATTCAAATGTTGTTGTTGTTGTTATTATTGTTGTTGTTATTGCTGTCGCTGCTTTTGTCGTCATCGTAGTCGTCGTTGTCGTCGTCGTCGTTTGCTTGCTGGATTACACATCTTTTATTTTTTCAACACTGAACAGTTATCTGTTCTTTTTCATGGAATGTAATACAAGTTTGCATAATCGATTTAAAGCAGATAGAGGTGTGTTGACCTTTGGGTTAAAGGTCAAGGTCATTTCTTAGTGTCACGATAACCCTTTATGTCATCAATGTTACAACAAGTTTGGATTTCATCAATCACACAAGTTCAATGATCATATTAGAAGATACGGTACATCCTATATTGGTGCGCTGGCAGAAGCTGATCGACTTGAACCATAATACACTCCTAATTGCGTGAATAATTATTTCTTGATTAGATATAATTTTGTTATTAGAACACCTTCAAAAGCTTTCTAAAAATCAATTTTTCTTTACCGAATGTGTCTTCTATAGGAAATATAGGAAATGCATAATAGCAATATTTAAACTGAATTTGCTCATTGCGTTTTAAACCTAATAACTTGAAACTTGGTAGATATCTATCATGTTCATGTTTATGTCCACGTTTTATTTACTCCGGCTTTATATAAAGCATATGAGGGAAAGTATTTTACAATTCATATTTTAGCGGTAGATATAAATTACATATTCCATATTTGTTAGTTTTATAATATTATTAAAATATTACAGAGCTATACAGTCAGTTATCACATTTGTATTGTTTAAGTTATATCATTGTTTCGTATTGATAAAGTATTTACAGAGATTTATTAACACAGGCCTGTTGCATATTGAAAGGAGCCCTTTTGTTTTTTCTATTGTATAATTGGTAGTGTAGTACCCAGGTATATATTTTTGTCTTTCCGTATCGTATTTTGGGCATGCAAAAAGAAAGTGCAATTCATCCTCTACGCAGTTACATATATCACAAAGACGTTCGTTTCTTTCGGTTCCCGTCTACCTCCCGGTCTCAACAGCTAATTTATGATTTAGTGTTCTAAAATGGCATAATCATATATTAACTCGGTGGGGTAGAATTGTGAAGTTTCGTTCCAAATTTGCATCGTCTTTTATTTTATTATAGAATGATAACCGGCTTTATTCGCTGATGTTAGTTCTACTTAAAATTGATTCAGTTCTCTTTAAATTGATTTTCTAAACCTGTTTGTACAATTAGGTAACTGTATTTTATTTATGCTGTCTTTCTCAAATGTTTCAGCATAACCTGTTAATGTTAGGATTGCTTTTATCTTCTCTGTCCATTTAAACTGTGTATTCTTTTTTCCGCGTAGTGTAGACTAATATAATATAGTATCGATGACAGTTTTCCGTTTACTATGTCAGCCCAGAACCGAATCATATTGCATTGTATCTTTATTTGTAGGGAGTATTTTCCTCGTTCGGTATAGGTCATAATATTTGGTACTCTTTTTCATGTGTAAAAGAATTTTGTAAAATTTTATTTGGCAAGTCGTAATCAGACCAGTGTTTTCAAACCCCCAAACTTCAGATGCATATAACATTACTGGTGAGACTATAGGCCTACAATAAAAACGTGAACAGTGTAAGTCAATGGACCATTCCAGTTTTAACTATGCCCCTCCAATCTCTGGCTAGGCTCCACCTGCATCACGCTCGTATTGGGATCGGTTGCCTAAACTCTTGGTTTTCCAGAAAACTATACACGTAAGATGTTGAATATTTTGAATGGCAGCAACCGCGCCCGGTCAAATTAGTTTCAAAATATCCAACAGCATGTTTATTAAATAGCAAAAAAATACAATTCGTACAACCTGTCTGACTATTAAGCGTTTAAAACAGGCCATCACATGAATAATGAATAATTCGAATTTTCATTTCAGCATTCACCTGTGAGCGGGTGCATATTTTCAAACTAATTTGACTGAGAGTTGTTATTGCCTACCTCCAAGTCAAATTGTATATTGTTCATCCATGCTGAAACCAAAAGAAGATACACAGTGCGTCAACTTGTCCACATATGTTTCCCATCCACGGTGTAAATACAATTTTGAAAGTTCCGTCATTGTAGGGAACCAGAAGCAAAGCCACCCACAAAGTCTTAAATTGTGGCATGTGGAAAATGTGACTGCTGGTGCAATAGTAGAACACAATATATTTAAAATTATTAACGACACTCATATTGTCTTGACGACTCTCCCTCCTGCCATCTCCCAGTGCGCTCGTCCGTCCCTCCCTCCTTCCTTCACGGTCACTCCACTCTCTCCCCTCTCCACCCCCACACGCCAATCACTAGCTAAGCTCCACCCACACCTCGCCGTGTTGGGATTGATCGATCCCCGAATGCCCTAGCCATCAATTTCCTGAAAACTATACAGGGAATCTGTTGAATATTTTGTAGCTAATTTAACTGGGTGCTGTTGCTGCCTATGGCAGGAACAGCGCCCAGTCAAATTAGTTTCAAAATATTCAACAGAATATTTATTAAATAGTAAAAGCAAACAATTTGTACAACAACGCATAGACCGTCTTCAAATATGCGTTCGTGACGTACTTATCGACGTTATTCATGATGTCATTCATTATGATGTCATTGTACACAACACGCAGTTCATTATGACGTCAAATGATGGGTGCGTACTCTGGAAAGGTGAATTATGAATACCTTTGTTTCCTTGTAAATGAACAAGAACGTGAAACGCCGTAGACAGATTGTGACTACCTATATCAATATTTCCACCAAATAAAATGTCATTTCCCGGGTTTAGCGTAGGTGAATACTTGAAGACTAGCTCGAAAGCCATAATATGTACACTCAAAACACAACTGGGTGAAGATGACTCGCCAACTGGTTGCCGACAAGTCGCCAATTGGTTGTGACGTGGCGACTAGTTGTTTAAAAAGTTTTAAGGTTGTACGAATTGTATGTCTTTACTATTTAATAAACGATCTGCTGAATATTTTGAATATTTACTGGGCATGGTTGTTGCCATAGGAAACATTCAAAATATTAAAACAATTTGTGTATTAAATTGTAAATTTATTAAAGAGATATAACTCTGACATTTTCGCGACAGATATTTCGATATTCGTGACGAAGTTACATCATTTTGATTGTGATACCAGCGCATGTGGCTTTTTTCATTATTACGTCTGACACTTGAATGACAGATTGAATCCATCCATTGAATATGGTCAATGTCTACGATAATCTGCTGTATCTGTTAAGCAGATACAAGGTAGTGACGATATTATGAGATAGCTTATGATCTTGTTAAGCATAGATCAACATTTGCTCTGTACTTATTAATTTTATGTTGCCAGTCTTGAAAACCCTGAATGCTAGCACCAAAATCAATATCGATGTTTTCAAATAGCTGTATTTGTTCTCATGTGCAATATATTCTACGAAGAAGAATGATCCGCTTATTGTTGTCTCCGGTAGAATTCTACATTACTTAACATCCTTCAACATCTGCTAAGGGTTCATACGTTATTAGCCCAAGAGCTGCTACAGTTTACACACATAGATCAGTTTTATCATTCGCAGTGCCATTGTGTCACATTTCAACCGTAGACAGGTCTGGAGTTGCGAGAATGAAGCATGTCAATCAGATTTTCTCATAAATACCAAAGCTTTGTAGTACATAAATCAATGTAAATCAAGGTATTTGTTTCGCTTTATGATTAAATGTCAGCCCATGTATTGATACGATATATAGCGATGTGTCCTTGAACTATGTCGTGCTTCGATAATACTTAATGGCATTTAGGTGGGGGAGGTAATATAAACACTGGACGTGTACATATATCTGAATGCGTTTCGACTGCAAAAGATTTTATTGACAGATTCTTATCGTCAGATAATCATGTTTCGATGGTCATCCCTAGATATAACCGACACTTACATTTGACCACAAAATTGTGGGTATTTGGAAAATGTTGGTCCTTGATTGCTTTTCAGTATATCAAAATAGCTATGAGTACTGGCATGATTAGGCACAACAGGGTTAGCAAATCATCAAATATGTAAAGCTACACCGAAAACCTTATCTGTGAAAGCAATGTTCTCTGACCTATTGACCTAGTATTCTCGATGTTTTCGTGTTGTATCAGCTCAATGTTATATAGATAGCTATCTGACCGAGTATTGTCCCAATGGGGACAACCAAAGCATATAACATGTATAGGTCAACCTAAAACATATCCGCAATCGCCGACTGCAAGAAACTGGCAGTACATTGCCGACTACAAGAGACTGACAGTTCATGGCCGACTATAAGAGACTGGCAGTACATTGCCGACTACAAGAGACTGACAGTTCATGGCCGACTACAAGAGACTGACAGTTCATGGCCGACTACAAGAGACTGACAGTTCATGGCCGACTACAAGAGACTGACAGTTCATGGCTGACTACAACAGACTGACAGTTCATGGCCGACTACAAGAGACTGACAGTTCATGGCCGACTACAAGAGACTGACAGTTCATGGCCGACTACAAGAGACTGACAGTTCATGGCTGACTACAAGAGACTGACAGTTCATGGCCGACTACAAGAGACTGACAGTTCATGGCCGACTACAAGAGACTGACATTTCATGGCCGACTACAAGAGACTGACAGTTCATGGCCGACTACAAGAGACTGACAGTTCATGGCCGACTACAAGAGACTGACAGTTCATGGCCGACTACAAGAGACTGACTGTCAACAGCCAACTACAAGAAACCGACAGTCCGGCAAGCAGAGAACGCAAGCAGAGAAAATTAGCCAATTGACTACTACTACTACTACTACTACTACTACTACTACTACTACTACTACTACTACTACTACTACTACTACTACTAATAATAATAATAATAATAATAATAATATTAATGTTAATGTATTAGCAGCTCTGTCACCAAGCTTTTCCTCTGGTTATCTTTCTGGTTCTGGGTCTGAAGAAGAGGAGATACCTTTGCTGTGTGACGTCATTAATGAGAACTACTTCACACAAGAGGCGGATATCACGAGTCTATCATTAGAGTCGCTATTAGTCGATACCTGGCCCATCTATATAACACAAGATGTAAGTAACATTATCATGCGCACAATCACTTATTCTTGTCCCCTCTATAGTCCCAGAATATCTGAAGTCAAACATACTGCTAAGCTATGTGCATATTTTGAAGCTAACTTGACTGGATGTTGTTGGTGACACATGCATCAACACCTCCCAGTCAAATAATTTTAAAATATTCAACGTAGTGTTTATTAAATTCTAAATGAGTTCCGTTATTTGGCTTTCCTTGTTCAATAAGTTAACCCAGATCATTAGAGGCCATAAACACTGGTCGCTAATACTAATATTTGTAGTAGCTGTAGTCATGGTTTGTTGCCATAGTAACCGCATTATGCAGGTGAGATGAGTGTACATCACTGAAACCCGTGACATGTGTATATATGTATATAGCCGCCATCGGATCACTACATGAGCAGTCCAGATTTGTGTTTATGTTGTTCAAATGGACATATCAAAATTAAGCGGTGTAGATCTGTCACAAAGGTGACACCAATCCAACAGTAATAGTTTAAATTGTATGTCCTTAATCAATTTACAATTTAATAAACAATTTAAGGAATTCTTTTAAACTAATTTGCCTGTCGGTTTCAAACTAATCAACCGCTTGACTGCATAGTTGCCTTGAAGTTGTCAATTCGTGGTTCAGTGTTTTCTCATTTTTGGTTCAGCGTTAAAATCAAATCAAAACTCAAAAGCGTGTGCAAAGATGGCGGAACATAGCTATAAATGGGATGGACATAGCTATAAGTGGACCTACTATAGATTCAAGGATTTCTTATCACGGACTTAGACTCTTTAATTACATATGCTCCTTATCTAGCATTACATTTAACACCGTATTACAAAACGGTGTTTTATTACCATCTTACTAAATGGTGTTGTTGTTGGTGTTAAACAACTAGCTTTAAAAAGCGGAAAGCACCATTCTCCTTCTTTGAATCTGTTACTAAAACACATCCATAACTGTTCTCTATATCGTCTCTGGTCAAATATTGTCTTTTCAAACTACAGCCCTGTTTAATCTGTCTAGGTCCGGCAAACTACGCATCCGCGTAAATCGATGTCAGGACTGAACTAATACAGCATTAGTCTATAATTGGTTTATTCAACCATCGTTCATACTGTTAAACATACTGGATCGTGAGGCGAGGGTCTTTTAAGTTTACATAGGCATCCGTGTACAGTGTGATCACAGGTCGGCAAAGCAGATTTGTTTAGAAATGCTGAATTCTGTGCACAACCCATTCAGGGTTCAAATGTTGATTGACATGCCAGTGCTTAGTAATACTGATGCCATGCTTAATACACGATAAGATTAATTTTGTGTACGTTTGACAAACATTTCGTACATCATGACGTTTCACCATACCCCACCCCAATGGTGATTCAGTTTAGCTCTCTGACTGCTGTAAACTACCATAGAATTATGTTAATAGTCAATAACTCTGAACTGGCTAAATATTATGAAAACAATTTGACTGAAAGTCATGGTCGCTTAGCCACCAACAATTCTCGTTCAAACTGTTTTCCGCATATTCAGTGTTAATTTTCATGGTAAATGTAGTCTGCTGAAATTCAGCAAGCAGGCAGTTAAAGCTTAACCGTAAAATACAAAAGTTTTTCAAACTTTTGCCCATTCTTATTTAATGTATGATTACTGTATTCTGCGGCTGTAGTAGTAGAAACAGCTGCAATCAGACCTTCTTCATTTTTGCCCATTGTGTCTTGTCCTCAGCCGTAATTCTTAGCTTCATCAGGTCCTTTCTTGACTTGAGTGTACCGAGTTCTGCTTTGTTGAGGTCACCTCGTAGCACGCTTAGCAGATTTATGCAATGATGTCCTCTCCTGGTTTTGTATTTGCTGGCTCAGAGTTGGGTGAATTCCAAGGCTCTCTGTGCTGGTGTCTCTTCAGGCATCCTTAGCGCATGGCCAAACATGGACCATCTTTGCTGGGAAACTTTTACAGACAGCGGCGACGTATTACACATCTTGCATAGTGCATCGTTGGAAATTATGCTGTCTGGCCGTCAGTGTCCAGTGATGGTGCGTAGATGTTTACGGTGGCAGGCACCACGTTTGTCTAGAGCTGCCTTTTGATCTGCCCAGCTGTTACAGTTATACAGCATCAAGGATAAGCAGGTTGCATTGTATAAAAATATCCTTTTAATCAAGGGCATCTTTGATCTATGAATCCATAGCTTCCAGAAGGACTGGAAAGCTATGTTCCCCATGACGCAGCGTGCAGTAATGCCAGCAGGGCTGCAAAGCAGTGGGCCCAGGATTTTACTTTTCCTCCATGGTTCGCCGCCACGAAGCGAATCGTCATTTTCTTTAGTTTCATGCTTTGTCGATAGGTATATGTGGGTGAACTCTGTTTTGGATTCATTCATAGAGATTGTAAATTTTTAGTTTGCTTACAGCTATTGGGAGAAGTTCGTCAGGGGTTTCTTTTCCTCATCTATGAAGTCCACATCGTCGGCATATTCCATCTCCAGCGGCATACCAAGTATTGGCACTGGTGGTTTGGTCTTGTGGAACTTGCCCGTACGAATTTCAGTGCAGCAGCAGCAAATTAACTGGTGAAAAGCACCGGAGCCGATTGATGTCTCACACTCTACAGAATTCACTGACTTGACTTGTACTCTCAGCTTGGGGTCTGCAAGCAGTAGTCTCACTAGTCGTAGCTCATCTTCATTGCAACTGGCCTGGCATAGTACATCTAGGATCTTTGAGGAGTTGATGAAATCCTAAATGAATATATCAAGTCTACGGCTCATTTTATATTATCAATTTCTGTGAAATTCTTTAACGCCATTCTGGATAATAGTATTCTAGCGGAATCATGGCTCATATGTAGAATAATATCCATTTATAAGAAGAAAGATGATGTGACAGATTTAAACAACTGCGGTTCCATTACACTTCTGAGTTGCCTAGGGAAACTTTTACGTCAATTTTGAATGGCTGTCTAAAACATATACAGAGAGACGCGCACTGCTCACAGGGCCCCAAATGGATTCGGAAAGGAAGATCGGCGCTTGACAGTATCTTGTCACTGCATTTTATTATTGATCTTTTATTCGCCCAAAAGTACAATCTTAACTGTTGCTTTCTAACGTTTCACGCACAGAGCTCTGGCAAGAATTGTTAAACTGTAATCTAATCGGTAAATGCTTAAATATACTCACTATGTATAAATCCATAAAATCATCAGTAATCCACAAAGCAACCGAATCAGAATACCTAATTATGACGTCATCCTACACGTCACGTAGTTTATTATGGCGTCATAATTTTGTTGAGCTTTACGAGGAGCGCGAGTGTTTATTTAATGTGAAAATACAGGGCTACTTATATCGCGATAAACGAGGACACATATAATATTTTATTAATTCTGACATTTGGCATGTAATATTTCATGCCGCGTTTGGATTTTGCACAAATGTTGTATACAACTTTTTGGCTCGCTTGTGCTGTTGGAACCAACTTGTTGTATGCAACTTGTTGTGTCATGTGTATCGATCGAGCTTTAGAATAGGTTGTACGCGGGCGAAGTGTGGGTGGAGCTTAGCTAGAGACGGGCGGGGCATAGTTAAAACTAGAAAGGTCCATTGATTGGTCGCATAAAATGTTGGTTGAAAAAATTGGATGAAACCGAAACACACGGTACAACTTGAAAAAGTTAGATGAAAACGTTTTGTTGCATTCAACATGTTGTATACAACTTGTTGTGTCGTGTATATCGAGCTTTACTCAACGACGCAATGACCTTTCCAGAGTATTGACGTCATATGACGTTATAATCATCTAAGTGGCATGTAGGATGACATCATACGCATTACGTCATGAATGATTCTATACGGACCGTCTTTAACTCTTAAAGGTTCGACACGTTGTAAGAACTACTACTTAATAGGCAGAAACAGCGCGCAGTCAAATTAGTTTCAAAATAGTCAACAGCTTACCTGTACAGTTTTCTAGGAATTGATAGTCAGGAGGTTCAGAGATCGATCGATCCAAACACGAGCGAGGTGTGGGTGTAACCTGGCATAGCTATGTCTAACATGTTTGGCTCCTCTGAACATTACTGTACACTTTTGAAGTAGTTTATTCCTAATTTGATGTCATCTGTTCTTACTAGTCATAGCGCGGTTTTATGGCCATGCGGTTTTATGGCCCGCCTACTTTTTACCATGGTTGTAATCTATTTGAATCTTTGAAACATGATTTCCCTGAATCTAAATTTTATGGTATGTTGAATATTCTGAAGCTAATTTGGTTGGTTCTGGTGCTGCCTATGGCTGCTGTGGACTATAGCAACAATAGCGTCCAATCAAATTGTTTTTATATCCGATAGCAATCGAACGCGCTAGAGCTGTGCGATGTTAGGCATGCATACTTTACAAGAACTCTCACTAAATAATCTAGTATTTAATATCCTCATATTTGAGGAAATATTTATTACTGGTATCAATCATCATATCTTGGTTTATTATCTTATTAATAGCGTCATCAAACTGGTAATATCCTGGAAGTGAGAGTTGCATATCAGCATCATTGCAAATGAACCCTGGCTCGTATCCGGTCCTTGCATTTAGAACTCCACATAATATTATGTTTCCATGCATTATGCATTTGGTAGTACCACGCTAAATTCACCTTTCCAGAGTATCCATCCATCATCAGACCTCGTATGACGTCATAATTAGCTCAGCGGTTGTATGATGACGTCATAATCATTACGTCACAAAGGGTTCCATATAGACCGTCACAAAATCGCAAATGGTCCGACACGTTGTATGAATTGTATGTCTTTGTAATTCTTTGCTATTCAATAAACATGCTATTGAATATTTTGAAACTAATTTGACTGGGCGCTGTT
The DNA here is from genome assembly GCA_034401795.1 of Chaetoderma sp. LZ-2023a. Taxonomy (NCBI): domain Eukaryota; kingdom Metazoa; phylum Mollusca; class Caudofoveata; order Chaetodermatida; family Chaetodermatidae; genus Chaetoderma; species Chaetoderma sp. LZ-2023a. The sequence continues at coordinate 116,251,146 of CM067371.1, forward strand.
GCTTCCTTAGTTCCAAAATATTCAACAGCTTACCTGTGTATTTTTTTGGAAATTGATAGTCAGGGTGTTCAGAGATCGATCGATCCCAACACCAGCGAGGTGTGGGTGGAGCTTAGGTAGAGATGGGTGGGGCATAGCTAAAACCGCAAAGGTCCATTAAGTCGCTAAAATGGCATGATTTGGCTGTCAGAAATAACTGGAAGTTTGTGGACTCATATAGACAAAGCAAATTTAGATGTCGTTTTACAGATTTAAAAATGTTTGTCCAATTTAAGCCGCTTTTAATCGATGGTTTTGTTTTTCATAATTTTATCGGCAGATTTCGTGATTTCGTGAAATATGGTGTGACATCTATTATTCCCTGATTTTAAGCAGCGGGCAAGATTGGTGGCCATTTGCTATCTGCTGCCCTAATGGAGCTTTCCAGTTTATCCATCCATTATATGACGTCATATTCAACTACGTGACGTGTAGAATAACGTAATAATCAATGACGAAGTTTTCTGGAAATTAATAGGCAAGAAGTTCAGGGATTGATCAATCCCAACACGATCGGTGTGTGAATATATATTTGTTAGGCTACTATGATTGCATTGCTACCCATACCACTTAATACGATTGACATCGTTGTATGTCAAAACTGACAAAACATGGCAATATTGGGTAAGTGTAAGAGTTCTCAGTATGATAACAAATTTGTTGTCATCAGTAATAGTCGCTTTAACCAGTTAATTAACCTCAAATAAAATCCCTGGATTCCCGTACCTCACTCTCATCCTAGTTCTTTTAAAATCTGATGCAAATTTAATGTGTATTTCTACTCTCAACATATTATGTGCATTTCTGCAGTTTACGATATAACGTCTGCAGCCAATACTATTTAATAATATAGGCGTATCAGTGTTGCCTCGCCCAGATCATATTGTATCTATATAGGGGCATGGGCCCACTTAGATATTGCCTATTGTTGTGGAAAGGTTACCCCAAGAGAACCTTTCATATTCCATGAAAGATGACTATATAATTAAATCGATAACTAAAAATTACTAGACTCCATCAGACAGTATATAATACAGTTTCATGTTTCACGAGGTTTTTAATTTCTTAATCGCATCGTGACATATGGGATGCCGATCTAATTATTATTATTATTATCATTATTATTATTATTATTATTATTATTATTATTATTATTATTATTATAGCCCAATTTGCCTTTTGAAAAATAACGGGCGTTGATAGTGCTATCACCTCAGTCCATCCTTCCATCCGTCTGTCCACTCGACCGTCTATCTCCTCTGAATCCGTTAGGTGCAACACAAGCAATAATATGCATTCTTTCACTGTTGTTCCTCAGATGGCATTGGACGCGTTCAGGAAGAAGGCATCAGAGGTTGCGGAAGGTAATGCTATCCTTCGACACATATCGCAAGATAAGATACCAGTAGGGATTCTTAACAACAACGACGAACAGGGCACCGATAACAGCATGAACAACAACAACAACACCAGTAACATCAATGGCAATGATAATGACACCAACAACGTCAATGACAATGACAACAGTAACAATAACAACAACAGCAACAATAACAACAGCAACATCAACCCAGAAACTGCAGAACATGAACATGACGATGGTGGAACAGTGAGTACCTAGATTATTTTCAATTCTGTATTAATTATTACTCAAGCCGCCGATGAGCATGTGAGTATTGCGGCTCTTGTCGGCTGTTTGTTTGTCTGGTTTTCCATAGCTTATCTCAGGAGTGAAGACGGTAGAATCGCCAAATATGGCAGATACAATTAGGTTCTGCTTGGCTAGAGAGAGAGAGAGAGAGAGAGAGAGAGAGAGAGAGAGAGAGGAGGAGAGAGAGAGAGAGAGAGAGAGAGAGAGAGAGAGGGGGGGGGAGGGAGGGAGGGAGGGAGAGAGAGATGTGGAGTGGGGATGGGTGGCTGAGAGAGAGAGAGAGAGAGAGAGAGAGAGAGAGAGAGAGAGAGAGAGAGAGAGAGAGAGAGGCAGGCAGATATGGTGGAGCGAGTGAGAGAGGGAGGGGGTGGCGGACGGGCAGGTGTGAAGGATGGAGAGAGAAGGAGAGTGGGGAAACTTAGAGACCGAGAGCGTGAGAAAGAGAGAGAGAGAGAGAGAGAGAGAGAGAGAGAGAGAGAGCGTGCGTGCGTGCGTGCGTGCGTGTGTGTGCGCGGTTGTCTGCCTAAGAGAGTGCGAGAGAGAGAGAGAGAGAGAGAGAGAGAGAGAGAGAGAGAGAGAGAGTGAGAGGGTCAATTCAAAAGGTCAACCATATAGGTTATGGTGTCACTTAGCGCATATACAAATGCACATTTTTGGCCATAACTCGGAGATGTCAGAAAGTAGAATTACCAAATTTGACACAGAATAATAGTATGACTGGCTAGTGAGTCGTAATGTTTCAGCTCAGACCACCAAGTATATGGGGACTGTGTCACTAAGCGCATACTGGAATGCACATTTTAACCACAACTCCGAAATTCGAGACAGAAGAATGACCAAATTTGGCACATGTAATCACATTGTGACTGGTTAGAGAATGGATCTTTCCACTGTATCCATCTATAATACGACGTCAAAATCAACTACGTGACGTTTAGAATGACATCACAATCAATGACGCCATTATAACGTCAAGCATGTCGTAGATAAGTACGTTACGAACGCATATTTGAAGACGGACAATGCATTGTTGTACGAATTATATGCTTTTAATATTTAATAAATATCATGTTGAATATTTTGAAACTAATTTGACTGGGTGCTGTTGCTGCCATAGGCCACTAGGGGCACCCTGGAATGCACCTTTCCGGTCATAACTCGGGAATGTAAGAGTGTAGAATGAACAAATATGAAACATCCATTCATATTTTGTCCGACTAGACAACGTTCGAGTTTACGGTCAAAGTGACAAATATTTCAGTCCCATGGTCCCTAAGTATACAAGGATGCATACTTTACCATAGCTAAACAGGAATGCAAGAAGGTAGGATGTCCACTGTAGTTAGCGCGCTGGAGGTAATTTGACATTCCGCTCAAATAGCCAAATTTATTTATTTTAGTATGGGACAGAATCTCTATTAAATTGTAAATAAATGTTTGGATTTGGTCTCGCCGATTGAAATAGTTAAACATCTATGTAACCTTAGTAGCAGCTTTGAATGTGCTCGATGTTTACACGACTTATTGTGATTCTATTTAATGATAATACCTAGAAAGAGTTTAAACATCTCCTGGAAATTATTATTATTATTATTATTATTATTATTATTATTATTATTATTATTATTATTATGTGAATAATGTAAACGGTAAGTCAGTTCATAGGAAGGGTACAATGATGATATTGAAAGAACATTTCAATTTAATTTTATTACTCCCAGAATTTGTACCATTACGTATTTGGGGAACATATTTGCATTCATATATATTCTATTGGTAGATAAATATACAAATTTATGACCATGTTTATTAGTCAATGCATCAGTATCGCAGCAACAATAACAACAGTAACATCAACAGTAGCTGCAGTAGTAGTAGTAGTAGTAGTAGTAGTAGTAGTAGTAGTAGTAGTAGTAGTAGTAGTAGTAGTAGTAGTAGTAGTAGTAGTCGTCGTCGTCGTCGTCGTCGTCGTCGTCGTCGTCGTCGTCGTCGGTAGTGGTGGTGTTGTATCAGCAGTAGCGGTAGTATTAGTAGGAGCAGCAGCACTAGCAGCAGCAGCAGAAGCGGATAATGATATCAACACACTTGTCATATTTGCTTCTTTCAGATGCCATTAATAAGTTCGTTTAAGCAGAAAGCTCAGGAGATTGCTGATCGCAATGCTATTCTTCGTCAATTATCCCAGGAGAAAATGCCAAACGGAACAACGCGAGAAGAAGGTCCCATATCTCAGAAAACTAATGCAGAGGATAAGGTCAAAGTATGTATATTAGAAGACAAGTGCAAGCACGCACATCTACTTTCATTTCGCAAAATAGTTAATGTTTGGTAGGTGAGCTCATCAAATTTAATTTTAATTTTCTCTGATTCAATCTATGTGTAGACTCCGCATGGAATGTTAACTCTTCCAAAATTCATTTTATAAAACCAATTCATCTGATTAAGCAGTGTGTGAGGTTCTGCATTATGCATTCAGTGAGACAGAACACGTAGAAATTATTAGTAGCCGTATAGTACTATTTGTACACAACAATATCTTCTTCTTCTTCTTCTTCTTCTTTTTCGACGACGACCACCACCTCCTCCAACACCACCACCATCATTGCGTCGTCAGCGGTGGTGGTGGCAGCTGGGGCGGTGGAATTATTATCATTATTATTATTATTATTATTATTATTATTATTATTATTATTATTATTATTGTTGTTGTTGATTTAATTATAGATGGCACCAACGTTCAAGATGAAAGCAAAGGAGTTGGCTGAAGGTGCAGCGCGGATGGCAAATGGGAAGAATGGACATAACGGTGACCACGAGTCTGATGACAAAATTAAGCGCACTGGCAGCGGCTCTGGGAAAATAACACGAACTGGGAGGGTTAGTCTCCTGAAGTTTCTCCCTCCCTCCCTCCCTCCCTCCCTCCCTCCCTCCTTCCCTCCCTCCCTCCCTCCCTCCCTCCCCCTCTCTCTCTCTCTCTCTCTCTCTCTCTCTCTCTCTCTCTCTCTCTCTCTCTCTCTCTCTCTCTCTCCACGAGCGGAAACAACATATATTTCCCGAGCGTAGCGAGAATGTGTGCACGTGTGGTAACAGCCTGTGCCCCCCCCCCACCCACCGCCCCCCCCCCCCCCCCCGCCCCCACCCACCCCTAACCGACCCCCCCCCCCGCTCGGGGAAAAAACTGGTGTAACTAGTAATGTCACATGACCATATGCTGTTATTTGATCGGTTAAGCTCAGTGATGTGTGATCTGGTATTTCCCTCACGCGATGGCAATACGTTACGGTACACCCCCCCCCCCCACCCCCACCCCCACCCCACCCACCCCCCACACACACCCACACACACCCGCGCGAACAGGTGAACACTGTTTTAGCGCACTCGGAGTAAACGACTCAAAATATTTTACCATTCCGAGTCGTAGAATCGGATGCCGGATACTCGTTAAAAGTAGAGTTGCCAATCAAATTGTGTACAACAAACGCGTGCAATAAAAGTCGTCGTTATACGCAGAGACATTCAGAAGATTCTTCGGCAGTGCCGTCGTGTTACCGACTTGTTATGACGACATGAAGTCTACATAATTGCACGATTAAGTTGACTCATATATGTCGACATAATACACTATATAAATAAATAACTCGCCCAAAAATTGTTATTGTCCGCTTCTGCCGTCGACTTACGACTTATTTATGCCGACTTCTTTTTAATTATGTCGACATAATCTTTTTTCTAATGCCGACTTTTAATTGTCTTTGTTGGTATGATCAGACAACCATTCGACTACATAGATCCTGGCACATTTGCCCTGTTGTATAAGAGCCTAGTCCGACCACACTTAGAACATGGCAATGTCGGCTGGTCCCCCTGCTACAAGAAAGACATCAAATTACTGGAAAATGTTCAACGTCGAGCCACGAAATCTGTTCCAGGACTCAAGCAAATGTCATAGCAAGAGCCCCTCAACTCACTCAAACTGCCGAGCCTTGTGTACAGACGTTTGCGGGGTGACATAATAGATACAGATATCTACATGACGTGTACAACGTAGACCATGAAGCCATTCTACCACTCGACAAAGCCGACAGGACAAGAGATCACAGCTTCAAAGTGCAGAAACTATGTTTCAACACAGACACCAGGAATCGTTTCCTCAGTATTAGAGAAACTAACCACTGGAACCGTCTACCAGCGTCAGTAGTGAGTTGTCCATCAACTCATTCAAAGCAAGGTTGGACAGGCACTACAGTGAGGCCACATACACAATAGATTCCCCGATCATGCCCGTCCATACCAACATACCAGTTCAACAGGTGCAGGATCCGGCCGCCGGTGAAGATAGTGAAGACCTGCTACAGGCTGCATAGCCTAACAAGCAGTAAAGGACTATGTAACTATGTAACTATAATATGTTCTAATGCCAACTTCCGTCTTAGCAATTGAAACAGATGCCAGTCAACCAGATAGCCAGTCAGTCTAGTAGTAGTAGTAGTAGTAGTAGTAGTAGTAGTAGTAGTAGTAGTAGTAGTAGTAGTAGTAGTAGTAGTAGTTGATGTTGTTGTTGCTGTTGTTTTAGTAGTAGTAGTAGTAGTAGTAGTAGTAGTAGTAGTAGCAGTAGTAGTAGTAGTAGTAGTAGTAGTAGTAGTTGATGTTGTTGTTTTAGTAGTAGTAGTAGTAGTAGTAGTAGTAGTAGTAGTAGTAGTAGTAGTAGTAGTAGTAATAGTAGTAGTAGTAGTGGAAGTGCCTGGCTAAGACCTAGGTAAAAGCGTGGCTATAATCTAGGTAATGGCAAAAGACTTAGGTAAGGTCTATGTAAGGCTTAGCAAAGCCTAGCTAGGGCCTAGGTAATTCTTAGTAAAGCCTGGCTAAGACCTATGTAATGTAGTGCAAGGCTTGGCTAAGACCTAGGTAATGCCTAAGTAATGATTAGCAAAGCCTGACTAAGGCATAGTTAGGGCTTAGCAAAGCCTGACTAAGGCCTGGCTATGGTCTAGGTCAGGCCTAGCAAAGCCTGGCTATGTCTTAGCAAAGCCTGGCTAATGCCCAGGAAAGGCATGGCAAAGCCTGGGTACGTCCCAGGTAAGGTCTAGAACAGACTGGCTAAGGCCTGGGTAGAGACTACTAATGTCTGGCCAAGGCCTAGGTTATGCCTACCTAAGGCTTAGCAAAGCCTGGCTAAGACATAGGTAATGTAGCGCGGATCGACCGGATGGATCCCGGCCGTCCCAGCCAACCTGGGTACAGGCCACCCGTCCTGGATTCGTTCCAGAAAGCGCACCCCCCCCCCCCCCCCTGGGTATAGCAATAAGCGTTTATAAGCCATACGAGAGGCATTTCGTCGTGAAAGTACGCTAGAACGCGTGGTGCGCATGCGCGCACTTGACAATTCCCTGGCGACACGTGAGCGTTGAGATCGGGAGCGAGTGTGAACCTATAGTGTACCGAGTTCGTACTCGTAAATACTTGTAAATTATTTTCGTCATTCCTGGCATCTAATAAGCCCGGAATGTGAAGAGCTTTTTAAAACTTCAAACCATTTCAAAATCGGTTCAGAAATGGCCGAGTTATCGTCGATTTTCCCCGTCAAATTATGCTCAAAATATTTCTATGACGTCGTAATCGCATATATATACATAGCTAGATAGATAGTGAGCTGTGTACACGTGACTCACACTCTACACATCTATACATATAGTAATACATAGATAATTGTGTACACGTCACGGTATTCTAGCTCGCTGATTGGTTGGTATCGCGATCTCTGGTTGGTTCAGGCAGCCAGCTCTGACGTCTCAGCGAGTATAAAAGGGGGTGAAATTCGAAGATCAGGAGCATCGTCGCCGTGGAGGCCGAACAGTCGCGGACTGGCCCTAAGAGTGGGAGCTTGACGAGTGGGCCAGAATACCGACGGATAGATTCAGCACATCATCTCGGTACCGCATGGCTTTCAATTCACCTCACTCCGGAAAGCAGTTCTCGGCTACCCGCAGTTTAAATTTTGGATGCTCCAAGATGGCCATCTGGGGGTAATAACTAAACTAATAGTTTGGTTCCCATATTGCCTAGGCCTTAGCTAGACTTTGCTAGGTCTTAGGCCTTACTTAGGTCTTAGACAAGCTTTGCAAGACATTACATAGGCCTTAGCCAGGCTTTGCTAACTCTTAAATATGCCTTACCCAGGCATTGGCCAGAATTTGTCAGACATTACCTAGGCCTAAGCCATGCTTTGATAGATTTTACTTAGGCCGTAGCTTTGGTAGGCTTAGGCCACGCCCTAGCTAGGCCTTGTTAGGCCTTACCTAGGCTTTAACAAGGCTTTGCTAGGCTTTACCTAGGCCATATCCAGGCTTTGCTAAACCGTATCTAGGCATCAGTCAAGCTTTGCTAGGGCTTACCCGGACTTAGCCAAGCATTGCGAGACATTATCTATGCCTCAGCTAGGCTTTGCTAAGGCTTACCGAGGCATTGGCCAGACATTGTAAGACCTTACCTAGGCCTAAACTAGGCTTTGCTAGACTTTACCTAGGCCTTAGCTAACCTTACCTAGGATTTAGTTAGTCCTTATCTAGGCAGGCCTTAGTCATGTTTTGCTAAGCCTTACCTAAGCCTTACCCAAGCTTTGCAAGACATTACCTCGGCCTTAGTTAGGCTTTGCTAAGTATTACCTAGGTCTTTGCAGGATTTAGCTAGGCTTTCCGAAGCCTTAGCTGGGACCTACCTGGGCCTTACTTAGACCTTAGCTAAGCGTGTCTAGGTCTTATCTAAGCACCATCTAGGCTTGACTAGGCCTTACATACAGGCATTAGATAGGCTTTCTTCTGTCTTAGCTAGGCTTGGGTATGCCTTATGTAAGCTTTACCTAGGCTTGGCTTGACCTTACCTATGCGTTAGCCAGGCTTCACTAGGTCTTAGTCAGGCTTTGATAGACCTTACCTATGCCTTAGTCAAGCTTCGCTATGCCGTATTTGGGCGTAAGTTAGGTTTGCCTAGGCCTTATTCTAGGATTAACTATGTCTTAGCTAGGTTGGGTTAAGCCTTACCTAAGCTAACTAGGCTTGACTATGCATTGTCTGGACCTTAGTCAGGCTTTGCTATACTCCAGCCTGGTTAAGGCCTAGGTAAGGCCAGGTCAAGCCTGACTAAGGCATAGGTAAGGCCTAGTAAAGCATTCTAAGGCCTAGGTAAGGCCTGGACAAACCTAGTTAAGGCCTAGGTAAGGTATAGCAACGCCTGGCTAAGATCTAGTTACGGCCTAGTCAAGCATAGCTAGCGCCTAGCTGAGCCTAACTAAGGCCTAGGAAAGGACTAGCTAGTGCCTATGTATACTCATTTAACGACCAGTCGCCCACCCTAATTATAACCAAAGTATAGCGGTAGCCTATAGGTAGCGCGTATGCTGCCACGAAAACAAGTGCTTTTACTGATAACCACTTTAGAAATTATTTATAGTAAAAACTACATCCATTTTTGTTCCGTTTTAGTATCATAATCTATAAATAGTTCGTTATCTAATTACAGCTGCGCGTTGTCGTTATATTGTTAAAACTGCGTGAAAAGTATTGAATACAAATCGCTGAAACGGTAACTATGTTAAAAATTCACAAATGATTCGTTCGAGTTATCGTATTTTTGGGCCAATGAGTGCGGTATAAAGTTTTTGATACCCGGTTGTAATGGTACCCGGTTCGACTACTCGGAATAGTAAAGTATTTGGAGTCGAATACTCCGAGTGCGCTAAAATAGTGTTCACCGTTCGCGCCAGGGGTGGGGTGAGGTGGGGTGGGAGGGGGTGCGGTGGGTGTAGTATTGCCCTCGCGTGAGAGAAATGCCAGATCATACATCCCTGGTCATAACCAATCAAATAACAGCATTTTGTCATGTGACATTGCTGAGGGGTAATAACCATTCTTTACATAGAGATAGTAAGAATATGGAGTAATGCCTGATCACAGAAGTATTAAGCTATCTGAGCCTTCATAAATGGCTTGCTGGTCAGTGATTGACAAGTCAGGACCGCCCATCTTTAGCTATGCTCCACCAACACTTCGCCAGTGTTGGGATCGATCTCTGACCTTCCTTACTATCAATTTCTAAAAAAACTATATATGTAAGGTGTTGAATCTTTTAAAACTAATTTGACTGGGTGCTGTTGCTGCCATGTTTATCGAATAGTAAAGACATGCACAATTCGTACAACAACGCGTAGTCCATCATCAATTAAGCATTCGTGACAAACTTAACTACGACAGTCAGGACGTAATTAATTATGACGTCATCCTACACGTCAGTAAGTTGATTATGACACCATATGATTGATAGATAAACCGGAACCTCCATTTGACTAGCCAATATAACCATCTGGTACCACATAATACCTAGTGCCCAAACAGTCATGAGGCATGTGTAGTCGTGCAATTATTCATGCACTAATCTGTGCCATTCTGCTTTTGCAGTTACTGGAGCTGAAATAATATCGCCATCGTAATCCGCTGATATGTGAATGCTAATAGGATAGCGACAATGACAATGGACCTTTCCAGTTGTTGCCATGCCCCGCCCATCGCTAACTAAGCTCCACCCACACCTCGCTCGTGTTGGGATCGATTGCTCTCTGACTCTATGACTATCAATTTTCAGAAAACTATACAGGTAAGCTGTTAAATATTTTGAAACTAATTTGACTGGGTGCTGTTGCTGCCTATGGCAGCAACAGCGCCCAGTCAAATTGGTTTCAAAATATTCACCAGAATGTTTATTGAATGGTAAAGACATACAATTCGTACAACGTGTCGGACTATTAAGCGTTTAAGAATCACCCATGACGTCATAAATTTGATGTCATCCTACACGTCACGTAGTTTATTATGACGTCATATTTAGGATGGATAAATTTGAAAGGTCTATTCATGGTTTACTCCTTCTTATGGGCGAATAGAAATTTGTTTGTATCTTTAATTCAAACATATTTAACAAAATTTAAGACCAAATAATGCATCACCAACAGTCCCATAGGAATGGTTGTTTTTTTATTACGTGAGCTACCTCGGCTGATCGTTGCAGGATAGGTTGAATGGAATGACTGCTCTCCTAATGAAGTTGGTATTATCTGTTTTAGATTTCACTTAGTTCCTTCAAGAAGACAGCCAAGGGGATCGCGGAAGCCTCAGCAGCAGCTGCCCGTGAAATGTCTGCGGATACAACACATGCAGATGGTGCGCCAGAGACGGGGGAACATGAAAGAGCAACGGAAGAAGAAGAAGACACGGCGGAAGAAGCGGAGAGAGAAGACGAACTACCGCCACCTCCTACTGAAACAGACGTATGTAAATAAATATGTAGAAACTGTGAGTGATTAGAGGAGAGACAATTGTGGTTATGGAGGGGTTGGTGGGTATGGGGGGTGGTGGTGCGAGCGTGCTCCTTTAAAGGTTCAGATATGTATCTTTAACACAAACTAACGATTACACGAACCTGACCTATCAAACCTACGACATTTCGAAATTCATTGGCTCTTTCTCATAGCCACATTAGCTCAATATCTGAAGAGCTATTAAATGTGTCATTTCAGTATGTTTCAGTTATAATGGACATTTCCAGTTTTAGCCATGCCCCGCCCATCTTTATCTAAGCTACACCTACACGTCGCTCGTGTTGGGATCGATCGATCTGTGCACTTCCTGATTGTCAATTTCCAGAAAACTAGACGTAAACTTTTGAGTATTTTGAAACTAACTTGACTGGACGCTGTTGCTGCCTATGACAGCAACACCGCCCAGTCAAATTAATTTCAAAATATTCAACATAATGTTTATTAAATGGTAGACATACAATTCGTACAGGGTGTCGGACGATTAAGCGTTAAAGACGGACTATATCAAGTCATCCATGATGTCATGATTATTATGTCATCCTACACGTCATGTAGTTGATTACGACGTCATTTGACTTCATATGATAGGTGGATAAACTTGGAAAGTCCATTCTCATATTAATTTAAATCCATTTTTGAAGGTATGTCACTGCAAGGTATGGCAACCCGCTTTACAATAAGTAGGTGCATAATCATAGTGTCATGTGACACAGTCCCACTCATTCAACGAAATCGCACCATCCTCATCCTTCACAGAATTTATTACTGTGCTACAATAGTTAACGTCGTCATGTAATGGGTCTGGTGTCAGCGTGTCAGGTTAGAGGCGCGGCAGGTTGAATGGTTAGGAACGAATCTCGGTAAACGACCCTGTCGCTTCCTTGCCACTTCTCTGTCGCTTCTATGACCTTTCACCGCATTGTGCCTTTGAGCAAGTCACTTACCTTTGCGTTGCTCCAGTTCACCTAGCTGTAAATAGTTACCTGTGATGTCAGCGTACATGTGCACCTGTATATGGCTGCCGCCGAATGAAGGGGGATGGGGTGGGGGCAAGATTAAAGCGCGTAGAGCATGCATTCGCGCGAATAGGCACTATGTAAATGTAGCATCTACCATCTATCTGGTTGCAGCTCCAGTCCGGTGCAATTTTCAGAAAGAAGGCCATGGAGGTGGTCATGGTCCGACAACTGTCCAATGAAATGATGAAACTTACAATGAAGTCAAACGATCAGGACGATGTACAGAAACAAATGCCTCAACGCATCCCAGAGATCCCTGTTTCTGAGGATGATGTAAACGATGATAACGACGACGATGTTGAAGCAGAGCCTGAGGAGGAGTCTCTCCCAGGTAAGATGCTTTGATAATTTCAATCGATGCTGATTGGCTATGGATTAGCTTGTTATTACTAGGAACCATTCAATTTAGTACATATACGCATTTGTATACCCATGCACTTATGGATCCCCGACCAAGCACAGAGATCCATCTCTAGCTATGCCACGCCCATTTCTAGTTAAGCTCCACCCACTCTTAATGCATGTTGCAATCAATTAATATACTTTGAATCCTGAAATCACAGAATCTCAATTTCAAGGTAGCAATACAGCTAAGCTGTTGAATATTTTGAAACTAATTTGACTAGGTGCCGTTGCTGGTTTTCCTAAACATGCATACGTTTCTGTCATATTATTCTCAAAGTTCTTTGAATTCTGAATTTAAAAAGCTTAGGTAGGGGCCCTGAATCCTGATTTTAAAACGCTTAGGGATGGGCCTTGCATTCTGAATTTAGGAATTCAAATAGTCAATCTTCACCACGAGAATGCACTTTTAAGAGTACATGTAATAATGGGTGATTCCGATAAATGTTGGCTGACGTCACAATCAAAAAGCGTGGGCCTAATGAATTGCATATCTAGGTCCATCATGAACATTTAAAGTCCGTCAAGTATACGAATTGTATGTCTTTGGTGGTTTTACTATTTAATAAACATTCTGTTGAATAATTTAAAATTAATTTGACTCGGCTCTCTTGCTGTCATAATGGCATTAGTTTCAAAATATTCAACGGTTTCCATATATTAATATTGAAAGTGGATACTGTGAATTTAGGTGTCAATGTATATACATCTATCTTGTCTAGAAATGGGCGGGGCATAGCTAGAAAATGATCCCTCTAAAGGTGTACATGCCTTTAAAGGTGCACGCGTCTTCATCCGGCAAAGAATGGCGCAAAGGGCTGATAGTCCAGTAGTCAGATGCTGAAAAATGCCTTATTTATCATTTTCGTGATGCATCCCTGGCAATAAATTTCTGAACTCAGACCATGAAACTAGACACTTTGTCAGATTCAAAAATGCCTGTTGCCAACTGTAACTGTAACTCTGTCAATTAAGTTTTACACAGAATTATTAAGAGAGAATGTGTAGCAACCAGCATGAAATATGATTGAAATCTTAGATTTCGATCTAGTGTATGCTGATATAGACCTTTGATAAAAATGTAAAATTTCGAGAAATATCTTAATTTTAATGCAAAATAAGAGGTCATTATAATATTCTTTTAGATTTGTGGCATCATACCATTTCCCTTTTCAAAGATCTTTCATCATTAATGCAGCATTATTATGTATCAACGGATAGTATAATCTATGTAATAATAAACAAGTTATAAAGACGCTACTATCTCAAAAATGTGATACACTTTCTTTGGCAGCCCCCGCCTCATCCACACACCCACCCCACCCCAACCACGACCCACCTCACACACACCCACCCCACCCATCACACCCCACCCCCCCCCCGCACCTTAGAATTTATATTATGCGTTAGTTGATTTATTACAGGGGAAATAAAACTCATATTTCTAGCATGATTTTACTTTGAACAAATATACATTGATACGTTCCAACTTATTTCTGATATGTCAGTTTTAAAGTAATTTTCACCCTAATATTCAAAATGGTTACCCGAGTTCAAAATGGCCGCGAGCGGAGTTTCTCGAAAACGCATAGAGACAAAACAAGATGATTTTGCTTATAGTAAATTATTGTCAAATGTAAAATTGGGTTTCTAGCCTTGACGTATTCAGTTGTACCTCAAAAGTATCATTATTTAGCCTTAAGATGAACGATTGGGTTCAAAATAAGCAAAACTGCATTTTTTTACCTAAGATTACTATATCTTCTATATGATCGTACCTCTCGGCATTGGCGACTGTGGACGGATGTTAGATATAATACAGAACAGGAAAAATCAGTGAATTAATTAGAGTTCATACGGGAGGTCAGTAAAAGTTTAACAACAAGCCAGGCTAATGTGAGTGCATCGTGGAACATGACACGATATAAATCTGATTATAGATGAAATATCATGTAAATATACACATATTACAAACAGATAATGCAGTTTGATTGCATCAACACTGTGACGAAGAATTATTCCTCGAACCACCATCTAGCAAACAGATCACATTAATGTTCGTTAATATGAAAAGGAAAAATAGCCGTGCACTGTGCACTTAATCTTCGCGAACTACACCATCGCTACATGTCTCCGGACCACATCCACACGCTGCTGGTCTTGAAGATTATTTTTCCGCCAGCTGCATCTCACTGAACAACCCATGCCCTGTAGTTGGGGCTTAGAATACACCTTCCGTATCCTCTGCGTGTCGTAAGAGGCGACTAAAGGAGGTAAGGGCGAGGTAACCCTGACAGAAACCTCGAGTGCTGAAGACGGAGGTTCCAGGCCGCACGGCGCACTCTAATATACCATGGATCCACGCACTTAACGCTTATGATCATGTCGATAGTCACTTAGGACTCGCGGTATGATCAGCGAACGAAAAGAAGAAGAAGACTGAACAACCACTCTTGCACTTGCAAGTTTGTTTTATGAATAGAAGCTGTTTTGGTGTATGAAGAGCCTTTGACAACACTGGTTAACACTAAGTATTCCACCTATGATGTTCTCGTTATGGTATGGGAGGTAAACCTTCTAACACACTGTTCCAAATCGCTGGTTGACAAGTAGTTCTCCGTATGTGAAGGAGAAGTGGCTTTTGCATGATGGCTTTTTCATGTTTTGTTTCTGAGTCTTAACAAATTTGAAATATTGTATTCTGTAATAGGTACAGAAGTAGAATCTTTTAGTAACAGTGTACAATCTAACTGTACTGCATTCTTGACAATTTCATCAGTTGTTGCAAACGTTTCACATAATCCAACGAGTAAAAGGTGGAACTACATAATTGTTTGTAGGGCGATACATTCCATATTCACTAGCAACTCCTTTTTTAAACGTGATGTTTCCATTGAAGATTGAAGCATATCCCATGCACAATACCAGTATATTTGTGCCAGGTCTATCAAGTGTTATGCTAACATACCTTTGCTTTATGGCTTCATATGCATGGAAGAGACGCAGTGTGTCTACTTTTTTATGCGAGCATTCTAGGCGGAACTTATTTGGTTCACATAGGATGTGATCAACGCACAGCCGGGGCCATCATGTCTACTGCAACCGGCTATATACATAATAAGAATTGGTGAAAGTGCTGACCGTATGGATATCCAATGCTCTCGGAAGAAATTTATATATATATATATATATAACGATTCTTGTATTTCTATTTCAACGCTTTCATTGAGCTTCTCTAATTGGATTACTGTGCTCATAGCTGTTACAGCACAGATTCTCTGCGAATGTATGTTTTGACAACATTAGTTTCAACATCTCGGATGCATATTGCTCAAAGATACACGACGAGGATGCGACCGCATGGGAGGTTTAGATAACAAACATCCAGTCAAGCACTATACAACATTTGTGAGCTTATCACATTATCTGTGATTGATTCCTCCGACTGATTTACCAACACTGACTACTGTTTCTTTCAAAGGCTGCCATCAGTTATTGCAATTGAAAGCAGAATATTTGCTCGTTCATGCGAAAGTGAGTCTTGAAGATCAAACACACTGACCTGTGCTATGATAACAAGACGTGAGAAAACGTTTTTGTCAGAAGAAAGATGGAGTATATCAGATTTTGTTCTAATTTTCTTCTTGTACGTAATGTCTACTCTTTTAAGGTTTTGTATTTTTATGAGTTCATAGAATGGTTCACCGGCATTCAATCGTGAACAGATAACATCAATCAAACACATCTATCAAATTGTCACTGCGATGTTCAAATGATCTTATATCTCACTATTTGCGACTTCTCCTGACTTCAAGTTTGGAAGAGGTTGGATTTCTGTGAAAAAAGGTTGACTGAATCTAAAATTAGTGATGATATATTTCGGACATCCTGCCCATCATTGCAATGAGAACAGAGCCTAGTTTTATGAATTTGCTTATATTTGGCCCAATCCCAAACATGTTGGATGTTTGCGCCAATACTCTTGTTATATAGTTATTAGCGTGAATACATCTGTCGACCATTTCCAAAGACTTGAAGAAGCTTAGCATCCTGCCAGAGGTTTTTGAGCGTCGATTCCTCCTCCGATCTAATGCTAGATTCAAAGGTGTAGGAACGTACCTTGAATCTGTGGATTGGGGCTAAAGTATAGGTGGCACCAAAGCCTAGGGGGCGCTATGGGGATACACTGTGGGAGAGGGAAAACATGGTGGGGAGATAGCTCCACCTTGGCCACACACCCCCCCCCCCTGTCCATACGTCTATGTAAGTTAGGAAACACCAGTGCAAATCCTTACTTCAAATTAGAAACCATAAAATGAAAGTTCATTAACTGTTCATGGATTTCTGGGGCTTTGCGCAATCAACTGTTCCAGTCAGATAGCAAGTGCTGTGGCTTGAATAATTGTACCGATCAGAAACAAGGTAGGATGTTAGAAAAAAAATCTATTTTATGGAGCTGCCATTTCCATGCTCTTTCTGCTGGTATGAATGCAAGAAGAATTTCGACAATCATTAAATACGCATTGCAGAATTTGAGCATACTTGATTCTTCAGGGTTTTTTTTATCTCGGCCAGTTCTTGCAGGAATTGAACTTATTTGGAATGCAGGGTCTTAACAAATTGAGATATGATATCACTATTAGTTTCAAAGACCTTACGAACCTCGTTTTCTTGCACTTGGAGCCCACGGTGGGTATTTACATCTATTGCTGCATCTTTAAATATCATTCTCTGCGATGCTTCAGCAGCCAACTTATGGTCTCGGATGCACCTGTTGTAATACGTTCTGCTCATTATTGAAGCAATACCTCCGTCAGCAAACACACCACCATCTGCAGAGATTCTTTGAATTCAGTGGACTGCCTGCACTTACCAATTTTATCCAGAAAAGGCAAATGATTTGAAATCAGCCATGACAAAGGATACGATTAGCAAACTCTTAAGATATATGGCTTGTTATTTCAATTGTCATAGCGTATACAGTCTCATCAAGTTACAGGACTGTATGTCTTTGGCCTATCTCCTTTGTGAACTAACATGTAACACCCAGCATTGTGTAGCCATCATTGAGGTATGTAGATGATGCATCAATCATCAGGAAACAACCAATGAGAGACTGTGTTGGTATAGCAGTTGACATTTCACTGTCAAATGCTGACCATTCTGGGACTGGCTGAATGTCACTTTCAGTGTATCAAGGAAGCTACTATCCTGGAATCAACCATGAAAGGATCCATGCAGTGCCTATGTTTTGTGATGACTTGGCCTCTAATATATATTCTGTACTTTTCAAAGGAAACTGGTATTTTGGTGGACACTTGCTTTTATCAAACATGTGCCATTGTATGCCGTTTTGAAATATGTTGTAAAGATCATTCTCGCGGCCAGTTTAAAATTATGTCCAAATGATCCTTCTACTTCAGAAGCACATTCGACAACGCTTATATTTGTATATTGCGCAGTATGTTTACCAACCAGTGCGTCTTCTAAAACATCTTTATTATCAGCAACAGTGTGTGTGAAGGACATTTGGGCTTGAGGGCCAACTTATATTTACTGCAATTAAGAAACACATGTCTAGTGTGACCACTCCTTCCGGCTTGATCTTCATAGAAAGTCTAGACTGTCTATTAATTATTAATAACGCAATTAAGGCACACTTCCAAATCGGAAATAAAAGGAATTTGCCCACAATAAATTAATAAATGAATTAATAGCTGAATAAGTCGACAACTATTTCTAATGAAGTACGTATTTGAAGCGACAGCTCATCACATTCTCAAAATAACTTCGGGATTTAATTACACATTCACTAATCAAGCTAATTGACATATATTAATGACACAAAAATACATTTCAACTCAATACAATTCATTGCCATATTCTAGGAGAATGTGAAAATTAATTATGTCTTTAATTAGCTATTTTAATTAGGTAACTATATTAATTAGTCAAATTACACTGAAACAATATTAATTGTCTCATCCAATGTGGCTAGGTAAATACGATTGACATATTTGGCTATTTCAAGAAAGGTTTAAGTGTATTTATCTGTGATTTCTCTGTTTGTCGAAATAGTACCCCTTTAATTAGGGTTATTATCTAAATAATAACTAATTAATGAGAGTTGCACATGGCAACAGGCACCTTACCAGTGGCCAAGGTATGTACTAAGATGTTTTTGGCCTGTATTGGGTGTGTGTGTGGGGACCACAAAAATTATTTTTTCAGCATCTGGCAAATCAGTGACGTCATCTAGATATACACACACACACACCCACCCCCAGTGAAGCATTGTAACGAACATCTATCTATTAATTGTCTGACCGTTAACTGTCTCGCTGCCTCAAGCCAACAGACAATAATTTTAATGGGCAATAGCTCTGGACCTGCTGAATATTTTGACAACAATTTGATTGAAAGTTGTTGGTAGCTGAGCCACCAACAACTTTCAATCAAATTGTTGTCAAAATATTCAAAATATTCAGCATATCTCGATTTAGGCTCCAAGGAAAATGTAGAAATTCAGCACGCAGACAGTTAAAACCGAGATATAAAATATAAGCATTTAAATAATCTAAATCAGGTGTATTTGATATTTTTAGGACTTTTATCCGAAATATGGGACCGCGCAGACAAGGACACGGAGGTTGTGCCTGTGGATGACAGCGAACTCATGGATCCCGATGAGATGCTACGTGATAGACCGACTGAAGGACAACCGGAAGAAGCGGAAAATGGCGCTGAAGCCGCCGAAACTGTAGAGCGGATCATGCCTGGTGGGGCGGGGATTATGGTTGCGGCTGCATTTATGTCTAAAGCTATGAGGGTAAGCTCTAGTGCTTGATATGCTAACATATATGAACGCAAATGTAACAGTTTCACTCGAGTCTATCATAGATCATCATCACTGATTTTATCCAATTGATGTTTGTCGGCTTATCATATTTTACGACAGACCCGGGACTATTCGTTACTCGATTCGAATGAAAGTGGGAGGATATTTTGTCGTCCACTGCCATCTCAAGAGATAGATATGGTTATCTGTCAATCATTTCGATATTAGGACATTGGCACAACTTATCTGACATTCACATCCGCCTTGGGATATAGGCAGATATATTTGTCCTGCAATTCCATCTTAGACAGTAGTCATGGTGATTAATAGTTCAAACTCATCTTACGAGGCATGCCGTGGTTCAATTGCATCTTATAAGATGTGCAAGATTGTGTGTGGTTCAATTGCATCTTATGAGATATGCAGGACTATGTGTACTTCAATTGCATCTTATGAGATATACAAGACTGTGTGGTTCAATTGCATCTTATGAGATATACAAGACTGTGTGGTTCAATTGCATCTTATGAGATATACAATACTGTGTGGTTCAATTGCATCTTATGAGATATACAAGATTGTGTGCTTCAATTGCATCTTATGAGATATGCAGGACAATGTGTGGTTCAATTGCATCTTATTAGATATGTAGGACAATGTGTGGTTCAATTGCATCTTATGAGGTATGCAGGACAATGTGTGGTTCAATTGCATCTTATGAGATGTGCAGGACAATGTGTGGTTCAATTGCATCTTATGTGATATGCAGGACAATGTGTGGTTAAATTGAATCTTATGAGATATGCCGGACAATGCGTGGTTCAATTGCATGTTATTAGATATGCAAGATGGTGTGTGGTTCAATTGCATCTTATGAGATATGCAGGACAATGTGTGGTTAAATAGCATCTTATGAGATATGCAGGACAATGTGTGGTTCAATTGCATGTTATGAGATATGCAAGACAATGTGTGGTTCAATTGCATCTTATGAGATATGCAAGACAATGTTTGGTTCAATTGCATTTTATGAAATATGCAGGTCAATGTGTGGTTCAATTGCATCTTATGAGATATGCAGGGCAATGTTTGGTTCAATTGCATCTTATGAGATATGCAGGACTATTCGTTGTTCATTTGCATCTTATGAGATATGCAGGACAATGTTTGGTTCAATTGCATCTTATGAGATATGCTGGACTATGTATGGTTCAATTGCATCTTATGAGATATGCAGGACAATGTTTGGTTCAATTGCATCTTATGAGATATGCAGAACTATTTGTGGTTCAATTGCATCTTATGAGATATGCAGGACTGTGTGCTTCAATTGCTTCTTGTGAGATATGCAGGTCCATTTCTCATTCGCTCTCCTCTTCCTAGGTGTACATGACTATCTGTCGGTCAATTCCATCTTAGGAGGCAGGTACAACTATTTGTTAATCAATTCCGTCTCTAGTTCACGCTCGCTTCTCCGTTACTAGATGGACATGAATTGTTGTCAAGTGATGCACTCTGATGAAATGGACGGGTTACTTGGGACTTGATGCTGTCTGTTAAAGTAGACATGGCTATTTCTTAAATGAATACTAACCATGATGCTGATTTGGCTCTTTTCCTGATAAGATCTTTCTTAAGAATTAACCCCGGCAATCTGTCATGTTAGTCGTATCCGAATTGGTTCTGTTCTTCGCCTCTCTTTTCAGATGTGGACAGATCTATGTGTCACTCATTTCTCTCTTGGCGGGTAGACAGTAGTATTTGTCAAACGAATTTTAAGAAGCGCGCATGTGTATTTCTTTATCGACTGCATCATAGGAGTCATAAGTTGGCGTCTGTCGTGTTTGACGCAATTATAACTAAGGAGGTGGTCAGTTTTATTTATCTCTCGATTTTATTTTTAGAAAGAGATGTACTCAGGACATTTCGAGTAGATAGACAGTGATAATAGACCTTTCCATTTTAGCTATGCCCCGCCAATCTCTAGCTACGCTCCACCCACACCTCGCTCGTGTTGGATCGATCGATTTCTAATCCCTCTGACTATCAATTTCCAGAAGACTATACAGGTAAGCTATTGAATATTTTGGAACTAATCTGACAGTCAAATTAGCTTCAAAATATTCAGCAGCATGTCTATTAAATAATAGA
Organism: Chaetoderma sp. LZ-2023a; assembly: GCA_034401795.1. Lineage (NCBI taxonomy): Eukaryota > Metazoa > Mollusca > Caudofoveata > Chaetodermatida > Chaetodermatidae > Chaetoderma > Chaetoderma sp. LZ-2023a. The sequence goes on from CM067371.1 coordinate 116,272,613, forward strand.
CACACAATTCGTACAACGTGTCAGACTATTAAGCGTTAAAGACGAGCTAAATAGAATCATGTATGACGTACTGATTATGATGCCATCCTACACGCCGCTTAGCTGAGTATAACGTCATATGACGTCAGATGATAGATGGATACTCTGGAAAGGTGCATTTCCATGAAAGTGTATGCCATTGAGGAGAAAACAAATCTAGAAAATACTGACTGTTTTATATGATCTATAGCTGGTTTCTAGTAGGTAATACTACCTATACTAACCTTTCTACAAGCTGCACTCTTTGTACTTAATAATACAGCCGCCCTACACGTTGTAGACTGACATACTTCATAAAACTCCCATTCGTTCATAGCTTCTACATATTATTGTGGATATTTTAAGGAGCTTTTCTGTGAATTACTTTTCTTCTTTTATAAAATTCGCCAGACTTCCCTTTTTACAAGTAGTCATATTATCCTAGTGTGGCTACAATTTTCGAAAACCCATTTCCTTTCATGTCCAAAATAACATCTTAAGCGACAGACCACCTTACTGAAAACAAGAAAGTGGTCAATAATGAGTGGTTGCCACGTGGTGCATGCTAATTGCGGCTTGAAAGCATTATGGATCCGCACAGCACGTATGTTCATTCAAGCACCTGTCATAACGACCACCTTTCTTAGCCATTAACCCGTATAGACCAGGAGCGGCAGCTTCTTTATAATGTAAAGATTAATTTGTTTAATAATTTGAAATTAATTTAACTGGGAGAGCACAAAGTCAACTCAGATTAAAGATATCCAGTGGCTCCCTTGCATAGGTGTGCTTAAATGCAGACACGGGGACCCCCAAGCCAAGGTTAAAAGGTTATCGATGCTCTATTGGTCACGTGGCCAGGTGGTTACTCTCTTAAACAGAGTCTGAATGGAAAGAATTTTGGAATATTTACTATGAACCTGTTTCTTGTTTCAGAGAGTTAAAATAAAAAACGAAAACAATGATGATCAACCAGAAGTGGAAAGTTCTGAAAATGGTGTACAGGAAAGTGCCGAAACTGTTGTAGCAGATAACAGTACCACAGAAATAGCGAAACCATCGTCAAAAGAGACTGAGGAGAAAGCGGATTCATTAACAGATGTCATAACGGACAAAGAACACAAGCTAGAGAATGGAGTAAGCGGTTCAGAACCGGTTCAAACAGAAACGGCGAGTGGTGAAGTTCAGACGACAACAGCTACAACAGGATCAATCAAATCTGAAGGATCGCCTCTTATAGTTGATGATAATACAGAAAAGGACAGAAGCGGATGTTGTGCAAATTGTGTGATTCTATAGACTGCTTTTTTGGCTTATTGTTTGTTTACTGGATGTATTATTCCCGTCACAGCATGCGCGTAACGTCACTCACGTGGCGGTACGCACGTGACAGCATGCACGTGACCTGCATGTGCAGTTACATAATTTTCTGCATGTTCATGCATTATTAGCAGCTGCTGAAGATGTTGGTTTTCTAACTGACATGGACAATGTTATGAGTATACATGGTGCTGTTAGCAGCATTCGATAGTTTGTATGAGGAACATACTCTGTTTATTGTATGCATGATAGATCACAATGTGCTGATAAATTACTACTATTTGCTCTTGCATAATACCGTGCTGGTTGTTACATAAACAGATCTATGAGTAGTTTTGAGAGAGTTGTGTCCTGTATGTGATAATGAGTACAGCACGAGATTCTGTGATCAGCAGATAATGTGATACATAGGGTGGCTTCAAGCATCAAGAATGGAGGGATCCAGTCTGTCAATCCAGTATCTTACATCATAGTCAAAATACGTCATTTGTAAGCTGACGTCACAACGAAGTGACATAGGATAGTTAAATGTGCAGCAAATACGCCATATGTCTGACAATAGACATCTGAAATGAGTATACTTATATTTCAAATGAAGGCTTCATAGACAGTCTGTAAATGTTTTGAAACTAATTTGACCGGAAGCTGTTGCTGCCATAGGCAGCGGCAGCTCTCAGTCAAACTAGTTTCAGAATATTCAGCAGCTTACCGGTATAGTTACTTTGAAATTGCGATTCAGACATTTCAAGTTTCAAATTCATAAGATTAATTCAAATGGGCGATACATAACTAGAATTGGATCCCTCTTTTAACAGGCTGCTGAGATTTTGCTAACTACGTTTCCCTGGCACTTAACTCTGAATATGGTGAATATTTTGAAAACATTTTCACTGAAAGTGGTTGCTGACTATGCCAATATTTGGCATGGTCAAAATTATTGCCCATTGAAATTATTATCTGGTGGCTTGAATAAGTCAGACAGTATAAGAATATAGTTACACCTATCTATAGCGCAAAACTACTATTGTGGACGACGGTTGTGGGCCTTTAGAATGAACACCCATAACAACTGCCTTTGTGAATCACCACCACTTAGCAACAAAAGCTTGTATGGCCTAGGCAATGAGCTCTGCTAAGAGAAAATTTACCTTTAATTACCTTTTTCGATGGTCCATGCAGTGTCCGTTATACACAGGTTTGACTATATTCTGTAGTGTGTGTTTTCAATAGAAATAACTATATTATTTTTATATCCATTTTTCCCGACGTTTGAATTACTAACTTTTGCATGCAAAAAATGTATTTTTCTTTATTATATTGATATTACACAGCCCTGTTGCCACAGATGAGCATGCGTAGATGCACAGTTACACTTAAGCGCACACGCGTGCACACACGTGTGCATAATTACGCACGAACTGGTATATTTTCGCGCCCCCACACGCTCGCATGCATGGGCACACACACACACACACACACACACACACACACACACACACACACACACACACACACACACACACACGCGCGCGCACGCAAGCACATATACAGGATCACACATAGACGTAAGCACACACATGCACGAGTAAACGCACGCACTCAGGCACATGTAAACATGCAGACACGCACGCGCATGCATGCATATGTGCACACGAACATGCATGCGTAACACAGACCGCTTAGTCTGACCATTTCAGTCATTTTCTTTGCATGTCATAAGCCAAAAACGATAATGAAACTTCTAGCACAAAATCCATCAAAATGCCATTGCCAATTAACAAATAAAGAAGAGCTTTATGATGTGATCAAAGTATTGTAACTTCATTTAGTTCATGGTTTCAAGTTATCATCATACCTATAGAGAGCTAAAATATTTTATTTCTCTTTTGGGTCATTTGGGAGGATTGGTGTAGAACCAAGAGCGAAACTGGTCTACCATTAACTTAAATAGATATGCATATAACTTTTCTGTTTTATATAAGTAATTTGTAATCTGCTGCTTAATAAAAATACTCTTTTGAAATTTGTTGTAAAATCTGTTCGAATTGATTCTGTACAGTGAAGTAATGTTGTCGACAGTGTAGCAACTCCCCCCCCCCAACCTCTACAGCAATCCTAGCAAATCCCCACCTATATAGCAACCATAGCAACCCCCCCACCTCTATAGCAAGCATAGCAACTCATCCACCTCAATAGCAACCAGTAATTGTGTATTTGTTACTAGCTATTACTGTGCACCTTCTTGCAAGTTCTTCCATTTGTAAATCTGATACTGTCCTCTGCACAGCTGTAGCGTGGGCACATGCACAATCATATGTTCCATTATATCAATATATATTGTTGATGGCAGATGTCTATTTAGTGTGTATCTCTGTCTTTTTGGAAGTACATAGTGGCCTGCGTTGTGACTGTGAGGTTAGGTGTTCTTAGAACATTCATGACACGCCACCACTTGTGAATGCAGAGATTGTCGCTGGCATTGCAGCAAGCATGAATTGGAAAGAGCATGGTCCAGACGATTTGATCGGAAGCGTTTAAATGGCCCAACTACCAACAGCAGCCGGCATTCTCCATCGGCTATTCACTGCGATGCAGAAGAACAGAGACATACAAACAGTTAGATTAAAGGCCAATGCGAAATTCAAACGGAACACTGTTAGATAGACTGTTTCGGATACCAGACAGGTCGGGACACATTCTATAGCCATAGCTCAGTCACTTTAGTTTCAACATATTCAACAGAATGTTTCGTAATTTGTAAATTTATCAAAGCCATACAATTCATACACTTAGTGACGGAATTTCCGATTTTCACGACGGCGAGATACATCATTATCATTGTGACATCAGCAAACCAGTGACGTTATTGATTATGACGTCAGATAATTGAGTGACAAATCGGATCCCGCAATTCTGAGCTCTGGCTGAGATGTGCACTGCTCGATACATTGAGTTATACAAGATACAGCAGAGGATGAATGAAGATGAACCGACGGGATCCGTCATGCTTTAACATACAGACATTCACTTTGTCTCTATATGTATAAGCGCCCACCAATATTAAGTATAAGTCAGAGACATTGAGGCTTTGACCAACAGCTGGGGTGCCTCTCAACTGTGACAGGACCACGGTCATAGCAGTCAACACCAACAGTCAAACACTGGGAAAAGTATTGGAAGACGACCTGACATCCAGCAATGCATATCCATACCCTGGCAATATAATCTGCTAGGGCGGGCTTGTCTCCACGGACACATGGACGATATGAGGTTGGAACAGGCACAGCATGATAATCTGTCTACGTCCCACGCTGCCGGACTTTGAAGGATCAAGCACATAATTATACCGCCCAAGAGCAATCACAAACACAAACTCTTAATGAACCTGGGGGCTGGGGTGGGTGGGTGGAGGACGTTTGATTGCGATAACCATATCTAATAGTATGCCACTTGCCATATGAACCATGAAGTTCCATGCTCTAAATTTTAAGACAATCAAACCCGTAAGATGTTGAATATTTTGAAATTAATTCGACAGAATCAGTTGCTGCCACGGGCAGGGATATCTTCCAATCAAATTACTTTAAAAAATAATCAATAGCATGATTTCTTATAGTACAAATTAATGTACGTATTTGGTCCTTCTGGCTCGAAAGCGTTAAGATAGAATCTGCCTATTAGGGGGCCGTACATGCCAGATTTTACGAACGACCAACGCCTTGATGGTGCATTAGGCACCAGGAGAAAGGAACACAATCATTAGTAGAAGCCGTTGGAGATGGATAAGATACGGTATACAGAAATACTAGTAATCTATCGTGAAGATAACTGTGCACGGGATACTAAAAGAAAAGAAAATGGAAACCGCCTGACAACATGGTCTGCAACAGCGAAGGCTGAGTTCTGGTCTACTTAAGAATCGGGCTGAAAAGGAAAAGTTGCCCATAGAGAGGCATGTCTAGGGAAAATGTACTAAGTACTGTCCTATACGACAATGAGGCTAAATGTGGTTAATGCTACTGTTCAGCTACTCTCTGGCTAACTTTCGCACGTATGATTATCGATGTATCTACCAATCTGCCACCATATATCTGTCTTATCATGGAGAATGCATATCTAACAATGCCCATACCCATATCTGTATATCTCGTGCCACCATTGTCAATAGAAGATTGAAACTAAACGAGTAAGTTATAAATATATTATTTTTAAAAAGAAACCATTTTGAAAATATCTGAAGCTATGGAGTTATTTGATCTGTCACTCAGGTAGCTAAGATCATGACCAAAATACTGGCGTCACAATCAAGTGATGTAGGTCCAACAGGAAAGGGACACTGGTCAGTCAGTAACTGTCCGAATTGTGTCGTTGGTGATTTGACAATTTATTATATATACTCTTCAATATTTTGAAACTACTTTGACCGGAACCTGTTGCTCCCTGGATAGGTGTATATGTGCACAGGTGTATATGTAGTTCTGTGTTGTTTATATATCCGATAGGTAAACTGGTAAATGTTCTATAATGCTTTTTAGATATTTGAACACTAAAACCAGATTTGAAAATTTTTGCTAGAATTTAATCCATATTCCGGGTGTTGCTATGAATTTAGTTTCAAATTATTCAGCACTCTATCTGTATAGTGTTCTTGAAATCCAGACCTTCATGGAATTTGAAATTGCTAACTTTATTGTAATTTGTTACCTAGCGAGTAGCAACGTATACTGACAATATAACATGTACTGGCGTAGGCAGCACAATTTCCCAGTCATATTAGTTTCAAAATATTCAACAGCTTACCTGTATAGTTACCGTAATTTGAATTTTGGTAATTCAGCATTCCCGGTATTAAACTCGATTCCAGCGTGTGTACAAATGGAGGCGGAGCTAACCATGAGATGGGCGGAGCATGGCTAGAAATGGAATGCTCTATTGTCACATATTTTAGATAACTAAACAGGTGAGACGTTTGAAGCAGTTTATGTGTGCATTTTTCGTGTGAGTGTAAGGTGGTGATTGTCGTCTATACACACTGTAATATCTGCTCATCTCCTTAAAGTAGATGCTGGGCTAAACAGACTTTTATGTTTAACCATTTGAACACGAAATCCAAATCCTATGTATATGCTCTGTTAAACCGGTAAGCATTGTATTATGCTAACGTGTAGGACACGAAAAATCTAATTTCAATGTTTGTTTGGAAGTTAATAATTATTCGACTCTGTTGCTATAAAGTTAACTACAAATTATTCAATGTCTTTACCTGTCAATGCCTTACCTGTATAGTTTTTCTTTACATTGAGATTCTACGTCTTCAGGGACCGTAAAAGTGCTAACCTTTTGTCATTTGTTACGTAGCAACACATACTGACAGATGCTTTGCTAAATAACATGTACCGTCAAAAGAAATATATGTTTTATAAAAGGTTTAAGCACCTATTTATAATATGATCTACTGTATTGCACAGAGGCCTAATCTTATTACCAATGCATTTTTTTAATATGTGTGTTACAATATTTATAACTTTTGCGGTTATTGTATTTTTGAGGTTTTGTATTATGTATCATATTTTATCGAAGTAAGACAATATATATTGTTTATATATTGTATATAATATGCAATAAAGTTGAAGATTTAAAAACGTATAGTTTTCTCCATCTTGTTGATCCCGTAACACTTTGATGTCAATATCTTTATGTGCCAATGGCAAAGAAACTGGTATATATCTTAAAACAGTTTAACAACGAACACGACATTGATAGTAAAATTCCGTGCAGTGCCGCTCAGAAATAGCTTAAAACGTACTGTTGAATATTTTGAACATAATTGACAGCAATGTCTTCCAATCCAATTATATTCAAAATATTGAACCGAACATTTCTTGCATTCAAAAGTATATTAACTAGCATGTTTTGGTTTTCGTTTTGGAAACAGTTAAAGTTGTTCCTGAGTTTCACTGTAAGACACCCGTGTATGTAGTATCGGGTGTCCATACCGCGTGAAGAATTCTGAATATTTAAGCGCATGTCAACAATGACACCTTATTGCACGTAGCGATGAGGATAAAATGAGGCTAACATTAAGAGAATGAGCCAACATAGTCTAGTTAAGATTTATGAAAAAGGGCCTATAAAATAGGTCAACGGGAATTTTGAGGTAAAAGCCGGGAATCCAGCTGTTTAGAATAAGTTGTACACGCTGAATTAAAAAATGCTGGTTCCAAAGCTGAATTATGAAATTTTGACACTATTCAAAAATGTCTTCCAAATCCATTGGATTCTAGCTTAAACCAGTTTGTACATTGCCAGTTAATCCGCAGACACATTTCTACGTAGAATATACAATGCGATTGGAATAATCTAGATCCATAATAATGAGCCACTGTGACAGTGGCTCGTTATTATGGATTTAAATTATTCCAATCACATTGTATATTCTACATAGAAATGTCTCTGCGGATTTACTGGTCACCTATGTGAGTTCTCTTACTCCCAAATCATTAGGAAGGCGTTCATTATCTTTGAACATCTTCCACGCTGACCACGGTTGTGTGATTTGCTATGTAGGATAGTGTGTCTGATCCAGTCAGTGCATGAAAAGGTAACAGTGTTGTTGCAGAATCGGGAGGCATGTTGCTGCAAACTGCTTTAATGGGTATTTAACGGCTCTTCTTTGATGTACCACACATCATGCAAAGGCATTCACATTGTGCACGAGGAAAGTGACACGGTAACAATAGAAGAGCGTCTGTACCCATGCATATTGAGAGCACGTAGCACCAGTCTAGTATCGGTCTTCTCGTGCGTTGTTCTGAGAGAAGCTATGTTAATTGTTCCTTTAGATGACCAGAATTCTAATTCCTCTCCAAATCCTCCTGCAACAATGATTTCCTTATCATCTGGAGCATTAGCAATCAGTCCTTCTGATAGAAACCTATAGCCATGTCTGCTTTATTCTGGCAATGTCAGTGTTTTGAGAGGGACACATCATGACCTTCCACGACACGTCTAATAGGCCGCATAGTTTTTGCATGCCATGTGTTCCCATTGATGGGCTCTTCTCGATATCAGTCTGAAACTATATCTCCTCTCTGATAGCTGGACCCAGTCTACAGAACTGATCTGACAAATGTGTCCCCTAAATCACCAAATGTGGATATATCAGAAGGCCATCCAATCCCAACAATTAGTGCTTGACCATCTATAACAAGAGGCGCGGATTGATCATGCGTATCGAAGGCTTCCGGGCAGCTTATTGAAAATATACATAGTACGTGATATAGGCTCTGTAAAATAGTGATTAATCTTTAATTTCTATGATAACCTTTATCGCGAGTTTAAAAAATAACGAATGGTCCAGGATAATTTTAGAATTTACAGTTAAAAGTAAATTATAAAATAATTTTTACATAAAAACATCATCCGGCAATATCTAAATCAATGTAACATTGCTTCAATTGAATTAGGCATTGCGCTCATCTATATTGTGCATGTATACAATATTACATAGCACTGGGAGAATTCTAATAGAATTGATACTATTAGTATGATTACCGTATTCTGCGGCTGTAATAGTAGAAACATCACACAGCTGCAATCAGTCCTTCTTCGCTTTTGCCCAGTGTGTCTTGTCCTCAGACGAAATCCTTAGCTTCCTCAGGTCCATTCTTTACTGTACCGAGTCCTGATTTCTTGAGGTCACCTCGTAGCATGCGTAGCAGATTTATGCAATGACGTCCTCTCCTGGCTTTGTATTTGCTGGCTCCGAGTAGGGCGATTTCCAAGGCTCTCTGTGCTGGTGTCTCTCCTGGCATCCTTAGCACAAGGCCAAACATGGACCACCTTTGCTGAGCGACTTTTACAGACAGCGGCAACGTATTACACATCTTGTATAGTGCATCGTTGGAGATTATGCTGTCTGACCATCAGTGTCTACTGATGGTGCATATGTGTTTGTGTTGGCAGGCATCGAGTTTGACTAGAGCTGCATTTGGAGCTGCCCAGCTGTTACAGTTATACAGCATCAAGGATACGCAGGTTGCATTATATAAACTTAGCCTCTTTATCAAGGACATCTTTGATCTACGAATCCATACCCAGCAGGCACATGGCGTTGTTTCAACGTCGAATCCACGTTGAAATCACATCATGGCGTGATTTCAACGTGGATTCAACGTTGAAACAACGTCATGTGCCTGCTGGGTAGCTTCCAGAACGACTGGAAAGCTATGTTCCCCATGACGCAGCGTGCAGCAATGTCAGCAGTACTGCAAAACAGTGAGCCCAGTATTTTACTTTTCATCCATGGTTCGCCGCCATAAAGCGGATCTTCATTTTCTTTAGTTTCATGTTTTGCAGATAGGTATATGTGGGTGAACTCTGTTTTGGATTCATTCATAAAGAGATTCTCAATTTTTAGTTTGCTTGCAGCTATTGGGAGAAGTTCGTCAGGGGTTTCTTTTCCTCATCTATGATGTCCAAATCGTCGACATATTCCATCTCTGGCGGAATACCAAGCATTGACACTGGGGGTTTGGTCTTGTGGAACTTTCCCGCACAGATTTCAATGCGGCAGCAAGGTAGCAGGTGAAAAGCATCTCACTGTGGGGAGCCGATTGATGTCTCAAACCCTACAAACTTCACTGAGTTGACTCGTACTCTCAGCTTGGTGTCTGCAAGCAGTAGTCTCACTAGTTCTAGCTCATCTTCATTGCAACTGGCCTGGCGTAGTACATTTAGGATCTTTGAGCGTTTAATTGTGTCGAAGGCTCGTGACATATCAATGCCCATTTTGTGGAAGTCCCAGTGTTTGGACATGACTACCGACACAGGCATGCGTTGAGCCCATAAAATGGCTGCGCAGCTGCATCCACGTTTGAAGCCACTTTGACATGATCCGTTGAAGTAATGGATCTTGTCTCCGATGCGGCATAGAGTAACTTTGGATAGGAATTTCCGTATGCTGTTGAGGAGCGCAATGGGCTGCAGATTGGCTGGGGCCCAAGTGGCTTTTTAGGCTTGGGTAGTACACATAAGGGTGCCTTGGACTACAGCGTCGATGGGAAGGTGGTGCCTAAAAGCTGAATTGATTAGGTGCGTGATCGGTTTTGAGATAATGTCACTTGCATATTTGAACAGTTCATTGCTCATGACATCAGGTCCAGATGCACGTCCATTTTTAGGGCTCATCGTTGTCAGTGAAATGTTCCTTGAACCATTCTCGGATCGCCTCGGCTTTTCCCTGATCAGTGTCCTTCAACGTTGTGTACAGTGAGTGGTTGTGTGTAGTCAGTAACTCTCAGGGCTCAGGCTGCCGAAACATTTTGTGACAGTCATCCGTGGCAGTGATTTCATCTGTTAGAGAGTCTGCCTATTGAATATCAAGATCTTTTAAGCATTCGCTAATGTGCCGCAGAATAATATTGCGCTCCAGCCGTAGTTTGGTGTGGTCTTCACTTTGGCCACTTTGATAGATGCGCAGCCATAATGCTTTCTGCTCTGCTATTAATCCTTTTAGTTAAACGAGTAAGATAACTTAGCAGCCATGGACAACAGTCCACTTAACTTATTGAAACCAAAAAGACGGAGGGTTAGTGTAGATCTAAGCATGTGTATCATCTGGCAAAAGGAAGATGAACAGAAACTGATGCACAGCTCAATTCAAGGAATCAAATTATTTATCGTTTCTTTGAAGATAAGGAATGATGCTAGAATATGCATTCAGTATGATGGATTGGATACAAGTCAAAGAGGACAATGAACTTGAATTCATTGAAGCACAGCCAGATCTATTATGGTATAAGAACTGCTACTCATCATTTATATCGACAACAAATTTGATGGTTTTGCAGTTCCAGATTGAACTTGAAGAAGAATAGGCGTCGACAAGTCAACAGCATCCCCGTGAATCATTTGACTTTAAAACACTGTGTTTGTTCTGCCTGAAGTCTTATAGAAAAGATAACGGTTTGGTCAATGTAGCAACTTTCGAATTCGAAAATACTCTTGAAAGGAGGGCCAAAGATAAAAATGATCCTGAGACAGAAAAGAGAGTCGGAGGTGACTTCAACAAATTGATAGCATTAGCTGTGCGATATCACAAAGCTTGTTACAGTAAATATTTAAAGCCGGCAAGTCAGGATTCGGCAGTTAATTCACCACATGATGCCGCATTAAACGAACTTATCTCTTTAATAGAACCTGAACTTGCAAATGGTAAAGCGTTTGATATGACCTTGTTAAATCGGTATCGTGATCTGCTAAAACAATATATGTCAGAAGACGATGCCAACCTCTACACCCGCCAAGCTCTTAAGCACAAGTTAGAGACAAAGTGCAGCGACATCGTGCAGAATCAAAATCTTGGGCAGCAAAATAAATCGGATTTAGCTTTGTCAAAGTCCATTGAAATACAGGATGTATTCAATAAGGTGGCAGAAATGAAAGAAATGATGACTGCGGCACAAGGTGCTGCAGATATACACTTGAAATGTTTTGAAACCTTTGCGTCTCGAGAAGGTATTCTCTTTCATGCAGCATTAATATTGCGTAATTCAATAATGTCGCAGGAAGGGATATGCCACCAACCTCTAAATCCACAGGATATCTCTGCAGAAAATGCAGAGAAGTTGTTCGATGATGAAGTGTACATGTTTCTCTATTGGGTCCTTTCACGTGGAAGGGAAGGGTAAATGGAAACCATTAATAAAGATGACGTAAAACAGGCTGATGAAAGATTACATCGGCGTATTTGATCAATCTGCCAAGACTTAGTCTATATTGCATCATTAGGCCGTTGTAGAACACCTAAGAGTGATGGATTCGGAGTTAGTCTACATCAAATGACTCAATCAGAAGATGTAGTCAAGCTAATAAATAGACACGGTCACTGTATTGGCTACGATGAAGTCCGCAGAAACGATGCATGTTGGGCCAATCAGCAACTTGGCAATGAATTACATATCCCTGTAAACATGGTGGCACGAACAATTACAAGATCTGCAGGTGATAATTTCATCAGAGCTGCAGAAACATTGAGTGGTGCCCATCATGATGTTGTGAATATGGTACCCTATCAGGCTGCTGGTGATGGTGATGAACTGCAGAAGTTGGGAAGCCTCAATAGCTCTAACATTAGACAGACAATTATTCAGAAAAAGACCAAATCATAAAAATCCTACAATGTCCAAATATTGGTGCGAAAAGTCCAAACCCAATGCACCTAATGAAAAAGGTAAAACTTGACTGGTTCACTGTCTGTACGTCAGAACATGAGCGAATGCGTGGCCTTGATCGGGATTTTATCCTATTATGACAGACACCATCAAAATTATTTGGAGTCACGTTTGATCGAGAATCATTTTAAACAATGCCAGGATGGACAGTTTATCATGCTATTGTGACGACTAATGTCAATGTTGTAAAGACCAATATTGGTTACTGTCCAATGATCCCTGCCTCAGCAGCTGCGTTCAACACTGTGTATACCATGATGAAGTACCTGCAGTCTGCATTTCGCTCACTCGGTCAGAATTGGACATACACAGTGTATGATGAAGCTATATATTGCAAGGCTCAGATGATTAAGTGGAGAAACCCAGATGAATTTGACAGTGATCATATTGAAATGGGAGGCATGCACCGTGCATTGAATTTTATGGGTGGCATAGGTCGTGTTTTGCAGGAAAGTGGTGTTGAGGACATTCTTGTGGAAGCGAACGTGTATGGATCAGCAACAATTAGTCATGCTATGAAGGGCAAAGCATACAATCGAGGTGTTAGAATTCATAAGCTGATGAATGAAGCGCTGAGTCGGCTTAAATGGATGGCATTTGCTGATGCCATTGAAGCAACAGAAGTTTCACAACTTGTAAGGAATATGATCATGGAGAAAGCGGACCATTGCACCACAGCATTTGCGGATCTCCGGCATGCACACGGCGAAGGCAGAGATGCGGCTAAAAAGGCACTGGAAGATTTCTCGCAGTCCATGCAAAATCTGCATTATCTACTGGAGAAATCTGTGAAGAAAGGTAAAAAATGTTCAGACACATTTATCTTCTGGGAAAACTATGTTTCAGATTTGTCACAGCTACTTTTGGATTACATTGCTGAAAAACGTGATGATAACAAGTCCTTGGAAAACACTGGGGTTGCGTTGACGGTGCTGAAGCAAGACTTCTGAGGGAGGAGAAGCCGGAAGTGTATCACGCTCTAGTCGAAGGCCAATGTGCCGTTTACAGGACTGGGCGACCTTTCAGTGGAGTTTGGCATGACATGGCCATCGAACAATCTCTAAACAAAGACTGCGGCAATCCCAGACAACTTAGCAATTGCTGTGGTTGGTGACAATTATACGAATGAGGAATCAATAAAATCAGGTGAATGGGTCTGCTGTGGTAATATCTAGATGCAGGCGATAAAGAATCCAACTGTTCTAACACCACTTCCAAAACAGCGGCTGAAGATGTTGTCAAATGCAAAGAACAAGACAAACCTTGCCAAATTCCTTTCTCATGATTGGATCATTAAGTTGGAACGTAGATTAAAGGCTGGTTGTGAGGTGTATCTTGCTGGTGGATTCCTTGACATTAATCAAGTAGCTAAAGTCGTATTTGGTGGGCACGATGAAGTACCAGAGCTTGGGTCAGATCATGAGGAAGCCGATTCTCGAATGTTTCTACATATTTCACACGCGAGATATAAATTAGGCGTCAACCGGGTACTTCTTTGGTGTCTTGACTCAGATGTTGCAGCAATTGTGTCCACGATACTGCTGGGTACTTGACTTGGAAGAGCTGTATCTAAAGACAGGTGTACGACAAAAGAAGAGATTCATTCCAATGCATACCATAGCGACCTAACTTGGAAAAAGTATGAGCTATATGCTACCAGCCATTCACGCAGCCAGTGGATGCGATTCAACCTCGGCGTTCAGCGGGATAGGCAAACAAAAATGGCTGAATCTTATTGAAAAGCACCAAGAATTACACAGTGGGCTACAACATTTCGGAGGCAGTCCTTCTGACATCGACCGGGAAACTGAGGATGGCATGGTAACACTGGTGTCTCTACTGTATTGCGGAAAGAAACATGTATCACTTGATGTAGTTCGTTAAGAATTAGTTGCCAAAAAAAATTCAAAAATTACAAATTACCACCAACAATTGATAGCTTCCGTTTGCATCTCAAACGAGCAAATTTATATGGAATCATGCAACAGTTCCGTACCTCAATGTATCACTAATGGCTGGGTGTTCGATGAAGATGGGCATCGTGTGCCATGTATGATGATGCTCCCTCCAGCACCTGAGGCAATACTCGAATTTACACAATGTATGTGCCAAGCGGATTGTCAACAAGGAGATGCACGTGTCGCAAAGATGATATTTTGTGTTCTGATGTATGTAAATGTTGTGCTGACAGCTGCAGTAACCGTGAAATGAATATAGATGACTCGTCCCCTGAATCAGATACAGATTAATGATATGAAACATGAACTGACCTACACTACTGACCTACACATCGTCCTTGCATTCATAGGATTCATTCTGTGATGAAATCACATTTACGAGGTTAGAGCGGCATCAAAATTCATGCTTACATTTAGGCTGACTTTTAGGGTATGACTTCCAAAATGACGTATTAAATATTTTCCAAACCACACATCCCATTCAATGTACCAATTTGATAAGCCAAACATAGTTTTAATAAATGTGATAATATTGAGCTATCAGAATACGAACCAGAACAAAAGTTTTTACAAAATTATTATGGTAAACGTGAAAATATGAAAAAAATTACCATTTTTTGTTTGTGACGTCATAATTATATGCAAATGATTTTTTTTAAAACAAGAATAAATGGTACTGCTAGCTAGATGACTATGAGACCTTTAATTTAACATCAGAATTGTCTTTCTAACCACAAAAATAAGAAAGTTATGATAGTTAAAACGAAGTATATTTCTTTGCGGTAATTGATTATGGTTACCATGGAAACGGTTCTGCAAAAAATAATTGCACCACTTGCAGACCCTACATCTACGCTGGTGATGACCACTATAGATCCACCTAACAGCTGGTACTATTGGCATTTTTCTAGCAGATCATTTGGGCCATGGTGCCGAATTCAGATTTGGCTGATAGACTACAATTGAGCATGAATGTTGACTTTTAGCATTCTACCAGCTTCAGTTACCAAACGTTCGAGCACAACGGTATCTACTTGTTCTTGACCAAGGTGTCTTACATTAAGTAATGAGTGCTGTAATGCCTCAGTTGCTAGATCATTCGTGGCAAGGTTTTATAGGGAAGCATATTTCTCATCACTTGCAAACACGCTGAACCTCTGAAAGGTGCTCATCAGTGCCTTCTCGTCACGCTCATATCGTTTCTGTCACCAGGAGAAACGTGGAACATTGCACTGGTTTCATTCGCCATGTGTGGCCTCAAATTGTAAGACAGTCACTCTGCTTAATGCAGATGCTCCCTTTGTGATACCACCCCGTTCTTTGCCTGTGCCGTGTATCCACGCGTGTGCTTGATCGGGTTCTACCTGGTTGAGTCTATTTATTGAATGCTACACATCAACTTCCCTTCCATATATTCTGAATGAACAGCTGGTGGACGTTGGTGCATTTCAGTAAGATAAACATGACCCAACTTGCTATAATTGTAATGTTTATAGCGCATGAATATGGCCATTAAACTAAAGGAGTGCAGGTGGAGGTCCCAAATGCCATTGCGCTGGACTCCGGTGAACAGTAAGAGTACAGCCACCGTGTTCATGTATTGCCACCAGAATGAGAAATTTGCATTTTCTTAGTTTTTTCAGTGACAAACTGAATCATCATGTTCTGAAATCCATCTTCTTTAACTAAGGTTATTGCATCTGCAATCTTTTCAAGATTATTTTCAGCAGTAGCCCCTAATATCTCATGTTGGCATTCCGTGGCCGAATTTTTAACTAATACAAGGACCTCTTTACTAATCTAACAGTGTCACTATTGAATTGCTAATCATTTTTGTACTCATTTCACTTGGATAAATTATGTAGGAGTTTATGTACTAGCCACATACCAATGTTCACACCACTCCAAAATGTCAACGTGCTGAAGATTTTTGTTCTTGAGAATTATAATGCATCTCCTGTGGGGTTTTTGTATAGTAATGTGTTTTCTTCAAATACCGTTAAAACATAAACATTCCCTTAACGAGCAACACAAGTTCCAAGTGACGTTACAGGTAAGTTGAATTGAAATTGATGGGACAAAAACTGTAGGAGAAGGAACGTGCAAAACGATAAGAATATGAAAAACATAGAAAGGTCGAAAACTCGAAAACTCGAATGGAAATTAACTGGTTTAATTATAAAACTATTATGTCGTAGTTGAACTTTAGCTACACCCAAAAAAATTAAAATGATGATTAAGCCACTTTTTGCGTGTCCCACTTATACTGTCTCTATATGGATTCCTGGCAATCATATCTTGGTTTAAGACATCCGCTTGTACAAGTGTTCTTTCCTCGCATTTCTTTATACGATCAAACATCTATTCACTTTGACTAAACTCTGTATCTACAATTGCCATTCAATGATCAAGCACTAATGGATTGCGGCTTGCCATTGAATGTGTACTCGCTAATGGATTCTTCTGTATGATCATAGCGAGGTTGAGCATCGTGATGCGAGAACAAAAGATACACTTACACGAGGTGTTTTCAGGTGCGGCGATTGCTGCTATATACAGGTAAACAATCTATAACAGACACCTGCTTTTAAGGACAACAAGCGGTGTTTCTTTAAGATGGATAGTCGTAAGAGCACTTACTAGTCTTAGAGAATCACCATCGTCCGGCCACCAAAATTATTGAGGCAGTCAATGAATTGTATTAAGCAACCATCTCTCCTGTGCGAACACTATTTGCTGGCCTGTGCAGTGTCCGTAATAAGCAGGTTTTGCAGTAGGTATATAACAAAAAGGTCTCTCTCATTGCAGACTATATTTTAAAGGCGTTGCCAGTGAGGTGAGCGAAGTGCTTATCGGGTAGTGATTCGATTCACAAGATAATACTTCTGATAATAATCATAAATTAATTTCGATGATAATTATCTAACATTATGTAATTCACTGCAGTCTAAACAGTTATGAATTGTTGTCAATCGCAATATATGGCGGAAATAACACGTTAGGAAGCACGATAATCAGAGACCATTAAGAGCACTTAATGAACGGCTGTCATCAAAAAGACGCATTCACATCTACTCAAAAGTTCACCAAATTTCCACCTGCCTCATGAAACCGCCATACACTGTGATCACCCGTGCAAATATCGAGGACAATTCAGATGAATTGCGAAGTCTACGGGCGTCATTAATGACAGAGGCGGCAGATATGTACCCCAGCTTATCCATCACTCCCCATCACCCAACCTACCGCCTTTCCTCCTCCTCTTTCATCCTTCCATCCTCCGCTTTCTCTCTCTTCCTCCTCTCCATCTCTCTCTCCCGCCATTACTACTTTATCACTCCCACCCGCTCTCCCTGTTTCTCTCCGTCCCTCTATCCCCATCAACCCTCCCCCTCTTTCGGTCATTCGATGATTGTTTATGCGACACATAAATGAACGAAGTTGTATTCAAACAGTGTGTGAATGAAATATCATACAAATTTATTAATATTATTATATAGATCACAATAATTGCTATATATACAAGAGTTAATGTTTTATGACGTCATTGAATGATACAGGCTTGACTGGTCTGGTCACCCAGCTCTTGGCTGCGATAGCGTTGCACGGCACTGTCTTCCCTTTTCAACTCTCCATCAATTATACTCCGAAGATGATCTAGCTGATAAATAAACAAATGAATGAATAAATAATTAAACGAATGAATAAATATGTGAATGAATGAATTGATGCATGGATTGATGCATATGTCGTTTGGTGGATGTGTGGGTGGGTTGATTGGATGGATGGATGGATTGATGGATGGATGGATGGATGGATGGATGGATGGATGGATGGATGGATGGGTGGGTGGGTTGATTGGATGGATGGATGGATGGATGGGTGGATGGATGTGTTGGTGGATTGATGAATGGATTGGTGGCTGGGTTTGTGGGTGGGTGGATAGATGGATAGATGGGTGGATAGATGGGTGGATAGATGGATAGATGGGTGGATAGATGGGTGGATAGGTCGGTGGGTTTGTGGGTGGGTGGATGTGTTGGTGGATGTGTTGGTGACTGGGTTTGTGGGTGGATGGAGGGAGGGAGGGAGGGAGGGAGGGAGGGAGGGAGGGAGGGAGGGAGGGAGGGAGGACGGGAGGGAGGGCGGGAGGGATGGATAGATGGATAGATGGATAGATGGATAGATGGATAGATGGATATATAGATAGATAGATAGATAGATGGATGGATGGATGGATGGATGGATGGATGGATGGATTGATGGATGATGGGTGAGTGGGTGGATGGATGGATGGATGATGGTGAGTGGGTGGGTGAGTGAATGTGTAGGTGGATGGATGGATGGATGGATGGATGGATGGATGGATGGATGGATGGATGGATGGATGGATGATGGATGGATGATGGATGATGGATGTATGGATGGATGGATGGGAGGGTGGGTGGGTGGGTTGGTGGATGGGTGGATGGATGGATGTGTTGGTGGGTGTGTGAATGGGTGTGTAGGTGGGTGGATGGATGAATGGATGTGTTGGTGGATGTGTGGGTTGGTTGGTGGGTCTATCGATGGATGGGTGGATAGATGGATGGATGGATGGGTGGGTGGGTGGGTGGGTGGGTGGGTTGGTGGGTGGGTGGGTGGGTGGGTGGGTGGGTGGGTGGATGGATGGATGGATGGATGGATGGATGGATGGATGGATGGATGGATGGATGGATGGATGGATGGATGGATGGATGGATGGATGGATGGATGGATGGATGGATGGATGGATGGATGGATTAATGAATTCATGGTCATTTCGGCATTTTATAGTATGTAATGGCATCGTACCAATCTCACTACATTTTGATTTATACTAGTTATCCGAAACTGTGACCATAACAGCTTAATAAATCAAAGTATAAGCAACACTCTTTGGAAGCTTGATATTTCTTCAGATATATTGTTGTGTACATTATTTTATCCACATATTGCCCAGCAATTAGCTGCGAAGGAAAATAGCTTTCCTCTTACATATCACGTGAATGTAATGATATTGAACTTGTTCACATTTATTATCAATTAAAGGAGCCTAGCGACGAATATAAGAGTCATAATTTAAAGCTAAGAAATTAAAACACCCGACGATGGGTCATTCCTAGCCACGTCCTTCATCTCAAGATGTAATAACACCAATCGAGTGACTCACTCATCCAATATAAAGACATGGTATTGTTTTTCAAAATAGAAGAACCAGAGCCAACATTAGCACACTAAGAATAACAAATGGTCGAAAAGCACAGACTATTTCAAATGACAGGAACAAGCACTTTGGAGACGAAGTAAAAACCTAACTATTTCTTTCAAATGTCTATTGAAAAACTGGACATGTTCCAGGAATCGGGAACGGTCACAATGACGTCAGGTCTCAAGAATAAGTGTCCACACAATGCCAGCAAGTAGAACCCAATCAAACTAATCAGCTTAAGAGATTCAAAGTCATAGAAAGACCGGATATAAAACAACACCATCCGAGACGAATAAGCAAAATTATATCACATTCGCTAAACAGTGGAGCAAATTCCATTTACCCGACACCAAAGATGCATTCCAGAATATAGAAGGCACTATCATCAGTACATGACCAAAGCCTTCTGTAGAAGATTTCTTCAGAGACTGCTCAGTGCCAAAGTAACCAACGAAATATGCATATTGATCAGAACAGTTTAGATAACTCTCCACGGGCACAAAACCAAATATTGGGCATTCAAGCATGGTGTCCACCAACACGAGGGTCGTCTTGCAATCAGCTTTCGAATGGCTATAAGCGGTGTGACTTCAGTCTCAACCAAGGAGCAAAGGAAGGAATCTATGCCGATGACCAAGGTATCGTCTGTTCAGTCAGTGATGTTCAGCCGACGATATTGGTGCATCCATCGCAGGCCTTCAAATTAGCCATGATAGACTAAGGACCTGGAGCTCACCTCAGCCTGGTCTCGAGTGGGAAACATCAAAATGAACTCATTAGCTTTCTTCAGGTTAACACACATGTTACAGGCATCGGTCCTGACGCTGGATTACCAATGACGAAGTAGCTGAGGCGTAGGTCTCAAAACCATAAAGAAAGCATATGTAATTTGCGAGCAGTCTTAGAGTTTGAGACGTTTTCATGAAGTAAGATTTCAAAGACTAAATTCAAATGCAGATGTCATGCTCTCATGCATACATAGATGATTACAACAACCGTTGCAGAAATATAGTTTAGTTCACATCCAACTTCGCTCCATCGAAGGATCAATCAATATTGAGATCACATCAATGGCTTTGAAGTTGGATGTGGGTGCATTGTACTCTGTATATGGGCCTCAGTTTACCTTTCCAGTATTAGCTATGCCCAGTGCATCAATAGGTAAGCTCCACCCACATCTTGTTAGTGTTGGGATCAATCGATCTATGAACTCCCTGACTATCAATTTCCAGAACACTCTACAGTATTGGCAATAACACCGTCCAGTCAAATTAGTTTCAAAATATTCAACAGAATATGTATTAAACGATAAAGACATAAAACGTGTCGGACTATTACGTATTAAAGACGGGCTGTATCGAGTTATTCATGACGTCATGATTATGATGTTATCTTACACGTCACGTAGTTGATTATAACGTCATATGACGTCATATCTTCTTTCTTCTTTTCGATCGCTGGTATCACACTTGGAGAGCCGTTCTCAAGATGAAATCTGTGGTTTTCTGCAGTTCTTCCACAGGTCCATACAGCTTTTCAAGAAAAGAGGTTGACAAAGGCCAGATCTCTTCTCTCAGCAGATGATACGTACTGCAACATTGAATTATGTGCTCTGTGGTCTGTTCTGCTTCTCCACAAGGACAGGCGGGCGATGTCGTAAGGTGGAACCGCCTGTACATGTGTTGGTTTAGTCTGTTATGTCCAGGTCTGAGACGAAAAATGGTCACTTGCTCTGGCCTCGAGAGATGATGGTAGGCATCTTCTGATTGAGGTGTTCTATAGAGTGACTTGATGATAGTCTTCATCTCTGTACGGGTAACCTTGTTTTCTGTCTGATTCTCTTCTGCACCCACCTTTGTCATCTTGCCTGCTTCCTCATTTCCTTGGACTCCACAGTGTGAGGGGATCCACCGCAGTGCTATCCAAATGCATTTGATGGTTTGTAGTACTTCTTCAAGTTGTGGCAGCTTACCTTTGGTGATAGCCTCAAGGACGGAGCGGGCATCAGTTCTGTGCAATAGGGTCTGCTGTTCTGCTGATGGTATTGGGTGCATGAACCAGTGCTTCGACTTCAGCTCTGTAGTTTGTGCAGTGTTTGCCTGTCGGTATTGCAGCTGACTCATGATGTCCGTTTGGATACTGTATGTGCAGTCCGGCACCTCCGCTCCTAATTGCATCTTTGGCGGATCCATCTGTGTAGATCCTTATCCGTCCTTATGACATCATATGATGGATGGATAAACTTGGAAACGTGCATTGCCATCAAATATAGTAACTGTCTTATTTTATTGTCATAAGCCACATATGTAGCTGCAACTATAAGATGGCATTCATTCAGCACCATTCATCACAATTGAAGCATATATCCTCTTAGATCTTGGTACGGTTGTGAAGGTATTCGAAAATTGGTCTATGTGGCACATGGGAAGAGCTAGATGCTTTTTGTTATTCTACTTCGAATAATACTTACCAGATGTACTATTATGATGCATTCAGGATTTTGACAGCCAGGCTATCCGGTGGCCGGAGGTGAGGCTCAAACATCTCTCATCTACCAACCAAGAGAGGTTTTGTGAAGAGACTGAAAAACCCTGTGCCCACTTAGTTCCGCTAGACCACGCTCCACTCCCCCCCCCAACCAACCCCCACCCCACCCCATTCATTTGTCCGCACAAATATGAGGTCTGTCAAGGGGAGGCAACACCACCCGGACCCGTGTTAGCTCTATGTCTCAGCTAAAGTAGTTCCGGAGAATGTAGAGAAGCTACTACAACTTCTAAATTTTGGAAAACACTATCAAGATTCTGACATGAATATCCAATTGGAATGAGGCTTAATTCATATGGGACTATCTGTGGATGCGTCTGTCACAATCAATCCTAGGCTTTTACGCCTATTGTACTCTGACTCCAGCACGGCTCTGGCAGTATATGTATTTTTTATTTTATTGACGCACTGGCAACGTGCGGCTTCAATTTCCATGTGCTAACTTAGCCGACAGTGATGCACCCGTTAGTTTAATTTGTTGATCACCATCTCCCGGTCGTGGGATCGAACCGCCATTCTGCAACTCCGCATAGCATCAGCAACCAGGCATCTTTCCACTGGACCACCGCACCAAGACTATAAAGTCAAGGATTGGCCGACCAGCTTTCACATGTCTGATATACTGACACACTGACGATTCATATGGGACTATCTGTGGATGCATCTGTCACAATCAATCCTAGGCTTTTACGCCTATTGTACTCTGACTCCAGCACGGCTCTGGCAGTATATGTATTTTTATTTTATTGACGCACTGGCAACGTGCGGCTTCAATTTCCATGTGCTAACTTAGCCGACAGTGCTGCACCCGTTAGTTTAATTTGTTGATCACCATCTCCCGGTCGGGGGATCGAACCGCCATCCTGCAACTCCGCATAGCATCAGCAACCAGGCATCTTTCCACTGGACCACCGCACCAAGACTAAAAGTCAAGGATTGGCCGACCAGCTTTCACATGTCTGATATACTGACACACTGACGATTCATATGGGCCTATCTGTGGATGCGTCTGTCACAATCAATCCTAGGCTTTTACGCCTATTGTACTCTGACTCCAGCACGGCTCTGGTAGTATATGTATTTTTATTTTATTGATGCACTGGCAACGTGCGGCTTCAATTTCCATGTGCTAACTTAGCCGACAGTGCTGCACCCGTTAGTTTAATTTGTTGATCACCATCTCCCGGTCGGGGGATCGAACCGCCATCCTGCAACTCCGCATAGCATCAGCAACCAGGCATCTTTCCACTGGACCACCGCACCAAGACTAAAAGTCAAGGATTGGCCGACCAGCTTTCACATGTCTGATATACTGACACACTGACGATTCATATGGGACTATCTGTGGATGCATCTGTCACAATCAATCCTAGGCTTTTACGCCTATTGTACTCTGACTCCAGCACGGCTCTGGCAGTATATGTATTTTTTATTTTATTGACGCACTGGCAACGTGCCGCTTCAATTTCCATGTGCTAACTTAGCCGACAGTGATGCACCCGTTAGTTTAATTTGTTGATCACCATCTCCCGGTCGTGGGATCGAACTGCCATTCCGCAACTCCGCATAGCATCAGCAACCAGGCATCTTTCCACTGGACCACCGCACCAAGACTATAAAGTCAAGGATTGGATTGAACAGTATTCCCAGGTAAAAAAATTCATGAGAATAAGTCAATTCTGAGTTCTCTAGATTGGCGACCCAACCTAGCTCCTATAACATCGCTAGGACAATTACCAGATTGTTGCGCAGAGTGACTGGATTCCCGGCCTTTAGCATCCAGTCGTCTATGTATGTATGTATTTTTATTTTTATTTTATTGACGCACTGGCAACGTGCGGCTTCAATTCCCATGTGCTAACTTAGCCGACAGTGATGCACCCGTTAGTTTAATTTGTTGATCACCATCTCCCGGTCGGGGGGATCGAAACGCCATCCTGCAACTCCGCATAGCATCAGCAACCAGGCATCTTTCCACTGGACTACCGCACCAAGACTAAAAGTCAAGGATTGGCCGACCAGCTTTCACATGTCTGATATACTGACACACTGACGATTCATATGGGACTATCTGTGGATGCATCTGTCACAATCAATCCTAGGCTTTTACGCCTATTGTACTCTGACTCCAGCACGGCTCTGGCAGTATATGTATTTTTATTTTATTGACGCACTGGCAACGTGCGGCTTCAATTTCCATGTGCTAACTTAGCCGACAGTGCTGCACCCGTTAGTTTAATTTGCTGATCACCATCTCCCGGTCGGGGGATCGAACCGCCATCCTGCAACTCCGCATAGCATCAGCAACCAGGCATCTTTCCACTGGACCACCGCACCAAGACTAAAAGTCAAGGATTGGCCGACCAGCTTTCACATGTCTGATATACTGACACACTGACGATTCATATGGGACTATCTGTGGATGGATCTGTCACAATTAATCCTAGGCTTTTACGCCTATTGTACTCTGACTCCAGCACGGCTCTGGCAGTATATGTATTTTTATTTTATTGACGCACTGGCAACGTGCGGCTTCAATTTCCATGTGCTAACTTAGCCGACAGTGCTGCACCCGTTAGTTTAATTTGTTGATCACCATCTCCCGGTCGGGGGATCGAACCGCCATCCTGCAACTCCGCATAGCATCAGCAACCAGGCATCTTTCCACTGGACCACCTCACCAAGACTAAAAGTCAAGGATTGGCCGACCAGCTTTCACATGTCTGATATACTGTCACACTGACGATTCATATGGGCCTATCTGTGGATGCGTCTGTCACAATCAATCCTAGGCTTTTACGCCTATTGTACTCTGACTCCAGCACGGCTCTGGTAGTATATGTATTTTTATTTTATTGATGCACTGGCAACGTGCGGCTTCAATTTCCATGTGCTAACTTAGCCGACAGTGCTGCACCCGTTAGTTTAATTTGTTGATCACCATCTCCCGGTCGGGGGATCGAACCGCCATCCTGCAACTCCGCATAGCATCAGCAACCAGGCATCTTTCCACTGGACCACCGCACCAAGACTAAAAGTCAAGGATTGGCCGACCAGCTTTCACATGTCTGATATACTGACACACTGACGATTCATATGGGACTATCTGTGGATGCATCTGTCACAATCAATCCTAGGCTTTTACGCCTATTGTACTCTGACTCCAGCACGGCTCTGGCAGTATATGTATTTTTTATTTTATTGACGCGCTGGCAACGTGCCGCTTCAATTTCCATGTGCTAACTTAGCCGACAGTGATGCACCCGTTAGTTTAATTTGTTGATCACCATCTCCCGGTCGTGGGATCGAACTGCCATTCCGCAACTCCGCATAGCATCAGCAACCAGGCATCTTTCCACTGGACCACCGCACCAAGACTATAAAGTCAAGGATTGGCCGACCAGCTTTCACATGTCTGATATACTGACACACTGACGATTCATATGGGACTATCTGTGGATGCATCTGTCACAATCAATCCTAGGATTTTACGCCTATTGTACTCTGACTCCAGCACGGCTCTGGCAGTATATGTATTTTTTATTTTATTGACGCACTGGCAACGTGCCGCTTCAATTTCCATGTGCTAACTTAGCCGACAGTGATGCACCCGTTAGTTTAATTTGTTGATCACCATCTCCCGGTCGTGGGATCGAACTGCCATTCCGCAACTCCGCATAGCATCAGCAACCAGGCATCTTTCCACTGGACCACCGCACCAAGACTATAAAGTCAAGGATTGGATTGAACAGTATTCCCAGGTAAAAAAATTCATGAGAATAAGTCAATTCTGAGTTCTCTAGATTGGCAACCCAAGCTAGCTCCTATAACATCGCTAGGACAATTACCAGATTGTTGCGCAGAGTGACTGGATTCCCAGCCTTTAGCATCCAGTCGTCTATGTATGTATGTATTTTTATTTTTATTTTATTGACGCACTGGCAACGTGCGGCTTCAATTCCCATGTGCTAACTTAGCCGACAGTGATGCACCCGTTAGTTTAATTTGTTGATCACAACACACGTGTCATGC
>CM067371.1:116299451-116379451 GCA_034401795.1 Chaetoderma sp. LZ-2023a
CCGGCCTTTAGCATCCAGTCGTCTATGTATGTATGTATTTTTATTTTTATTTTATTGACGCACTGGCAACGTGCGGCTTCAATTCCCATGTGCTAACTTAGCCGACAGTGATGCACCCGTTAGTTTAATTTGTTGATCACCATCTCCCGGTCGGGGGGATCGAAACGCCATCCTGCAACTCCGCATAGCATCAGCAACCAGGCATCTTTCCACTGGACTACCGCACCAAGACTAAAAGTCAAGGATTGGCCGACCAGCTTTCACATGTCTGATATACTGACACACTGACGATTCATATGGGACTATCTGTGGATGCATCTGTCACAATCAATCCTAGGCTTTTACGCCTATTGTACTCTGACTCCAGCACGGCTCTGGCAGTATATGTATTTTTATTTTATTGACGCACTGGCAACGTGCGGCTTCAATTTCCATGTGCTAACTTAGCCGACAGTGCTGCACCCGTTAGTTTAATTTGCTGATCACCATCTCCCGGTCGGGGGATCGAACCGCCATCCTGCAACTCCGCATAGCATCAGCAACCAGGCATCTTTCCACTGGACCACCGCACCAAGACTAAAAGTCAAGGATTGGCCGACCAGCTTTCACATGTCTGATATACTGACACACTGACGATTCATATGGGACTATCTGTGGATGGATCTGTCACAATTAATCCTAGGCTTTTACGCCTATTGTACTCTGACTCCAGCACGGCTCTGGCAGTATATGTATTTTTATTTTATTGACGCACTGGCAACGTGCGGCTTCAATTTCCATGTGCTAACTTAGCCGACAGTGCTGCACCCGTTAGTTTAATTTGTTGATCACCATCTCCTGGTCGGGGGATCGAACCGCCATCCTGCAACTCCGCATAGCATCAGCAACCAGGCATCTTTCCACTGGACCACCGCACCAAGACTAAAAGTCAAGGATTGGCCGACCAGCTTTCACATGTCTGATATACTGTCACACTGACGATTCATATGGGCCTATCTGTGGATGCGTCTGTCACAATCAATCCTAGGCTTTTACGCCTATTGTACTCTGACTCCAGCACGGCTCTGGTAGTATATGTATTTTTATTTTATTGATGCACTGGCAACGTGCGGCTTCAATTTCCATGTGCTAACTTAGCCGACAGTGCTGCACCCGTTAGTTTAATTTGTTGATCACCATCTCCCGGTCGTGGGATCGAACTGCCATTCCGCAACTCCGCATAGCATCAGCAACCAGGCATCTTTCCACTGGACCACCGCACCAAGACTAAAAGTCAAGGATTGGCCGACCAGCTTTCACATGTCTGATATACTGACACACTGACGATTCATATGGGCCTATCTGTGGATGCGTCTGTCACAATCAATCCTGGGCTTTTACGCCTATTGTACTCTGACTCCAGCATGGCTCTGGCAGTATATGTATTTTTATTTTATTGATGCACTGGCAACGTGCGGCTTCAATTTCCATGTGCTAACTTAGCCGACAGTGCTGCACCCGTTAGTTTAATTTGTTGATCACCATCTCCCGGTCGGGGGATCGAACCGCCATCCTGCAACTCCGCATAGCATCAGCAACCAGGCATCTTTCCACTGGACCACCGCACCAAGACTAAAAGTCAAGGATTGGCCGACCAGCTTTCACATGTCTGATATACTGACACACTGACGATTCATATGGGACTATCTGTGGATGCATCTGTCACAATCAATCCTAGGATTTTACGCCTATTGTACTCTGACTCCAGCACGGCTCTGGCAGTATATGTATTTTTTATTTTATTGACGCACTGGCAACGTGCCGCTTCAATTTCCATGTGCTAACTTAGCCGACAGTGATGCACCCGTTAGTTTAATTTGTTGATCACCATCTCCCGGTCGTGGGATCGAACTGCCATTCCGCAACTCCGCATAGCATCAGCAACCAGGCATCTTTCCACTGGACCACCGCACCAAGACTATAAAGTCAAGGATTGGATTGAACAGTATTCCCAGGTAAAAAAATTCATGAGAATAAGTCAATTCTGAGTTCTCTAGATTGGCAACCCAAGCTAGCTCCTATAACATCGCTAGGACAATTACCAGATTGTTGCGCAGAGTGACTGGATTCCCAGCCTTTAGCATCCAGTCGTCTATGTATGTATGTATTTTTATTTTTATTTTATTGACGCACTGGCAACGTGCGGCTTCAATTCCCATGTGCTAACTTAGCCGACAGTGATGCACCCGTTAGTTTAATTTGTTGATCACCATCTCCCGGTCGGGGGGATCGAAACGCCATCCTGCAACTCCGCATAGCATCAGCAACCAGGCATCTTTCCACTGGACTACCGCACCAAGACTAAAAGTCAAGGATTGGCCGACCAGCTTTCACATGTCTGATATACTGACACACTGACGATTCATATGGGACTATCTGTGGATGCATCTGTCACAATCAATCCTAGGCTTTTACGCCTATTGTACTCTGACTCCAGCACGGCTCTGGCAGTATATGTATTTTTATTTTATTGATGCACTGGCAACGTGCGGCTTCAATTTCCATGTGCTAACTTAGCCGACAGTGCTGCACCCGTTAGTTTAATTTGTTGATCACCATCTCCCGGTCGGGGGGATCGAAACGCCATCCTGCAACTCCGCATAGCATCAGCAACCAGGCATCTTTCCACTGGACTACCGCACCAAGACTAAAAGTCAAGGATTGGCTGACCAGCTTTCACATGTCTGATATACTGACACACTGACGATTCATATGGGAGTATCTGTGGATGCATCTGTCACAATCAATCCTAGGCTTTTACGCCTATTGTACTCTGACTCCAGCACGGCTCTGGCAGTATATGTATTTTTATTTTATTGACGCACTGGCAACGTGCGGCTTCAATTTCCATGTGCTAACTTAGCCGACAGTGCTGCACCCGTTAGTTTAATTTGTTGATCACCATCTCCCGGTCGGGGGATCGAACCGCCATCCTGCAACTCCGCATAGCATCAGCAACCAGGCATCTTTCCACTGGACCACCGCACCAAGACTAAAAGTCAAGGATTGGCCGACCAGCTTTCACATGTCTGATATACTGTCACACTGACGATTCATATGGGCCTATCTGTGGATGCGTCTGTCACAATCAATCCTAGGCTTTTACGCCTATTGTACTCTGACTCCAGCACGGCTCTGGTAGTATATGTATTTTTATTTTATTGATGCACTGGCAACGTGCGGCTTCAATTTCCATGTGCTAACTTAGCCGACAGTGCTGCACCCGTTAGTTTAATTTGTTGATCACCATCTCCCGGTCGGGGGATCGAACCGCCATCCTGCAACTCCGCATAGCATCAGCAACCAGGCATCTTTCCACTGGACCACCGCACCAAGACTAAAAGTCAAGGATTGGCCGACCAGCTTTCACATGTCTGATATACTGACACACTGACGATTCATATGGGACTATCTGTGGATGCATCTGTCACAATCAATCCTAGGCTTTTACGCCTATTGTACTCTGACTCCAGCACGGCTCTGGCAGTATATGTATTTTTTATTTTATTGACGCACTGGCAACGTGCCGCTTCAATTTCCATGTGCTAACTTAGCCGACAGTGATGCACCCGTTAGTTTAATTTGTTGATCACCATCTCCCGGTCGTGGGATCGAACTGCCATTCCGCAACTCCGCATAGCATCAGCAACCAGGCATCTTTCCACTGGACCACCGCACCAAGACTATAAAGTCAAGGATTGGATTGAACAGTATTCCCAGGTAAAAAAATTCATGAGAATAAGTCAATTCTGAGTTCTCTAGATTGGCAACCCAACCTAGCTCCTATAACATCGCTTGGACAATTACCAGATTGTTGCGCAGAGTGACTGGATTCCCGGCCTTTAGCATCCAGTCGTCTATGTATGTATGTATTTTTATTTTTATTTTATTGACGCACTGGCAACGTGCGGCTTCAATTCCCATGTGCTAACTTAGCCGACAGTGATGCACCCGTTAGTTTAATTTGTTGATCACCATCTCCCGGTCGGGGGGATCGAAACGCCATCCTGCAACTCCGCATAGCATCAGCAACCAGGCATCTTTCCACTGGACTACCGCACCAAGACTAAAAGTCAAGGATTGGCCGACCAGCTTTCACATGTCTGATATACTGACACACTGACGATTCATATGGGACTATCTGTGGATGCATCTGTCACAATCAATCCTAGGCTTTTACGCCTATTGTACTCTGACTCCAGCACGGCTCTGGCAGTATATGTATTTTTATTTTATTGACGCACTGGCAACGTGCGGCTTCAATTTCCATGTGCTAACTTAGCCGACAGTGCTGCACCCGTTAGTTTAATTTGTTGATCACCATCTCCCGGTCGGGGGATCGAACCGCCATCCTGCAACTCCGCATACCATCAGCAACCAGGCATCTTTCCACTGGACCACCGCACCAAGACTAAAAGTCAAGGATTGGCCGACCAGCTTTCACATGTCTGATATACTGACACACTGACGATTCATATGGGCCTATCTGTGGATGCGTCTGTCACAATCAATCCTGGGCTTTTACGCCTATTGTACTCTGACTCCAGCATGGCTCTGGCAGTATATGTATTTTTATTTTATTGATGCACTGGCAACGTGCGGCTTCAATTTCCATGTGCTAACTTAGCCGACAGTGCTGCACCCGTTAGTTTAATTTGTTGATCACCATCTCCCGGTCGGGGGATCGAACCGCCATCCTGCAACTCCGCATAGCATCAGCAACCAGGCATCTTTCCACTGGACCACCGCACCAAGACTAAAAGTCAAGGATTGGCCGACCAGCTTTCACATGTCTGATATACTGACACACTGACGATTCATATGGGACTATCTGTGGATGCATCTGTCACAATCAATCCTAGGATTTTACGCCTATTGTACTCTGACTCCAGCACGGCTCTGGCAGTATATGTATTTTTTATTTTATTGACGCACTGGCAACGTGCCGCTTCAATTTCCATGTGCTAACTTAGCCGACAGTGATGCACCCGTTAGTTTAATTTGTTGATCACCATCTCCCGGTCGTGGGATCGAACTGCCATTCCGCAACTCCGCATAGCATCAGCAACCAGGCATCTTTCCACTGGACCACCGCACCAAGACTATAAAGTCAAGGATTGGATTGAACAGTATTCCCAGGTAAAAAAATTCATGAGAATAAGTCAATTCTGAGTTCTCTAGATTGGCAACCCAAGCTAGCTCCTATAACATCGCTAGGACAATTACCAGATTGTTGCGCAGAGTGACTGGATTCCCAGCCTTTAGCATCCAGTCGTCTATGTATGTATGTATTTTTATTTTTATTTTATTGACGCACTGGCAACGTGCGGCTTCAATTCCCATGTGCTAACTTAGCCGACAGTGATGCACCCGTTAGTTTAATTTGTTGAGCACCATCTCCCGGTCGGGGGGATCGAAACGCCATCCTGCAACTCCGCATAGCATCAGCAACCAGGCATCTTTCCACTGGACTACCGCACCAAGACTAAAAGTCAAGGATTGGCCGACCAGCTTTCACATGTCTGATATACTGACACACTGACGATTCATATGGGACTATCTGTGGATGCATCTGTCACAATCAATCCTAGGCTTTTACGCCTATTGTACTCTGACTCCAGCACGGCTCTGGCAGTATATGTATTTTTATTTTATTGATGCACTGGCAACGTGCGGCTTCAATTTCCATGTGCTAACTTAGCCGACAGTGCTGCACCCGTTAGTTTAATTTGTTGATCACCATCTCCCGGTCGGGGGGATCGAAACGCCATCCTGCAACTCCGCATAGCATCAGCAACCAGGCATCTTTCCACTGGACTACCGCACCAAGACTAAAAGTCAAGGATTGGCTGACCAGCTTTCACATGTCTGATATACTGACACACTGACGATTCATATGGGAGTATCTGTGGATGCATCTGTCACAATCAATCCTAGGCTTTTACGCCTATTGTACTCTGAGACTCCAGCACGGCTCTGGCAGTATATGTATTTTTTTAATTTTATTGACGCACTGGCAACGCGCGGCTTCAATTTCCATGTGCTAACTTAGCCGACAGTGATGCACCCGTTAGTTTAATTTGTTGATCACTATCTCCCGGTCGGGGGATCGAACCGCCATTCTGCAACTCCGCATAGCATCAGCAACCAAGCATCTTTCCACTGGACCACCGCACCAAGACTAAAAAGTCAAGGATTGGCCGACCAGTTTTCACATGTCTGATATACTGACACACTGACGGTTCATATGGGACTATCTGTGGATGCATCTGTCACAATCAATCCTAGGCTTTTACGCCTATTGTACTCTGACTCCAGCACGGCTCTGGCAGTATATGGATTTTTATTTTATTGACGCACTGGCAACGTGCGGCTTCAATTTCCATGTGCTAACTTAGCCGACAGTGCTGCACCCGTTAGTTTAATTTGTTGATCACCATCTCCCGGTCGGGGGATCGAACCGCCATTCTGCAACTCCGCATAGCATCAGCAACCATGCATCTTTCCACTGGACCACCGCACCAAGACTAAAAGTCAAGGATTGGCCGACCAGCTTTCACATGTCTGATATACTGACACACTGACGATTTATATGGGACTATCTGTGGATGCATCTGTCACAATCAATCCTAGGCTTTTACGCCTATTGTACTCTGACTCCAGCACGGCTCTGGCAGTATATGTATTTTTATTTTATTGACGCACTGGCAACGTGCGGCTTCAATTTCCATGTGCTAACTTAGCCGACAGTGCTGCACCCGTTAGTTTAATTTGTTGATCACCATCTCCCGGTCGGGGGATCGAACCGCCATTCTGCAACTCCGCATAGCATCAGCAACCAGGCATCTTTCCACTTGACCAACGCACCAAGACTAAAAGTCAAGGATTGGCCGACCAGCTTTCACATGTCTGATATACTGACACACTGACGATTCATATGGGACTATCTGTGGATGCGTCTGTCACAATCAATCCTAGGCTTTTACGCCTATTGTACTCTGACTCCAGCACGGCTCTGGCAGTATATGTATTTTTATTTTATTGATGCACTGGCAACGTGCGGCTTCAATTTCCATGTGCTAACTTAGCCGACAGTGCTGCACCCGTTAGTTTAATTTGTTGATCACCATCTCCCGGTCGGGGGATCGAACCGCCATTCTGCAACTCCGCATAGCATCAGCAACCAGGCATCTTTCCACTGGACCACCGCACCAAGACTATAAAGTCAAGGATTGGATTGAACAGTATTCCCAGGTAAACAAATTCATGAGAATAAGTCAATTCTGAGTTCTCTAGATTGGCAACCCAACCTAGCTCCTTTAACATCGCTAGGACAATTACCAGATTGTTGCGCAGAGTGACTGGATTCCCGTCCTTTAGCATCCAGTCATCTATGTATGTATGTATGTATGTATGTATTTTTATTTTATTGACGCACTGGCAACGTGCGGCTTCAATTTCCATGTGCTAACTTAGCCGACAGTGCTGCACCCGTTAGTTTAATTTGTTGATCACCATCTCCCGGTCGGGGGATCGAACCGCCATCCTGCAACTCCGCATAGCATCAGCAACCAGGCATCTTTCCACTGGACCACTGCACCAAGACTAAAAGTCAAGGATTGGCCGACCAGCTTTCACATGTCTGATATACTGACACACTGACGATTCATATGGGACTATCTGTGGATGCATCTGTCACAATCAATCCTAGGCTTTTACGCCTATTGTACTCTGACTCCAGCACGGCTCTGGCAGTATATGTATTTTTATTTTATTGACGCACTGGCAACGTGCGGCTTCAATTTCCATGTGCTAACTTAGCCGACAGTGCTGCACCCGTTAGTTTAATTTGTTGATCACCATCTCCCGGTCGGGGGATCGAACCGCCATCCTGCAACTCCGCATAGCATCAGCAACCAGGCATCTTTCCATGGACCACCGCACCAAGACTAAAAGTCAAGGATTGGCCGACCAGCTTTCACATGTCTGATATACTGACACACTGACGATTCATATGGGACTATCTGTGGATGCATCTGTCACAATCAATCCTAGGCTTTTACGCCTATTGTACTCTGACTCCAGCACGGCTCTGGCAGTATATGTATTTTTATTTTATTGACGCACTGGCAACGTGCGGCTTCAATTTCCATGTGCTAACTTAGCCGACAGTGCTGCACCCGTTAGTTTAATTTGTTGATCACCATCTCCCGGTCGGGGGATCGAACCGCCATCCTGCAACTCCGCATAGCATCAGCAACCAGGCATCCTTCCACTGGACCACCGCACCAAGACTAAAAGTCAAGGATTGGCCGACCAGCTTTCACATGTCTGATATACTGACACACTGACGATTCATATGGGACTATCTGTGGATGCATCTGTCACAATCAATCCTAGGCTTTTACGCCTATTGTACTCTGACTCCAGCACGGCTCTGGCAGTATATGTATTTTTTATTTTATTGACGCACTGGCAACGTGCCGCTTCAATTTCCATGTGCTAACTTAGCCGACAGTGATGCACCCGTTAGTTTAATTTGTTGATCACCATCTCCCGGTCGTGGGATCGAACTGCCATTCCGCAACTCCGCATAGCATCAGCAACCAGGCATCTTTCCACTGGACCACCGCACCAAGACTATAAAGTCAAGGATTGGATTGAACAGTATTCCCAGGTAAAAAAATTCATGAGAATAAGTCAATTCTGAGTTCTCTAGATTGGCAACCCAACCTAGCTCCTATAACATCGCTAGGACAATTACCAGATTGTTGCGCAGAGTGACTGGATTCCCGGCCTTTAGCATCCAGTCGTCTATGTATGTATGTATTTTTTTATTTTTTTTATTGACGCACTGGCAACGTGCGGCTTCAATTCCCATGTGCTAACTTAGCCGACAGTGATGCACCCGTTAGTTTAATTTGTTGATCACCATCTCCCGGTCGGGGGGATCGAAACGCCATCCTGCAACTCCGCATAGCATCAGCAACCAGGCATCTTTCCACTGGACTACCGCACCAAGACTAAAAGTCAAGGATTGGCCGACCAGCTTTCACATGTCTGATATACTGACACACTGACGATTCATATGGGACTATCTGTGGATGCATCTGTCACAATCAATCCTAGGCTTTTACGCCTATTGTACTCTGACTCCAGCACGGCTCTGGCAGTATATGTATTTTTATTTTATTGACGCACTGGCAACGTGCGGCTTCAATTTCCATGTGCTAACTTAGCCGACAGTGCTGCACCCGTTAGTTTAATTTGTTGATCACCATCTCCCGGTCGGGGGATCGAACCACCATCCTGCAACTCCGCATAGCATCAGCAACCAGGCATCTTTCCACTGGACCACCGCACCAAGACTAAAAGTCAAGGATTGGCCGACCAGCTTTCACATGTCTGATATACTGACACACTGACGATTCATATGGGACTATCTGTGGATGGATCTGTCACAATTAATCCT
Source organism: Chaetoderma sp. LZ-2023a (assembly GCA_034401795.1). Classification (NCBI taxonomy): domain Eukaryota; kingdom Metazoa; phylum Mollusca; class Caudofoveata; order Chaetodermatida; family Chaetodermatidae; genus Chaetoderma; species Chaetoderma sp. LZ-2023a. Next base: position 116,308,963 of record CM067371.1, read on the forward strand.
AGGCTTTTACGCCTATTGTACTCTGACTCCAGCACGGCTCTGGCAGTATATGTATTTTTATTTTATTGACGCACTGGCAACGTGCGGCTTCAATTTCCATGTGCTAACTTAGCCGACAGTGCTGCACCCGTTAGTTTAATTTGTTGATCACCATCTCCCGGTCGGGGGATCGAACCGCCATCCTGCAACTCCGCATAGCATCAGCAACCAGGCATCTTTCCACTGGACCACCGCACCAAGACTAAAAGTCAAGGATTGGCCGACCAGCTTTCACATGTCTGATATACTGACACACTGACGATTCATATGGGCCTATCTGTGGATGCGTCTGTCACAATCAATCCTGGGCTTTTACGCCTATTGTACTCTGACTCCAGCATGGCTCTGGCAGTATATGTATTTTTATTTTATTGATGCACTGGCAACGTGCGGCTTCAATTTCCATGTGCTAACTTAGCCGACAGTGCTGCACCCGTTAGTTTAATTTGTTGATCACCATCTCCCGGTCGGGGGATCGAACCGCCATCCTGCAACTCCGCATAGCATCAGCAACCAGGCATCTTTCCACTGGACCACCGCACCAAGACTAAAAGTCAAGGATTGGCCGACCAGCTTTCACATGTCTGATATACTGACACACTGACGATTCATATGGGACTATCTGTGGATGCATCTGTCACAATCAATCCTAGGCTTTTACGCCTATTGTACTCTGACTCCAGCACGGCTCTGGCAGTATATGTATTTTTATTTTATTGACGCACTGGCAACGTGCGGCTTCAATTTCCATGTGCTAACTTAGCCGACAGTGCTGCACCCGTTAGTTTAATTTGTTGATCACCATCTCCCGGTCGGGGGGATCGAAACGCCATCCTGCAACTCCGCATAGCATCAGCAACCAGGCATCTTTCCACTGGACTACCGCACCAAGACTAAAAGTCAAGGATTGGCTGACCAGCTTTCACATGTCTGATATACTGACACACTGACGATTCATATGGGAGTATCTGTGGATGCATCTGTCACAATCAATCCTAGGCTTGTACGCCTATTGTACTCTGAGACTCCAGCATGGCTCTGGCAGTATATGTATTTTTTTTATTTTATTGACGCACTGGCAACGCGCGGCTTCAATTTCCATGTGCTAACTTAGCCGACAGTGATGCACCCGTTAGTTTAATTTGTTGATCACCATCTCCCGGTCGGGGGATCGAACCGCCATTCTGCAACTCCGCATAGCATCAGCAACCATGCATCTTTCCACTGGACCACCGCACCAAGACTAAAATGTCAAGGATTGGCCGACCAGTTTTCACATGTCTGATATACTGACACACTGACGATTCATATGGGACTATCTGTGGATGCATCTGTCACAATCAATCCTAGGCTTTTAGGCCTATTGTACTCTGACTCCAGCACGGCTCCGGCAGTATATGTATTTTTTTTTTTTTTATTGACGCACTGGCAACGCGCGGCTTCAATTTCCATGTGCTAACTTAGCCGACAGTGATGCACCCGTTAGTTTAATTTGTTGATCACCATCTCCCGGTCGGGGGATCGAACCGCCATTCTGCAACTCCGCATAGCATCAGCAACCAGGCATCTTTCCACTGGACCACCGCACCAAGACTAAAATGTCAAGGATTGGCCGACCAGTTTTCACATGTCTGATATACTGACACACTGACGATTCATATGGAACTATCTGTGGATGCATCTGTCACAATCAATCCTAGGCTTTTACGCCTATTGTACTCTGACTCCAGCACGGCTCTTGCAGTATATGTATTTTTTTTATTTTATTGACGCACTGGCAATGCGCGGCTTCAATTTCCATGTGCTAACTTAGCCGACAGTGATGCACCCGTTAGTTTAATTTGTTGATCACCATCTCCCGGTCGGGGGATCGAACTGCCATTCTGCAACTCCGCATAGCATCAGCAACCAGGCATCTTTCCACTGGACCACCGCACCAAGACTAAAAAGTCAAGGATTGGCCGACCAGTTTTCACATGTCTGATATACTGACACACTGACGATTCATATGGGACTATCTGTGGATGCATCTGTCACAATCAGCAGCCACCGTTTCCATCTGAAATATGGGCGACTGGATGAACTTGTTGGCTTGAGGTTGCGGATTGGTCTCCAACCTCTGGTACATTTCGGAATGAGGAACATCATCGATTAGAAGCCATGGAAGGCTTGGCTGCTGACTAAACGAATCGCATTTTCCGTAGAAGGCTGGATGCCCATCATGACCCCACCCCATGCCACACACCCCACCACCTCTATTATCCTTACGATAACTGGGTTTTCGGCACCGCCACCCTTCCTATCATCATCATAAGGCCACTTATTTGGTGCCTTGAATGATGATGACTGGCCAGTTGCCTGAGAACTGGGCATCATGGCCTGCAGGGTGGAAGGGCGATCTCTGGCATTGCTGCTGCTGCTCCTGCCTGTGCTGCTTGTAGGGCTGCTGTGGCCGAGTCCACTTCATCGACTTCCACGACTTGCCAACTACTTTGTGTTCTGCAGCCATTGACACTACGTTAGAAAGTGCTTGTCTGGCCGAACCACCAAACAAGCTGGACCAATGAAAGGCTCAGATGACAACGCAGCCCTCATTTCAGGTCCCGGTTCCGATGACAACCCGAGATGGTTAGGCATCCATGTGAGGACCTGCACCCACACAGATTCTGAGCAGAATGAAGACTCTCATTAGAAAACTACCGTTTCCGTCTTCCTTCTCTCCCTTGGATGAGGAGACGCTTCTAACGATCACTGCTGAGAGCCTCGCTACCAGCTTTAAATTTGAAGTGGATCTATGACTCGGCTGCTGGCGAGCATCTCAATGTCTAAGGAATCTACAGACAGTAGATGGCGGCGGTACAGAACGAGCGGCTCCCATGGAAGCCATCAATCCCATTCTCTCTGGAAACACAGCAAGAGCTGTACTAGACAGCCCCACTGGTGGAACGGATTCCACAAAATCTGGATGAAAGATGTCTGAAGGAACATCTATGTCATCTGGGACACCCACACGAATCCCGTGGGAGACCCGTGAGTCCACACAGAGACCGACCCCTCAACAGGCAAGACCGGCATCGGGATATCATCCAACAGCAACAAATTTTCCTCTAGCATCATAGGCTCATAAGCCATGGCGATCAGAGGGACGGATACCGTCTACTCCTCAAGCAGGGCTGGGCCAACCATAGGTGACCAGCATCCTGGCACATCAAGAGAGATCCCGTGGAAGACTGGAATGACTCGAACATCGCCTTGAACTGAGCTGCCCATACACACAGTGCAGAATCCATGCACGAGTTCAGCGTCTCCTCCACGACTTTCAGAGCTACCACATCAGCCGGGGATGCCGATCCTTCACGATACGATCAAGACGTGCACGCCTATTCCTGTCAAATTCTACCACTAACTCGGAAGACTATCTCTCGTAAGCATCAAAAGGTGCTCCCACCTTGCATTTAGCACAGGCGACACAGTGATGGCCGGCAAACTGCTTCTTCATGAAGCCATTACACTTGCTGCAAAGTGTCAGGCGAGGATTTCGCCTGACCCTTTGGCTTCTGCGAACACAAAGTTAGAATTAAAATTCTGTACATGATAATGATGACGTGCACATAGCTCAAGACGCTTGATTACAATCAAAGATGACTTTAAAAACATTAACTTTCTCATAAATTAAAGTTTATTAAGCCAAGAGCAGTATTAAAAAATTTAGTATGTTTCTTTTACTAAATTAATCAGCTTAAATATCAACGAATCTTGAACAATCTAAGAAAAGATAACCACACACGCACGCACGCACGCACGCACGCACGTACGCGCGCACGCACGCACGCACGCACGCACGCACGCACGCACGCACGCACGCACGCACGCACGCACGCACGCACACACACACACACACACACACACAACCACCCCGGAAATCAAGCGAGAGCTAACAACGGCTAAGATTGATTGTGAATAGATAAGCTAACCATAGCAAACGCTGCTACTGGGCGCCGCCATTTTGGCTTATGGGCGCATCCATCTTAGAAGGAACCGAGTTGCCAGAGAAATTAACCGAGTACCGGAATAGAGTTAACAATAAGCCGGGTAACGGGACGACTCCTATAATGGCGATTGGCGAATTAAAACAATGTGCCAATTTAAGAACAGTCATTACGGCACGAATGTATAAATTCTAGATTGATACCACCTACCCCTGCGATGATTTCCCTCTTCATTTCATTGCTGCCGCGATAAATTCACACTAGAACGCTTAAAATCGCGGAAATAGAACTAAATTAAAGGCGCGCTAAAAGTTTTGTTAATTTTATTTCGCAAAATAGACGAATCTGTCTGTACCCGGGAAGTGAATCGGTACCTGGCGCTTATGGTAATTACTGGACAGAGGCTGAGCAGGATTCTGGAGTTAATCTTTGTTAGTTATTTTGAGCTAGTCTTTCGATAATAGACATTATCATAAGAGTATATCTGGTAAGTATTATTGGAAGCAGAAATACAATTCGTACAACGTGTCGGACTATTAAGCGTTAATATATCCAGTCATTCACGACGTCATGATTATGACATCATCATGCATATAACGTGGTTCGCTATGACGTCATATGACATCATATGATGGATGGATAAACTTGGAACGGTCCATTGCAGCGGCTTGACTATGCAGATTTTAGTTCTTCTAATTCAGACTGCAAGAGTATTTTATACCACTGGTGCAAAGAGGGAAATGAAAACAGCTCAAATGGGCGTTGCATTGATGAAGATATATCACTGCATAAATAATACGCAAACCCTTAATAAAAACTTAAAATCACAAAAACCCGTGCTTAATTTGTTGAATATTTAGAAGATACATTGAGATGAACATGCTGAAGCCATAGGCATTGTCATCTCTCAGTTAACTTAGAGAATAACGAGATCTGTCACTCAAGTATATGCTGTCATGATCAACTAAGTCACTATTTAGATGGCCTCATAATCAAAATGTTGTAGGCCCATTGACGAAAATCGAGAAGTCCGTTACAAAATGTAGGATTGGATGTCTCGATGAACTTACAATTTAAATATATGCATAGTCGGGGGAAGCCCCCACCCCTCCGAATTAAATTAGTTTCAAAATAATCAACAGTTTGCCTCTATACGTACCTTGTAATGTAGATTCCGAGAATTCAGGCTTCACGGTTTTAACTCTATTTCACTATGCGCGTAAAAGGTGGGGGTATAGCTAGAAATGAATCCATGTATTGTGAGTGCGTTTCTTACCTTGTAAATAAGCATTGGTGTGGTGCAAGGTGGTAATCAAAGATCAATGCATACAGAAAGTTAACGGAGAGCACTATGCAATGCTACGCTTAAATAGCTTACATTACTGCTCAATTAAAATGAGGTGAGCTGTTAGAAAGGCAGAGCAACCTGTGTGTCTTAAGCAGAACTACAACACTGGTTTGTGAAAGAATTCAACAACACCGCAAATGTAATTTTAGTGTGGGTTGAGTACAAGCACTACAATATGCAAAAATGGTAAAATATCTGAAACCTCATTTCTTTTGTTGCCTTGGCACCTGTGCACTAGTCTTTTCATCCAGGATCAATTTAATCGCTTTGATCTAATATGTGAAGAAAGAATACAATTGTGCAATCTCTACATTTAAACTGTCAATAAATTATGTGTACAGCGTGCACAATATAGGGAATAATATTATTCTGCAATATAACATCTGCATGATATTTGAATGACAGTGGATCTGATTTGAATCCAGTTTTAGATATGCCCAACCCATCTCTGGCTAAGCTCCATCCACGCTGCGCGAGTCTTGGAATCTATCGATCCCTGCACTCTCTGAATCCAAATTTCCAGAAAGCCATACATGGCAGCAATGAGTGTCCAGCCAAATTAGTTTCAAAATATTAAACAGCATGTTTCTTAAATAGTAAAGACATATAATTCGCCGTCATCAATTATGGTTTCGTGACGAACTTAGCTACGTCACTCATGACGTAATTGACTATGATGTCAGCCTACACGTCACGTCGTTGATTATGACGTCATAGGATTGATGGGTAAACTGGAATCCTCCATAAAGTTAATCAGTTTCTTGTGATTGCATAAGATCTATCATAGCAACAGGAACTATAAGATCTATCATAGCAACAGGAACTATAAGATCTATCATAGCTGCAGGAACTATAAGATCTATCATAGCAACAGGAACTATAAGATCTATCATAGCAACAGGAACTATAAGATCTATCATAGCTGCAGGAACTATAAGATCTATCATAGCAACAGGAACTATAAGATCTTTCACAGCTGCAGGAACTATAAGATCTATCATAGCAACATGAACTATAAGATCTATCATAGCAACAGGAACTATAAGATCTATCATAGCAACAGGAACTATAAGATCTTTCACAGCTGCAGGAACTATAAGATCTATCATAGCAACATGAACTATAAGATCTATCATAGCAACAGGAACTATAAGATCTATCATAGCTGCAGGAACTATAATATCTATCATAGCAACAGGAACTATAAGATCCATCATAGCAACAGGAACTATAAGATCTATCATAGCTGCAGGAACTATAAGATCTATCATAGCAACAGGAACTATAAGATATTTCACAGCTGCAGGAACTATAAGATCTATCATAGCTGCAGGAACTATAAGATCTATCATAGCAACAGGAACTATAAGATCTTTCACAGCTGCAGGAACTATAAGATCTATCATAGCAACATGAACTATAAGATCTATCATCGCAACAGCAACTATAAGATCTATCATAGCAACAGGAACTATAAGATCTTTCACAGCTGCAGGAACTATAAGATCTATCATAGCAACATGAACTATAAGATCTATCATAGCAACAGGAACTATAAGATCTATCATAGCTGCAGGAACTATAAGATCTATCATAGCAACAGGAACTATAAGATCTATCATAGCAACAGGAACTATAAGATCCATCATAGTTGCAGTCATAGTTGCTGTCATAGCTCTGTCATAGCTGCAGCAACTATAAGATCCCTCATAGCTGCAGTAACTATAAGATCTATCATAGCTGCAGCAACTATAAGATGTATCATAGCTGCAGGAACTATACGATCTCTCATAGCTGCAGTAACTGTAAGATCTCTCATAGCTGCAGCAACTATAAGATCTCTCAAAGCTGCAGTAACGAACTTAGCTACGTCATTCATGACGTAATTGACTATGATGTCAGCCTACACGTCACGTCGTTGATTATGACGTCATAGGATTGATGGGTAAACTGGAATCCTCCATAAAGTTAATCAGTTTCTTGTGATTGCATAAGATCTATCATAGCAACAGGAACTATAAGATCTTTCACAGCTGCAGGAACTATAAGATCTATCATAGCAACATGAACTATAAGATCTATCATAGCTGCAGGAACTATAAGATCTATCATAGCAACAGGAACTATAAGATCTTTCACAGCTGCAGGAACTATAAGATCTATCATAGCAACATGAACTATAAGATATATCATAGCTGCAGGAACTATACGATCTATCATAGCTGCAGGAACTATAAGATCTATCATCGCAACAGGAACTATAAGCTCTATCATAGCAACAGGAACTATAAGATCTATCACAGCAACAGGAGCTACAAGATCTATCATAGTAACAGGAACTATAAGATCCATCATAGTTGCAGGAACTATAAGATCTGTCATAGCTCTGTCATAGCTGCAGCAACTATAAGATCTGTCATAGCTCTGTCATAGCTGCAGCAACTATAAGATCTCTCATAGCTGCAGTAACTATAAGATCTATCATAGCTGCAGCAACTATAAGATCTATCATAGCTGCAGGAACTATACGATCTCTCATAGCTGCAGTAACTATAAGATCTCTCATAGCTGCAGTAACAATAAGATCTCTCATAGCTGCAGCAACTATAAGATCTCTCATAGCTGCAGTAACTATAAGATCTATCATAGCTGCAGGAACTATAAGATCTATCATAGCTGCAGGAACTATAAGATCTATCATAGCTGCAGTAGCTATAAGATCTATCATAGCTGCACGAACTATAAGATCTATCATAGCTGCAGAAACTATAAGATCTGTCATAGCCGCAGCAACCATAAGAGCGATTCTGCAATAGAGGGATCCATTTCTAGCTAAAGTCCGACAATTTCTAGCTACGTTCCGTCCCCGCTTTGAGCGTGTTACGATCGATTTATACACTTTGAACCCTGAATTCCCAGAATCCCAATTTCAAGCTAAATATACAGGTAAGCTGCTGAATGTTTTGAAACTAATCTGGCTGGATGATATTGCTGCCTATGTTAAAATATTCAACAGATAGTTTATTAAATAGTAAATCTATCAAAGGCATAGAATTCGTAAACTCGGACCTTTTCAGCACCATGACGTGTTATTCTCCGTTAATTATGATTGTGACATCAGCCTAAATGGGACATAACTGATTATGACGTCGTATACGTGAGTGACAGATTGGACACGTCCAGTATCTGGCAACACGCGCGTGTATTGCTATGCGGCGGCATACCATACATTTTTTCAAATGGATTATTGACAATCATAATCATAAAGGCCATATTGAAATGACAAATTTCAAATGGAGCCGCTATATTTGAAACCTAATAAACATTGCGGGACGAACTTAAACAGTAACTCCATAGAAATGGAGATTACCATGTGTATTAATGTAGCCTCTGCCAGCAATGTCATGTGTATTAATGTAGCCTATGTCATCAATGTCATGTGTATTAATGTAGCCTGTGTCATCAATGTCATGTGTATTAATGTAGCCTATGTCATCAATGTCATGTGTATTAATGTAGCCTATGTCATCAATGTCATGTGTATTAATGTAGCCTGTGTCACCAATGTCATGTGTATTAATGTAGCCTCTGTCATCAATATCATGTGTATTAATGTAGCCTGTGTCATCAATGTCATGTGTATTAATGTAGCCTGTGTCATCAATATCATGTATATGAATGCAGCCTGTGTCATCAATGTCATGTGTATTAATGTAGCCTATGTCATCAATGTCATGTGTATTAATGTAGCCTGTGTCATCAATGTCATGTGTATTAATGTAGCCGGTGTCATCAATGTCATGTGTATTAATGTAGCCTGTGTCATCACTGTCATGTGTATTAATGTAGCCTGTGTCATCAATGTCATGTGTATTAATGTAGCCTCTGTCATCAATGTCATGTGTATTAATGTAGCCTGTGTCATCAATGTCATGTGTATTAATGTAGCCTGTGTCATCAATGTCATGTGTATTAATGTAGCCTGTGTCATCACTGTCATGTGTATTAATGTAGCCTATGTCATCAATGTCATGTGTATTAATGTAGCCTATGTCATCAATGTCATGTGTATTAATGTAGCCTGTGTCATCAATGTCATGTGTATTAATGTAGCCTGTGTCATCAATGTCATGTGTATTAATGTAGCCTATGTCATCAATGTCATGTGTATTAATGTAGCCTCTGTCATCAATGTCATGTGTATTAATGTAGCCTATGTCATCAATGTCATGTGTATTAATGTAGCCTATGTCATCAATGTCATGTGTATTAATGTAGCCTGTGTCATCACTGTCATGTGTATTAATGTAGCCTCTGTCATCAATGTCATGTGTATTAATGTAGCTTATGTCATCAATGTCATGTGTATTAATGTAGCCTCTGTCATCAATGTCATGTGTATTAATGTAGCCTGTGTCATCAATGTCATGTGAATTAATGTAGCCTGTGTCATCAATGTCATGTGTATTAATGTAGCCTGTGTCATCAATGTCATGTGTATTAATGTAGCCTGTGTCATCAATGTCATGTGTATTAATGTAGCCTCTGTCATCAATGTCATGTGTATTAATGTAGCCTATGTCATCAATGTCATCTGTATTAATGTAGCCTGTGTCATCAATATCATGTGTATTAATGTAGCCTGTGTCATCAATGTCATGTGTATTAATGTAGCCTATGTCATCAATATCATGTGTATTAATGTAGCCCGTGTCATCAATATCATGTGTATTAATGTAGCCTGTGTCATCAATGGCATGTATATGAATGCAGCCTGTGTCATCAATGTCATGTGTATTAATGTAGCCTATGTCATCAATATCATATGTATTAATGTAGCCTATGTCATCAATATCATGTGTATTAATGTAGCCTGTGTCATCAATGTCATGTGTATTAATGTAGCCTATGTCATCAATGTCATGTGTATTAATGTAGCCTGTGTCATCAATGTCATGTGTATTAATGTAGCCTGTGTCATCAATGTCATGTGTATTAATGTAGCCTGTGTCATCAATGTCATATGTATTAATGTAGCCTATGTCATCAATGTCATGTGTATTAATGTAGCCTGTGTCATCAATGTCATGTGTATTAATGTAGCCTGTGTCATCAATGTCATGTGTATTAATGTAGCCTGTGTCATCACTGTCATGTGTATTAATGTAGCCTATGTCATCAATGTCATGTGTATTAATGTAGCCTATGTCATCAATGTCATGTGTATTAATGTAGCCTGTGTCATCAATGTCATGTGTATTAATGTAGCCTGTGTCATCAATGTCATGTGTATTAATGTAGCCTATGTCATCAATGTCATGTGTATTAATGTAGCCTCTGTCATCAATGTCATGTGTATTAATGTAGCCTATGTCATCAATGTCATGTGTATTAATGTAGCCTGTGTCATCAATGTCATGTGTATTAATGTAGCCTATGTCATCAATGTCATGTGTATTAATGTAGCCTATGTCATCAATGTCATGTGTATTAATGTCGCCTGTGTCATCAATGTCATGTGTATTAATGTCGCCTGTGTCATCAATGTCATGTGTATTAATGTAGCCTGTGTCATCAATGTCATGTGTATTAATGTAGCCTGTGTCATCAATGTCATGTGTATTAATGTAGCCTGTGTCATTAATGTCATGTGTATTAATGTAGCCTATGTCATCACTGTCATGTGTATTAATGTAGCCTGTGTCAATATCATGTGTATGAATGTAGCCTATGTCATCAATGTCATGTGTATTAATGTAGTCTGTGTCATCAATATCATGTGTATTAATGTAGCCTATGTCATCAATGTCATGTGTATTAATGTAGCCTGTGTCATCAATGGCATGTGTATTAATGTAGCCTATGTCATCAATATCATGTGTATTAATGTAGCCCGTGTCATCAATATCATGTGTATTAATGTAGCCTGTGTCATCAATGGCATGTATATGAATGCAGCCTGTGTCATCAATGTCATGTGTATTAATGTAGCCTATGTCATCAATATCATATGTATTAATGTAGCCTATGTCATCAATATCATGTGTATTAATGTAGCCTGTGTCATCAATGTCATGTGTATTAATGTAGCCTGTGTCATCAATGTCATGTGTATTAATGTAGCCTGTGTCATCAATGTCATGTGTATTAATGTAGCCTGTGTCATCAATGTCATGTGTATTAATGTAGCCTCTGTCATCAATGTCATGTGTATTAATGTAGCCTGTGTCATCAATGTCATGTGTATTAATGTAGCCTGTGTCATCAATGTCATGTGTATTAATGTAGCCTGTGTCATCAATGTCATGTGTATTAATGTAGCCTGTGTCATCAATGTCATGTGTATTAATGTAGCCTGTGTCATCAATGTCATGTGTATTAATGTAGCCTGTGTCATCAATGTCATGTGTATTAATGTAGCCTCTGTCATCAATGTCATGTGTATTAATGTAGCCTGTGTCATCAATGTCATGTGTATTAATGTAGCCTGTGTCATCAATGTCATGTGTATTAATGTAGCCTGTGTCATCAATGTCATATGTATTAATGTAGCCTATGTCATCAATGTCATGTGTATTAATGTAGCCGGTGTCATCAATGTCATGTGTATTAATGTAGCCTGTGTCATCAATGTCATGTGTATTAATGTAGCCTGTGTCATCACTGTCATGTGTATTAATGTAGCCTATGTCATCAATGTCATGTGTATTAATGTAGCCTATGTCATCAATGTCATGTGTATTAATGTAGCCTGTGTCATCAATGTCATGTGTATTAATGTAGCCTGTGTCATCAATGTCATGTGTATTAATGTAGCCTGTGTCATCACTGTCATGTGTATTAATGTAGCCTATGTCATCAATGTCATGTGTATTAATGTAGCCTGTGTCATCACTGTCATGTGTATTAATGTAGCCTATGTCATCAATGTCATGTGTATTAATGTAGCTTATGTCATCAATGTCATGTGTATTAATGTAGCCTCTGTCATCAATGTCATGTGTATTAATGTAGCCTGTGTCATCAATGTCATGTGAATTAATGTAGCCTGTGTCATCAATGTCATGTGTATTAATGTAGCCTGTGTCATCAATGTCATGTGTATTAATGTAGCCTGTGTCATCAATGTCATGTGTATTAATGTAGCCTCTGTCATCAATGTCATGTGTATTAATGTAGCCTATGTCATCAATGTCATCTGTATTAATGTAGCCTGTGTCATCAATATCATGTGTATTAATGTAGCCTGTGTCATCAATGTCATGTGTATTAATGTAGCCTATGTCATCAATATCATGTGTATTAATGTAGCCCGTGTCATCAATATCATGTGTATTAATGTAGCCTGTGTCATCAATGGCATGTATATGAATGCAGCCTGTGTCATCAATGTCATGTGTATTAATGTAGCCTATGTCATCAATATCATATGTATTAATGTAGCCTATGTCATCAATATCATGTGTATTAATGTAGCCTGTGTCATCAATGTCATGTGTATTAATGTAGCCTATGTCATCAATGTCATGTGTATTAATGTAGCCTGTGTCATCAATGTCATGTGTATTAATGTAGCCTGTGTCATCAATGTCATGTGTATTAATGTAGCCTGTGTCATCAATGTCATATGTATTAATGTAGCCTATGTCATCAATGTCATGTGTATTAATGTAGCCTGTGTCATCAATGTCATGTGTATTAATGTAGCCTGTGTCATCAATGTCATGTGTATTAATGTAGCCTGTGTCATCACTGTCATGTGTATTAATGTAGCCTATGTCATCAATGTCATGTGTATTAATGTAGCCTATGTCATCAATGTCATGTGTATTAATGTAGCCTGTGTCATCAATGTCATGTGTATTAATGTAGCCTGTGTCATCAATGTCATGTGTATTAATGTAGCCTATGTCATCAATGTCATGTGTATTAATGTAGCCTCTGTCATCAATGTCATGTGTATTAATGTAGCCTATGTCATCAATGTCATGTGTATTAATGTAGCCTATGTCATCAATGTCATGTGTATTAATGTAGCCTATGTCATCAATGTCATGTGTATTAATGTAGCCTATGTCATCAATGTCATGTGTATTAATGTCGCCTGTGTCATCAATGTCATGTGTATTAATGTAGCCTGTGTCATCAATGTCATGTGTATTAATGTAGCCTGTGTCATCAATGTCATGTGTATTAATGTAGCCTGTGTCATCAATGTCATGTGTATTAATGTAGCCTCTGTCATCAATGTCATGTGTATTAATGTAGCCTATGTCATCAATGTCATGTGTATTAATGTAGCCTATGTCATCAATGTCATGTGTATTAATGTAGCCTATGTCATCAATGTCATGTGTATTAATGTAGCCTGTGTCATCAATATCATGTGTATTAATGTAGCCTATGTCATCAATGTCATGTGTATTAATGTAGCCTCTGTCATCAATGTCATGTGTATTAATGTAGCCTGTGTCATCAATGTCATGTGTATTAATGTAGCCTGTGTCATCACTGTCATGTGTATTAATGTAGCCTGTGTCATCAATGTCATATGTATTAATGTAGCCTATGTCATCAATGTCATGTGTATTAATGTAGCCTGTGTCATCAATGTCATGTGTATTAATGTAGCCTGTGTCATCAATGTCATGTGTATTAATGTAGCCTGTGTCATCACTGTCATGTGTATTAATGTAGCCTATGTCATCAATGTCATGTGTATTAATGTAGCCTATGTCATCAATGTCATGTGTATTAATGTAGCCTGTGTCATCAATGTCATGTGTATTAATGTAGCCTGTGTCATCAATGTCATGTGTATTAATGTAGCCTGTGTCATCAATGTCATGTGTATTAATGTAGCCTGTGTCATCAATGTCATGTGTATTAATGTAGCCTCTGTCATCAATGTCATGTGTATTAATGTAGCCTATGTCATCAATGTCATGTGTATTAATGTAGCCTATGTCATCAATGTCATGTGTATTAATGTAGCCTATGTCATCAATGTCATGTGTATTAATGTAGCCTGTGTCATCAATATCATGTGTATTAATGTAGCCTATGTCATCAATGTCATGTGTATTAATGTAGCCTCTGTCATCAATGTCATGTGTATTAATGTAGCCTATGTCATCAATGTCATGTGTATTAATGTAGCCTATGTCATCAATGTCATGTGTATTAATGTAGCCTATGTCATCAATGTCATGTGTATTAATGTAGCCTATGTCATCAATGTCATGTGTATTAATGTCGCCTGTGTCATCAATGTCATGTGTATTAATGTAGCCTGTGTCATCAATGTCATGTGTATTAATGTAGCCTGTGTCATCAATGTCATGTGTATTAATGTAGCCTGTGTCATTAATGTCATGTGTATTAATGTAGCCTCTGTCATCAATGTCATGTGTATTAATGTAGCCTATGTCATCAATGTCATGTGTATTAATGTAGCCTATGTCATCAATGTCATGTGTATTAATGTAGCCTATGTCATCAATGTCATGTGTATTAATGTAGCCTGTGTCATCAATATCATGTGTATTAATGTAGCCTATGTCATCAATGTCATGTGTATTAATGTAGCCTCTGTCATCAATGTCATGTGTATTAATGTAGCCTATGTCATCACTGTCATGTGTATTAATGTAGCCTGTGTCAATATCATGTGTATGAATGTAGCCTATGTCATCAATGTCATGTGTATTAATGTAGTCTGTGTCATCAATATCATGTGTATTAATGTAGCCTATGTCATCAATGTCATGTGTATTAATGTAGCCTGTGTCATCAATGGCATGTGTATTAATGTAGCCTATGTCATCAATATCATGTGTATTAATGTAGCCCGTGTCATCAATATCATGTGTATTAATGTAGCCTGTGTCATCAATGGCATGTATATGAATGCAGCCTGTGTCATCAATGTCATGTGTATTAATGTAGCCTATGTCATCAATATCATATGTATTAATGTAGCCTATGTCATCAATATCATGTGTATTAATGTAGCCTGTGTCATCAATGTCATGTGTATTAATGTAGCCTGTGTCATCAATGTCATGTGTATTAATGTAGCCTGTGTCATCAATGTCATGTGTATTAATGTAGCCTGTGTCATCAATGTCATGTGTATTAATGTAGCCTCTGTCATCAATGTCATGTGTATTAATGTAGCCTGTGTCATCAATGTCATGTGTATTAATGTAGCCTGTGTCATCAATGTCATGTGTATTAATGTAGCCTGTGTCATCAATGTCATATGTATTAATGTAGCCTATGTCATCAATGTCATGTGTATTAATGTAGCCTGTGTCATCAATGTCATGTGTATTAATGTAGCCTGTGTCATCAATGTCATGTGTATTAATGTAGCCTGTGTCATCAATGTCATGTGTATTAATGTAGCCTGTGTCATCACTGTCATGTGTATTAATGTAGCCTATGTCATCAATGTCATGTGTATTAATGTAGCCTGTGTCATCAATGTCATGTGTATTAATGTAGCCTGTGTCATCAATGTCATGTGTATTAATGTAGCCTGTGTCATCAATGTCATGTGTATTAATGTAGCCTGTGTCATCAATGTCATGTGTATTAATGTAGCCTCTGTCATCAATGTCATGTGTATTAATGTAGCCTATGTCATCAATGTCATGTGTATTAATGTAGCCTATGTCATCAATGTCATGTGTATTAATGTAGCCTGTGTCATCAATGGCATGTATATGAATGCAGCCTGTGTCATCAATGTCATGTGTATTAATGTAGCCTATGTCATCAATATCATATGTATTAATGTAGCCTATGTCATCAATATCATGTGTATTAATGTAGCCTGTGTCATCAATGTCATGTGTATTAATGTAGCCTATGTCATCAATGTCATGTGTATTAATGTAGCCTGTGTCATCAATGTCATGTGTATTAATGTAGCCTGTGTCATCAATGTCATGTGTATTAATGTAGCCTGTGTCATCAATGTCATATGTATTAATGTAGCCTATGTCATCAATGTCATGTGTATTAATGTAGCCTGTGTCATCAATGTCATGTGTATTAATGTAGCCTGTGTCATCAATGTCATGTGTATTAATGTAGCCTGTGTCATCACTGTCATGTGTATTAATGTAGCCTATGTCATCAATGTCATGTGTATTAATGTAGCCTATGTCAACAATGTCATGTGTATTAATGTAGCCTGTGTCATCAATGTCATGTGTATTAATGTAGCCTGTGTCATCAATGTCATGTGTATTAATGTAGCCTGTGTCATCAATGTCATGTGTATTAATGTAGCCTGTGTCATCAATGTCATGTGTATTAATGTAGCCTCTGTCATCAATGTCATGTGTATTAATGTAGCCTATGTCATCAATGTCATGTGTATTAATGTAGCCTATGTCATCAATGTCATGTGTATTAATGTAGCCTATGTCATCAATGTCATGTGTATTAATGTAGCCTGTGTCATCAATATCATGTGTATTAATGTAGCCTATGTCATCAATGTCATGTGTATTAATGTAGCCTCTGTCATCAATGTCATGTGTATTAATGTAGCCTATGTCATCAATGTCATGTGTATTAATGTAGCCTATGTCATCAATGTCATGTGTATTAATGTAGCCTATGTCATCAATGTCATGTGTATTAATGTAGCCTATGTCATCAATGTCATGTGTATTAATGTCGCCTGTGTCATCAATGTCATGTGTATTAATGTAGCCTGTGTCATCAATGTCATGTGTATTAATGTAGCCTGTGTCATCAATGTCATGTGTATTAATGTAGCCTGTGTCATCAATGTCATGTGTATTAATGTAGCCTCTGTCATCAATGTCATGTGTATTAATGTAGCCTATGTCATCAATGTCATGTGTATTAATGTAGCCTATGTCATCAATGTCATGTGTATTAATGTAGCCTATGTCATCAATGTCATGTGTATTAATGTAGCCTGTGTCATCAATACCATGTGTATTAATGTAGCCTATGTCATCAATGTCATGTGTATTAATGTAGCCTCTGTCATCAATGTCATGTGTATTAATGTAGCCTATGTCATCACTGTCATGTGTATTAATGTAGCCTGTGTCAATATCATGTGTATGAATGTAGCCTATGTCATCAATGTCATGTGTATTAATGTAGTCTGTGTCATCAATATCATGTGTATTAATGTAGCCTATGTCATCAATGTCATGTGTATTAATGTAGCCTGTGTCATCAATGGCATGTGTATTAATGTAGCCTATGTCATCAATATCATGTGTATTAATGTAGCCCGTGTCATCAATATCATGTGTATTAATGTAGCCTGTGTCATCAATGGCATGTATATGAATGCAGCCTGTGTCATCAATGTCATGTGTATTAATGTAGCCTATGTCATCAATATCATATGTATTAATGTAGCCTATGTCATCAATGTCATGTGTATTAATGTAGCCTGTGTCATCAATGTCATGTGTATTAATGTAGCCTCTGTCATCAATGTCATGTGTATTAATGTAGCCTATGTCATCAATGTCATGTGTATTAATGTAGCCTGTGTCATCACTGTCATGTGTATTAATGTAGCCTATGTCATCAATGTCATGTGTATTAATGTAGCCTATGTCATCAATGTCATGTGTATTAATGTAGCCTGTGTCATCAATGTCATGTGTATTAATGTAGCCTGTGTCATCAATGTCATGTGTATTAATGTAGCCTGTGTCATCAATGTCATGTGTATTAATGTAGCCTGTGTCATCAATGTCATGTGTATTAATGTAGCCTCTGTCATCAATGTCATGTGTATTAATGTAGCCTATGTCATCAATGTCATGTGTATTAATGTAGCCTATGTCATCAATGTCATGTGTATTAATGTAGCCTATGTCATCAATGTCATGTGTATTAATGTAGCCTGTGTCATCAATATCATGTGTATTAATGTAGCCTATGTCATCAATGTCATGTGTATTAATGTAGCCTCTGTCATCAATGTCATGTGTATTAATGTAGCCTATGTCATCAATGTCATGTGTATTAATGTAGCCTATGTCATCAATGTCATGTGTATTAATGTAGCCTATGTCATCAATGTCATGTGTATTAATGTAGCCTATGTCATCAATGTCATGTGTATTAATGTCGCCTGTGTCATCAATGTCATGTGTATTAATGTAGCCTGTGTCATCAATGTCATGTGTATTAATGTAGCCTGTGTCATCAATGTCATGTGTATTAATGTAGCCTGTGTCATTAATGTCATGTGTATTAATGTAGCCTCTGTCATCAATGTCATGTGTATTAATGTAGCCTATGTCATCAATGTCATGTGTATTAATGTAGCCTATGTCATCAATGTCATGTGTATTAATGTAGCCTATGTCATCAATGTCATGTGTATTAATGTAGCCTGTGTCATCAATATCATGTGTATTAATGTAGCCTATGTCATCAATGTCATGTGTATTAATGTAGCCTCTGTCATCAATGTCATGTGTATTAATGTAGCCTATGTCATCACTGTCATGTGTATTAATGTAGCCTGTGTCAATATCATGTGTATGAATGTAGCCTATGTCATCAATGTCATGTGTATTAATGTAGTCTGTGTCATCAATATCATGTGTATTAATGTAGCCTATGTCATCAATGTCATGTGTATTAATGTAGCCTGTGTCATCAATGGCATGTGTATTAATGTAGCCTATGTCATCAATATCATGTGTATTAATGTAGCCCGTGTCATCAATATCATGTGTATTAATGTAGCCTGTGTCATCAATGGCATGTATATGAATGCAGCCTGTGTCATCAATGTCATGTGTATTAATGTAGCCTATGTCATCAATATCATATGTATTAATGTAGCCTATGTCATCAATATCATGTGTATTAATGTAGCCTGTGTCATCAATGTCATGTGTATTAATGTAGCCTGTGTCATCAATGTCATGTGTATTAATGTAGCCTGTGTCATCAATGTCATGTGTATTAATGTAGCCTGTGTCATCAATGTCATGTGTATTAATGTAGCCTCTGTCATCAATGTCATGTGTATTAATGTAGCCTGTGTCATCAATGTCATGTGTATTAATGTAGCCTGTGTCATCAATGTCATGTGTATTAATGTAGCCTGTGTCATCAATGTCATGTGTATTAATGTAGCCTGTGTCATCAATGTCATGTGTATTAATGTAGCCTGTGTCATCAATGTCATGTGTATTAATGTAGCCTGTGTCATCAATGTCATGTGTATTAATGTAGCCTCTGTCATCAATGTCATGTGTATTAATGTAGCCTGTGTCATCAATGTCATGTGTATTAATGTAGCCTGTGTCATCAATGTCATGTGTATTAATGTAGCCTGTGTCATCAATGTCATATGTATTAATGTAGCCTATGTCATCAATGTCATGTGTATTAATGTAGCCTGTGTCATCAATGTCATGTGTATTAATGTAGCCTGTGTCATCAATGTCATGTGTATTAATGTAGCCTGTGTCATCACTGTCATGTGTATTAATGTAGCATATGTCATCAATGTCATGTGTATTAATGTAGCCTATGTCATCAATGTCATGTGTATTAATGTAGCCTGTGTCATCAATGTCATGTGTATTAATGTAGCCTGTGTCATCAATGTCATGTGTATTAATGTAGCCTGTGTCATCAATGTCATGTGTATTAATGTAGCCTGTGTCATCAATGTCATGTGTATTAATGTAGCCTCTGTCATCAATGTCATGTGTATTAATGTAGCCTATGTCATCAATGTCATGTGTATTAATGTAGCCTATGTCATCAATGTCATGTGTATTAATGTAGCCTGTGTCATCAATGGCATGTATATGAATGCAGCCTGTGTCATCAATGTCATGTGTATTAATGTAGCCTATGTCATCAATATCATATGTATTAATGTAGCCTATGTCATCAATATCATGTGTATTAATGTAGCCTGTGTCATCAATGTCATGTGTATTAATGTAGCCTATGTCATCAATGTCATGTGTATTAATGTAGCCTGTGTCATCAATGTCATGTGTATTAATGTAGCCTGTGTCATCAATGTCATATGTATTAATGTAGCCTATGTCATCAATGTCATGTGTATTAATGTAGCCTGTGTCATCAATGTCATGTGTATTAATGTAGCCTGTGTCATCAATGTCATGTGTATTAATGTAGCCTGTGTCATCACTGTCATGTGTATTAATGTAGCCTATGTCATCAATGTCATGTGTATTAATGTAGCCTATGTCATCAATGTCATGTGTATTAATGTAGCCTGTGTCATCAATGTCATGTGTATTAATGTAGCCTGTGTCATCAATGTCATGTGTATTAATGTAGCCTGTGTCATCAATGTCATGTGTATTAATGTAGCCTGTGTCATCAATGTCATGTGTATTAATGTAGCCTCTGTCATCAATGTCATGTGTATTAATGTAGCCTATGTCATCAATGTCATGTGTATTAATGTAGCCTATGTCATCAATGTCATGTGTATTAATGTAGCCTATGTCATCAATGTCATGTGTATTAATGTAGCCTGTGTCATCAATATCATGTGTATTAATGTAGCCTATGTCATCAATGTCATGTGTATTAATGTAGCCTCTGTCATCAATGTCATGTGTATTAATGTAGCCTATGTCATCAATGTCATGTGTATTAATGTAGCCTATGTCATCAATGTCATGTGTATTAATGTAGCCTATGTCATCAATGTCATGTGTATTAATGTAGCCTATGTCATCAATGTCATGTGTATTAATGTCGCCTGTGTCATCAATGTCATGTGTATTAATGTAGCCTGTGTCAATATCATGTGTATGAATGTAGCCTATGTCATCAATGTCATGTGTATTAATGTAGTCTGTGTCATCAATATCATGTGTATTAATGTAGCCTATGTCATCAATGTCATGTGTATTAATGTAGCCTGTGTCATCAATGGCATGTGTATTAATGTAGCCTATGTCATCAATATCATGTGTATTAATGTAGCCCGTGTCATCAATATCATGTGTATTAATGTAGCCTGTGTCATCAATGGCATGTATATGAATGCAGCCTGTGTCATCAATGTCATGTGTATTAATGTAGCCTATGTCATCAATATCATATGTATTAATGTAGCCTATGTCATCAATGTCATGTGTATTAATGTAGCCTGTGTCATCAATGTCATGTGTATTAATGTAGCCTCTGTCATCAATGTCATGTGTATTAATGTAGCCTATGTCATCAATGTCATGTGTATTAATGTAGCCTATGTCATCAATGTCATGTGTATTAATGTAGCCTATGTCATCAATGTCATGTGTATTAATGTAGCCTGTGTCATCAATATCATGTGTATTAATGTAGCCTATGTCATCAATGTCATGTGTATTAATGTAGCCTCTGTCATCAATGTCATGTGTATTAATGTAGCCTGTGTCATCAATGTCATGTGTATTAATGTAGCCTGTGTCATCACTGTCATGTGTATTAATGTAGCCTGTGTCATCAATGTCATATGTATTAATGTAGCCTATGTCATCAATGTCATGTGTATTAATGTAGCCTGTGTCATCAATGTCATGTGTATTAATGTAGCCTGTGTCATCAATGTCATGTGTATTAATGTAGCCTGTGTCATCACTGTCATGTGTATTAATGTAGCCTATGTCATCAATGTCATGTGTATTAATGTAGCCTATGTCATCAATGTCATGTGTATTAATGTAGCCTGTGTCATCAATGTCATGTGTATTAATGTAGCCTGTGTCATCAATGTCATGTGTATTAATGTAGCCTGTGTCATCAATGTCATGTGTATTAATGTAGCCTGTGTCATCAATGTCATGTGTATTAATGTAGCCTCTGTCATCAATGTCATGTGTATTAATGTAGCCTATGTCATCAATGTCATGTGTATTAATGTAGCCTATGTCATCAATGTCATGTGTATTAATGTAGCCTATGTCATCAATGTCATGTGTATTAATGTAGCCTGTGTCATCAATATCATGTGTATTAATGTAGCCTATGTCATCAATGTCATGTGTATTAATGTAGCCTCTGTCATCAATGTCATGTGTATTAATGTAGCCTATGTCATCAATGTCATGTGTATTAATGTAGCCTATGTCATCAATGTCATGTGTATTAATGTAGCCTATGTCATCAATGTCATGTGTATTAATGTAGCCTGTGTCATCAATGTCATGTGTATTAATGTCGCCTGTGTCATCAATGTCATGTGTATTAATGTAGCCTGTGTCATCAATGTCATGTGTATTAATGTAGCCTGTGTCATCAATGTCATGTGTATTAATGTAGCCTGTGTCATTAATGTCATGTGTATTAATGTAGCCTCTGTCATCAATGTCATGTGTATTAATGTAGCCTATGTCATCAATGTCATGTGTATTAATGTAGCCTATGTCATCAATGTCATGTGTATTAATGTAGCCTATGTCATCAATGTCATGTGTATTAATGTAGCCTGTGTCATCAATATCATGTGTATTAATGTAGCCTATGTCATCAATGTCATGTGTATTAATGTAGCCTCTGTCATCAATGTCATGTGTATTAATGTAGCCTATGTCATCACTGTCATGTGTATTAATGTAGCCTGTGTCAATATCATGTGTATGAATGTAGCCTATGTCATCAATGTCATGTGTATTAATGTAGTCTGTGTCATCAATATCATGTGTATTAATGTAGCCTATGTCATCAATGTCATGTGTATTAATGTAGCCTGTGTCATCAATGGCATGTGTATTAATGTAGCCTATGTCATCAATATCATGTGTATTAATGTAGCCCGTGTCATCAATATCATGTGTATTAATGTAGCCTGTGTCATCAATGGCATGTATATGAATGCAGCCTGTGTCATCAATGTCATGTGTATTAATGTAGCCTATGTCATCAATATCATATGTATTAATGTAGCCTATGTCATCAATATCATGTGTATTAATGTAGCCTGTGTCATCAATGTCATGTGTATTAATGTAGCCTGTGTCATCAATGTCATGTGTATTAATGTAGCCTGTGTCATCAATGTCATGTGTATTAATGTAGCCTGTGTCATCAATGTCATGTGTATTAATGTAGCCTCTGTCATCAATGTCATGTGTATTAATGTAGCCTGTGTCATCAATGTCATGTGTATTAATGTAGCCTGTGTCATCAATGTCATGTGTATTAATGTAGCCTGTGTCATCAATGTCATGTGTATTAATGTAGCCTGTGTCATCAATGTCATGTGTATTAATGTAGCCTGTGTCATCAATGTCATGTGTATTAATGTAGCCTGTGTCATCAATGTCATGTGTATTAATGTAGCCTCTGTCATCAATGTCATGTGTATTAATGTAGCCTGTGTCATCAATGTCATGTGTATTAATGTAGCCTGTGTCATCAATGTCATGTGTATTAATGTAGCCTGTGTCATCAATGTCATATGTATTAATGTAGCCTATGTCATCAATGTCATGTGTATTAATGTAGCCTGTGTCATCAATGTCATGTGTATTAATGTAGCCTGTGTCATCAATGTCATGTGTATTAATGTAGCCTGTGTCATCACTGTCATGTGTATTAATGTAGCATATGTCATCAATGTCATGTGTATTAATGTAGCCTGTGTCATCAATGTCATGTGTATTAATGTAGCCTGTGTCATCAATGTCATGTGTATTAATGTAGCCTGTGTCATCAATGTCATGTGTATTAATGTAGCCTGTGTCATCAATGTCATGTGTATTAATGTAGCCTGTGTCATCAATGTCATGTGTATTAATGTAGCCTGTGTCATCAATGTCATGTGTATTAATGTAGCCTCTGTCATCAATGTCATGTGTATTAATGTAGCCTATGTCATCAATGTCATGTGTATTAATGTAGCCTATGTCATCAATGTCATGTGTATTAATGTAGCCTGTGTCATCAATGGCATGTATATGAATGCAGCCTGTGTCATCAATGTCATGTGTATTAATGTAGCCTATGTCATCAATATCATATGTATTAATGTAGCCTATGTCATCAATATCATGTGTATTAATGTAGCCTGTGTCATCAATGTCATGTGTATTAATGTAGCCTATGTCATCAATGTCATGTGTATTAATGTAGCCTGTGTCATCAATGTCATGTGTATTAATGTAGCCTGTGTCATCAATGTCATGTGTATTAATGTAGCCTGTGTCATCAATGTCATATGTATTAATGTAGCCTATGTCATCAATGTCATGTGTATTAATGTAGCCTGTGTCATCAATGTCATGTGTATTAATGTAGCCTGTGTCATCAATGTCATGTGTATTAATGTAGCCTGTGTCATCACTGTCATGTGTATTAATGTAGCCTATGTCATCAATGTCATGTGTATTAATGTAGCCTATGTCATCAATGTCATGTGTATTAATGTAGCCTGTGTCATCAATGTCATGTGTATTAATGTAGCCTGTGTCATCAATGTCATGTGTATTAATGTAGCCTGTGTCATCAATGTCATGTGTATTAATGTAGCCTGTGTCATCAATGTCATGTGTATTAATGTAGCCTCTGTCATCAATGTCATGTGTATTAATGTAGCCTATGTCATCAATGTCATGTGTATTAATGTAGCCTATGTCATCAATGTCATGTGTATTAATGTAGCCTATGTCATCAATGTCATGTGTATTAATGTAGCCTGTGTCATCAATATCATGTGTATTAATGTAGCCTATGTCATCAATGTCATGTGTATTAATGTAGCCTCTGTCATCAATGTCATGTGTATTAATGTAGCCTATGTCATCAATGTCATGTGTATTAATGTAGCCTATGTCATCAATGTCATGTGTATTAATGTAGCCTATGTCATCAATGTCATGTGTATTAATGTAGCCTATGTCATCAATGTCATGTGTATTAATGTCGCCTGTGTCATCAATGTCATGTGTATTAATGTAGCCTGTGTCATCAATGTCATGTGTATTAATGTAGCCTGTGTCATCAATGTCATATGTATTAATGTAGCCTATGTCATCAATGTCATGTGTATTAATGTAGCCTGTGTCATCAATGTCATGTGTATTAATGTAGCCTGTGTCATCAATGTCATGTGTATTAATGTAGCCTGTGTCATCACTGTCATGTGTATTAATGTAGCCTATGTCATCAATGTCATGTGTATTAATGTAGCCTATGTCATCAATGTCATGTGTATTAATGTAGCCTGTGTCATCAATGTCATGTGTATTAATGTAGCCTGTGTCATCAATGTCATGTGTATTAATGTAGCCTGTGTCATCAATGTCATGTGTATTAATGTAGCCTGTGTCATCAATGTCATGTGTATTAATGTAGCCTCTGTCATCAATGTCATGTGTATTAATGTAGCCTATGTCATCAATGTCATGTGTATTAATGTAGCCTATGTCATCAATGTCATGTGTATTAATGTAGCCTATGTCATCAATGTCATGTGTATTAATGTAGCCTGTGTCATCAATATCATGTGTATTAATGTAGCCTATGTCATCAATGTCATGTGTATTAATGTAGCCTCTGTCATCAATGTCATGTGTATTAATGTAGCCTATGTCATCAATGTCATGTGTATTAATGTAGCCTATGTCATCAATGTCATGTGTATTAATGTAGCCTATGTCATCAATGTCATGTGTATTAATGTAGCCTATGTCATCAATGTCATGTGTATTAATGTCGCCTGTGTCATCAATGTCATGTGTATTAATGTAGCCTGTGTCATCAATGTCATGTGTATTAATGTAGCCTGTGTCATCAATGTCATGTGTATTAATGTAGCCTGTGTCATCAATGTCATGTGTATTAATGTAGCCTCTGTCATCAATGTCATGTGTATTAATGTAGCCTATGTCATCAATGTCATGTGTATTAATGTAGCCTATGTCATCAATGTCATGTGTATTAATGTAGCCTGTGTCATCAATGGCATGTATATGAATGCAGCCTGTGTCATCAATGTCATGTGTATTAATGTAGCCTATGTCATCAATATCATATGTATTAATGTAGCCTATGTCATCAATATCATGTGTATTAATGTAGCCTGTGTCATCAATGTCATGTGTATTAATGTAGCCTATGTCATCAATGTCATGTGTATTAATGTAGCCTGTGTCATCAATGTCATGTGTATTAATGTAGCCTGTGTCATCAATGTCATGTGTATTAATGTAGCCTGTGTCATCAATGTCATATGTATTAATGTAGCCTATGTCATCAATGTCATGTGTATTAATGTAGCCTGTGTCATCAATGTCATGTGTATTAATGTAGCCTGTGTCATCAATGTCATGTGTATTAATGTAGCCTGTGTCATCACTGTCATGTGTATTAATGTAGCCTATGTCATCAATGTCATGTGTATTAATGTAGCCTATGTCATCAATGTCATGTGTATTAATGTAGCCTGTGTCATCAATGTCATGTGTATTAATGTAGCCTGTGTCATCAATGTCATGTGTATTAATGTAGCCTGTGTCATCAATGTCATGTGTATTAATGTAGCCTGTGTCATCAATGTCATGTGTATTAATGTAGCCTCTGTCATCAATGTCATGTGTATTAATGTAGCCTATGTCATCAATGTCATGTGTATTAATGTAGCCTATGTCATCAATGTCATGTGTATTAATGTAGCCTATGTCATCAATGTCATGTGTATTAATGTAGCCTGTGTCATCAATATCATGTGTATTAATGTAGCCTATGTCATCAATGTCATGTGTATTAATGTAGCCTCTGTCATCAATGTCATGTGTATTAATGTAGCCTATGTCATCAATGTCATGTGTATTAATGTAGCCTATGTCATCAATGTCATGTGTATTAATGTAGCCTATGTCATCAATGTCATGTGTATTAATGTAGCCTATGTCATCAATGTCATGTGTATTAATGTCGCCTGTGTCATCAATGTCATGTGTATTAATGTAGCCTGTGTCATCAATGTCATGTGTATTAATGTAGCCTGTGTCATCAATGTCATGTGTATTAATGTAGCCTGTGTCATCAATGTCATGTGTATTAATGTAGCCTCTGTCATCAATGTCATGTGTATTAATGTAGCCTATGTCATCAATGTCATGTGTATTAATGTAGCCTATGTCATCAATGTCATGTGTATTAATGTAGCCTATGTCATCAATGTCATGTGTATTAATGTAGCCTGTGTCATCAATACCATGTGTATTAATGTAGCCTATGTCATCAATGTCATGTGTATTAATGTAGCCTCTGTCATCAATGTCATGTGTATTAATGTAGCCTATGTCATCACTGTCATGTGTATTAATGTAGCCTGTGTCAATATCATGTGTATGAATGTAGCCTATGTCATCAATGTCATGTGTATTAATGTAGTCTGTGTCATCAATATCATGTGTATTAATGTAGCCTATGTCATCAATGTCATGTGTATTAATGTAGCCTGTGTCATCAATGGCATGTGTATTAATGTAGCCTATGTCATCAATATCATGTGTATTAATGTAGCCCGTGTCATCAATATCATGTGTATTAATGTAGCCTGTGTCATCAATGGCATGTATATGAATGCAGCCTGTGTCATCAATGTCATGTGTATTAATGTAGCCTATGTCATCAATATCATATGTATTAATGTAGCCTATGTCATCAATATCATGTGTATTAATGTAGCCTGTGTCATCAATGTCATGTGTATTAATGTAGCCTATGTCATCAATGTCATGTGTATTAATGTAGCCTGTGTCATCAATGTCATGTGTATTAATGTAGCCTGTGTCATCAATGTCATGTGTATTAATGTAGCCTGTGTCATCAATGTCATATGTATTAATGTAGCCTATGTCATCAATGTCATGTGTATTAATGTAGCCTATGTCATCAATGTCATGTGTATTAATGTAGCCTGTGTCATCAATGTCATGTGTATTAATGTAACCTGTGTCATCACTGTCATGTGTATTAATGTAGCCTATGTCATCAATGTCATGTGTATTAATGTAGCCTATGTCATCAATGTCATGTGTATTAATGTAGCCTGTGTCATCAATGTCATGTGTATTAATGTAGCCTGTGTCATCAATGTCATGTGTATTAATGTAGCCTGTGTCATCAATGTCATGTGTATTAATGTAGCCTCTGTCATCAATGTCATGTGTATTAATGTAGCCTATGTCATCAATGTCATGTGTATTAATGTAGCCTATGTCATCAATGTCATGTGTATTAATGTAGCCTATGTCATCAATGTCATGTGTATTAATGTAGCCTGTGTCATCAATATCATGTGTATTAATGTAGCCTATGTCATCAATGTCATGTGTATTAATGTAGCCTCTGTCATCAATGTCATGTGTATTAATGTAGCCTATGTCATCAATGTCATGTGTATTAATGTAGCCTATGTCATCAATGTCATGTGTATTAATGTAGCCTATGTCATCAATGTCATGTGTATTAATGTAGCCTATGTCATCAATGTCATGTGTATTAATGTCGCCTGTGTCATCAATGTCATGTGTATTAATGTAGCCTGTGTCATCAATGTCATGTGTATTAATGTAGCCTGTGTCATCAATGTCATGTGTATTAATGTAGCCTGTGTCATCAATGTCATGTGTATTAATGTAGCCTCTGTCATCAATGTCATGTGTATTAATGTAGCCTATGTCATCAATGTCATGTGTATTAATGTAGCCTATGTCATCAATGTCATGTGTATTAATGTAGCCTATGTCATCAATGTCATGTGTATTAATGTAGCCTGTGTCATCAATATCATGTGTATTAATGTAGCCTATGTCATCAATGTCATGTGTATTAATGTAGCCTCTGTCATCAATGTCATGTGTATTAATGTAGCCTATGTCATCACTGTCATGTGTATTAATGTAGCCTGTGTCAATATCATGTGTATGAATGTCGCCTGTGTCATCAATGTCATGTGTATTAATGTAGTCTGTGTCATCAATATCATGTGTATTAATGTAGCCTATGTCATCAATGTCATGTGTATTAATGTAGCCTGTGTCATCAATGGCATGTGTATTAATGTAGCCTATGTCATCAATGGCATGTGTATGAATGTAGCCTATGTCATCAATGTCATGTGTATTAATGTAGCCTGTGTCATCAATATCATGTGTATTAATGTAGCCTGTGTCATCAATGTCATGTGTATTAATGTAGCCTATGTCATCAATATCATGTGTATGAATGTAGCCTATGTCATCAATGTCATGTGTATTAATGTAGCCTGTGTCATCACTGGCATGTGTATTAATGTAGCCTGTGTCATCAATGTCATGTGTATTAATGTAGCCTATGTCATCAATATCATGTGTATGAATGCAGCCTCTGTCATCAATGCTGTTATACTGAATGAACTTACTGTTTGATCCGCTGCACCTTCTGATTTCTGTAATATAGCGGATATACGGTTCTGAAACGAAAAAGGAATATTGAAGTGCAATATACCAATAACAACAATAGCAGTCAGAGATTGCATACCAAAGGTTTTCAGATTTGTTCAAAATTTTCCGGATTTTCGAGATTTTTTTGTATCATGCCTAAAGTTATGGAATCCTTGTGTATGGTCAT
This sequence comes from Chaetoderma sp. LZ-2023a, assembly GCA_034401795.1. Lineage (NCBI taxonomy): Eukaryota > Metazoa > Mollusca > Caudofoveata > Chaetodermatida > Chaetodermatidae > Chaetoderma > Chaetoderma sp. LZ-2023a. The sequence continues at coordinate 116,338,969 of CM067371.1, forward strand.
GCTAATTTTTGTATTAAACTTTGAGAAAAATCGGGCCAGTAACTTCGAAGATATTCCTAGTTCCAGACTTTGATCCGATTAGGATCCACGTTCTATTATCAGGAACATGGCCAACGTGACAGAGTGTGACAGCGAGAAATCGTCTTGCAGGGTAAGTCCTTTTGTCGTATTCAAATTTTAGCCAAATCGGATCCGTAATTTCGGAGATACAGCTTCTGGCAGGCAGGCATGCATGCAGGCAGGCAGTTCAGGAAGGCATGCATGCATGCATGCAGGCAGGCAGACAGGCAGGCAGGCAGGCAGTAATATGGTTAACGGGCTGGCTCAGAATTTTCAAAGAAATTGAAAATATTTTTGATTTATTTTATTGCCTGAGATTTGTTATTTTTATTTTATAGAGGCGATATGGCCTTTAAAATGTTGGACAACTTTAAGATGACAATGTTTGTCCGGTTAATTTCGATTTTACCAATATATCACGTAGATTCGGATTTTTCTTAAATGCTATTACTGGACGCAAGTTGAGAGGTTGTCTTAAATTATTCTATAATTTATGATATCCATCTTTCAAAATTTCGGAAATTTCAACATTTTTTCGATTGTATGTCAGAGTGAATGAAATTATTTCACGCTGATCAGCAAGACTTGGGTCCACATGTATGCCCCTCGGCCATTTTGTAACTAATTGCTTAATCCAAAATGATTCTCTAAGTTTCCTTTGTTTATCAGTTTCTTCAGCGGTATTAGAGAGAGGTGGTTGCTCAATAGGTATAATTTCAATGTCCCGAGCGACTGAATGACAAGGTAGATTAAAGTGTTCAGCGACATGCGTGTCTTCTTCATGTCTAATATCGCAAAGGTGTCTAGTTGCTCGCCATCTTAATGGGCATTTAGTTTCACAGACATACTGTTTTTTGACATAATTTGCAAGATATTAGATAAATCACGTTTTCGGAATCGCAATCTAAATTAAAATGAATTTGAAATTTGTTTTTGTTCTGAAAGCTCATAAATAGGTCCAATTTATACCTTTTCTTTCTACATTTCCGAGATTCCCAGTAGGTCCAATTTATACCTTTTCTTTTCACATTTCCGACATTCTCCTACGCCTATAATTGGACGATTTTGACGAATTTTGGTAGGCCTGTGATCTGCAACATTATTACGGATAGTTTCCAAATCCTGTAAAGTTCCACATTTAATTTGCGCAAAAATCTAGATGAATACCCTCTCGGTTTGAGTGGTTTGAACAAGAGGGGGCATGCGGATTCAAAGTTTTTTCTATCACTCGAATTTCTTTGAAAACGGATGATTTGTGATTTTACAATTCCTTTAAAGGTATGAGGCGGGTGAAAAGATTTCTTGTGCAGTAATTGATGCGAATCTATGTGCTTAAAATATACTTTGTAATCAAGATGGCCAGTTGTGTCATACTTTACACCTTTGTATAGAGTTACATCTAAAAAGTCTACGGACATCTGGTCAATATTGGCTTTTAGCTTGATATTCGGGTCATGATTGTTCAAAATAGCGAAAAATTTATTAAATTCTTCTTTTGCATGCTACCAAATAATGAAAATATTATCGAGGTAACTGCGGTAAAAGAGCGGTTGTTTCGGACATTTGCTAAGCGCGTCCTCTTCCCACCCTGCTACATAGATGTTGGCAAAACTTGGACTGAAACGTTTACCCATTACACAGCCGCAAATTTGTTGGTATGTTTCACCTGCGAATTCAAAATCATTGCCCTTTAAGCTTAGCTCTAAGAGAGCTAATATTTCGTCAGTGGGCCTATTATTATCGGGGTATTTTTCAAATGCTTTACGGACAGAATTCAGACCGTCTTCGATGTCAGTGTGCGTGTACATAGCATCGATGTCGAGTGTAATTAAAAATGAATTTGGAGGTATCGAGATCTCAGAGACCTGTGATAGAAAGTCTTCAGTATTTTTCAAGAATCTGAACTGTCTATTCGCAATTGGTTGTAGGTGATAATTAATGATTTCACTGATTCTATAGGATTCAGAATCACAATCCGATATTATAGGTCGCCTTGGTGGTATCATAGGATTTGACCAAGAATCAATAGGTTTATGAATTTTGGGTAATAGATAAAATGTACGTGGTTTTGAGTCTCGTTTCGCAACGAGGTATTTGAACTGTTTCTGCATTAAACTCTTGTTATCAACCATATTTTGGAGAATTTACTTAAATTTGTCGCAGTTATTTTGCCAAAGTGGTTCGTCTAATTATTTTAAACTTATTTTAAATTATATTTTAGATTACTGAGTTGACGATGCGCTTCACAAATGTAGTTGTCTTTAAGCATTATTACAGTAACAGATCCCTTATCAGCAGGTTTAATGACAATGTCATTGTTTCTACGCAATCATGTTAAGGCTTGACGTTCCTCATGACAAATTTTTATGATTTTTCGGAAATTCAACATTTTCAACACGTTCTTTTATAATTTTGAGTCTGGTGCCCAGCCAGTTTTTTCAACGAATGGCAGAATATTACTTTTTGAGTTTCGAAAAAAGTCGGCTGATTTGACACAGTGGGCAAATTCAAGAACTTCCATTGAACCATCATCAAAAATGTATCTATGCCTATTGTGGGCCTTGGTGTTGGTACAAATGTTAGGCTACGATTGAGTATTGACAGACAGACAGGCAGGCAGGCAGGCGGGCGGGCGGGCGGGCAGGCAGGCAGGCAGGCAGGCAGGCAGGCAGGCAGGCAGGCAGGCAGGCAGGCAGGCAGGCAGGCAGGCAGGCAGGCAGGCAGGCAGGCAGGCAGGCAGGCAGGCAGGCAGGCAGGCAGACGGACAGACAGAGGGTAACAAACGCGGACACGTCACGAATGATAAGACCGATATGACACTCAAATAATGAGCATACGCAATGCAATGCCCACTGATCACGTGATGAATTTATCAATACACCATTTCTATCTATGTTCTCCTCATGTGCTTTAGCAAAGACAATTACATATTTTACACGAATCTATAGATCTGACCACTTTATATACGTAAAGTCCCATAATGCTTCACAAGGATGAAATAAAAGTGTATCGCGTAATGCTGGCAAAAATGGAAAGTCAATAACGTTTTAGACATATTTTCATAGCAAATAATGTGGAAAATTATTTATCTCCCGGGAATGTCGAACTTCGACTTCCCTGAGAGGTAACCTTATTATTAACCCTTTCAGGGTGAGACAGACGAAAATCCGCCTCTGCAGTAGTCTTGAGGAATGTCCATTTGCAACACACAAGAAGACTCAGAAAATGTACCACTGGAATGAATGTCTCGGTAACCGAGCCAGTGATTACAGCGGTAAGTTTTCAAAAATAGTCTTCTGTTGGGCTGCAAACGGACAATCAAGAGTAAATATTTAGATTTTCTAGACCAAATTTAGCCACCAAAGGGTTAATCATCGTATGATCTAGATCAGCATATTTAGACATATTGTCATACCAGTTTTTCCTGAGAGACGTCTGCTTTTCGCTTCCAGACAATCAGTTCTGCTTGAAGATGTCTTTTCTCTCTCTCATCTTCATCCTGCAAACGTCAATTGCGGTTTTAAGCTATATTAAGTCAGCAACTTATATATATGCAACGCCGTCCCGAACCAAATAACAACAATGCACTGCTAAATATATAACGCAGTTAATTCTAATAATACTTTTATTGGCAGTGTTCTGGACAAGGCAGAATTGCACAAGGTACACATGCACAGAAAGCCTGGGAATTTGCTGTCTGCCAGCGTCTACAAAGCTCGTAGAGGATGCCAGAGCACAAACGTGCTATTTGTGCTACGTAAGGATCTCAGACGCCGGACTAAGTAGAGTGGCGCCCAAGATGAACCTGAGTAAGTTAAGGACTCTCGCTGAGGGCATGGAACGGTGACCGAAGAAGCATGACTGCTTGCAGTTGCACGGCTGTTTTCAAACGACTGCAGCCGCCGAACGCAGTATATCATCGTCATCGTCGCCGTCGTCGTCGTCGTCGTCATCATCACCATCATCATCATCATCATCATCATCTATTTATTTATTTATTTATTTATTTATTTATTTATTTATTTAATGAAGTTGCAGTCTAAGATTGTAGTGTGCCCCACTGAATTAGCTTACATACCGTGTCATTAGGAAGCAGTTCACGAAATAGGTTTTCAAAACATACATCCTCCATACATACCTTCTCAGATGAAGCTGTCCCCAAACTGGTTCTGCTTCTTTTAGAAACCCCGCTATCTCCTTGTCGACCCCAGACCTCTATTATTAAGTCATCCTCTTTCAAATAGTCGATAAACTGAAATAAAATAAGACCACGAGTTCTGTCTAGAGTGCATATAATGGTCCAGCCATACTGGACCTTTCCATTTTAGCTATGTCCCGCCTATCTCTATCTAAGCTCCACCCACACCTCGCTCGTGTTGGGATCGATCGATCGATCGATCTCTAAACTCCCTAGTAGAAGAGGCATTCCGGTCGCCTAAAAAAATTCACACCTAAAGTGTGCAAATCGTTTGTGTAATAATTTATTCTGAGGCGACCAGCTCTTCTCTGTTCTGATTGAATGTTAGATGTAGAGGGAGGGCCATAAGCTCCTCCCCCTCATTAAATCACGTGACTCCGGTAGTAGAAAGGCGATCTGGTCGCCTCAAAATGAATTCACACCTAATGTGCGAGAATCTTTTGTGTAATGATTTCTTTTGTGACGACCAGCTCTTCTCTGTTCTGATTGGATGTTAGATGTAGAGGGTGGATCATAAGCCCCTCCCCCTCACTAAATCATGTGACTCCGGTCATTTGATAAGACTCTTAGCGTCCTATCATGTAATGATGATTGAGAAGCATTAAAGATGGTAATTAAGCGACTTCAAAAGGCACTGATCTCGTTGAGAGAGTACGATGCGCAGTGGTTAATGTATTGTGTAAGGATGATTAACAGGGCCTACTGATGGTAATTAAGCGACTTCAAAAGGCACTGATCTCGTTGAGAGAGTACAATGCGCAGTGGTTAATGTATTGTGTAAGGATGATTGACAGGGCCTACTGAGGGTAATTAAGCAACTTCAAAAGCGCTGATCTCTTCGAGACAGGACAATGGATGCAAGGGTTAATGCATTGTGTAAGGACAATTGACAGTCTCTAACAAGTGTAATTAGGTAGCTTCAAACGACCATCCCTAGCGCCTCAGCTATTTTAGATACAGAGGACATGGCCACACGTCCCACCCCCTCATTAAATCACATGTATCTAGTCATATTCCGTTATAATCAAGTAATAGGCCATCAAGTTTTACGAATTGTATGGCTTTACTATTTAATAAACATTATGCTGAATGCTTTGAAATTAATTTGATTGGTCGATGTTACTGCTTATGGCCGCAACAACACCAAGTCAAATTAGTTTCAAAATATTCAACAGCCTACATGTATAGTATTCTGGTAATCGAGATTCGGAGAGTGCATGGATTGCTTGATCCCAACACGGACAAAGCGTGCGTGGCTCTTAGGTAGTGATGGTAGGAACATAGCTAAAACTGGATTCCTCCATTGACCAGCGATTAACTTAACTCCAACGATGACAAAAGCGCCATAAGCAATAACATCACCCAGTCAAACTAGTTTCAAAATATTCAACAGCTTGCCAGCATAGTTTTCTTGCAATAGAGATTCAGAGACTGTATGGATTGCTTGATCCCAACACAGCCAAAGTATGTGTGGTTCTTGGGCAGAGATGGCTGGAACATAGCTAAGACTGAATTCCCCCATTGACCGGCGATTAACTTAATGACGAATTGGGAGTAGACATACACACGTTTAGCATTCATCTACGGCAATATTGGTAACAGATGGCTAGTCTAAACACGCATTTCTCTATTCACTAACATCCCCAACCCCCACTCAAACCCTCTATTGTTGTGAACAATGGCCATACCCGGGAGCAGTATTCAACATATGTATGTAAGCAAATTAATCCGATTTTCAAAAGACGGTCTTCAGTCCCCAGAAATTTAGTTTGTTAACCATTAGCCACCTGTGCTGGGGAGGGGGGGGGAGGGGTGGTGAATCTGAGACACAGTTCGAGGCTATGTCCGAAATATATCTCTAGGAATGGAACGGCGACTTTTGAAAATATATCTTCACTAGCAGATGTTAAAAGGGGGGTCTATGAATTCTATATCGCTATAGCCTCAATGTGAATCTGCTACCGCCTGCAGATAATGGAAAATGTGTTGGGTGCGGGGGATGGGGGGTGGGGGCGGAACACCTCCCTCGGCCGCATGTATAAATCTGTGGCCACATGTATAAATGTGCGGCTGCACATGCGGATTTGCAGCTGCACATGCAGATATAGGCTTGTATGTACGCACAACCATGATACTTGGCCACGTGTATAAATGTGCGGCTGCACGTGTGCCCACACATTTATATTTGCTCATAGACCTCTATCAGACAACACCCGAACACCTGAGATTACGGACCAATATTTTACCCACCCAAGTGTGTGTAATGTACGCCCCCACAATGAGTAACAAAGCATAAGAAAGTCACATGGCTAATCTTAAGCGAAGAGCTAGTAATGATCATAGACAGACTAGTATGTCAGTTAGACCAGGGGGTAAGCTTAAGAGGATTAGCACCGGCAATATCTCCAACCAATTGCATGTCTTGCAAAGTTTAGATAAAGCCAAACCGAAGCAATGAAAGGTAATACTAGAGAGTAGTTATATATTAGGAATCCTGGACCACTTCCTCCTGGGGACTACGGCAGAGGCGGCCGCGCCTCCCACAGGGTCTTCAGAATCCTGGACCAGTCTGCTGAAAGGTCAGCTGATCAATACCCATAGGGGCTCTGACAAAGGCGACCACGCCTCCCACAGGGGTTTCAGAAAATGGATCAATGACGAAACTAGATTATTATAGGGAGTTTGTGGACCGTCATGAAACAAAAAAAAATAAAATAAAATAAAACTCCCATGCCCCACCTCTCCGGGAGAACCCCCATATTATCACCGGCCTCTGGCTGGCCAGCCTCTCTCTCTCTGCAGGGTTTTTTAGGTGGTTCCCGTTGCTCCTATTTTTTGTCATTGTATCCCTACACTAGTGTGTACCATTTCGAACTTGGTACCATATAGCTGAGGTCTTTTGAGAGATTTGAACCATGGTTTTTTATTAGAATTCAGCACTGTTATCAATTGAGACAATGGGGAACCGATAATTAGATTACAAATAATGATATTTATCTTTTATGAATTGTTGTGCAATAATAGCAAACAGATCAATTGGACTGATAACACACTGGTAACTACAAAATTATTGACAACAGTCTATAATATATGTATACTTACTGACGGTAATCTGTAGGCTTATTCCCTCTGCCCTGTGAAACCGTGAATAATGCATCCGAGATAGTTAATTGGTTATATTATATGTTGAATTATACTTTCAAATCGCAGGTTCAATTATCGCCATTAAACTGACAATACTGTTACAAAGATATAGACCTATATATATTCCAGCCGATGTGTGTGTACATATTAGAATATTCTAGATAACTGGTTATCAGCTAAATCTAGGTCATTTTTATAAAATATACACATAGGCCAGATAGCTAATGTGCTGGTTTGTTTATATGTTGAATTACACTTGAAAATCGCTGGTTCAAATCTCGCTATGTATTATGATGATGTAAACAGTGAAATACTTTCAATCACATAAATAATAGTCGATAGATTTTTTCCTTATGATATTCATATCATAGATAGCGCATAACAGCTAAATCTAGGTTATTTCTTATGTTAACGCATTCATAGCCAAGTTAACTAACACGTGTTATTATATATTGAATTACTCTTTAAATCGCAGGTTCAAATCTCGTTATGTGTTATTGATGTTGATGATAATGTTGATGAATGATGATAATGTTGATGAATGATGTTGATGAATGATGATGTTGATGATAATGTTGATGATAATGTTAATGTCGATGATAATGTTGATAATAATGTTAATGTTGATGAAAATGTTGATGATAATGTTGATGATAATGTTAATGTTGATGAAAATGTTGATGAATGATGTTAATGTTGATGAAAATGTTGATGAATGATGTTAATGTTGATGAAAATGTTGATGAATGATGTTAATGTTGATGAAAATGTTGATGAATGATGTTGATGTTGATGAATATGCTGATGAATGATGTTGATGTTGATGATTATAGACATAATGCTGGATCACAAATACATGCCACGCCTGTCATTCCGACTGTCTCCATATCAAACAAACAAATAGTCACGCCCATTGTCACATCGACATGCACCTCCGCAGACTCTAGCATGCTCATGTGGGTGAAATCCGTCATAGATATTTTTTCTCAGATGATCACAGCAGGGATTGTACTGTTATATATGGAGGGCTAAACCGAACAAGGTGAACCCCTCGAGAAATATCTGTGTCATATCGAGTCCTGTGCTGTCCTAGATGTTGATCTTCATCCCATCTGGGGCCGGTCTTAGCTGCTTCACTTTATCACCAGCTAGACGCCGCAACTCTAGCACAATGGGTGATGTTTGCGGACTTGCGAGCCCAATACACTCGAGCAGCTTCACTGAGCCTTCGTCTTCAAGGAGTGCAACACACCCTCTATCCATAAGACACCCTCCTAAATATTGATAGCTTCCTCTGGCTTATCAAATGGACGACGAAGCATGAACTTTCCTCCAGTGACCCAAATCCTATGGGCTACTGATTAGAGTTGGCCCTGTCCTATATAGGTCAGGAAAGATGTCGTTCCAGTGACACCTACGTCACCGTGGTCTCCTACAACTGCTAGAACAGCAGATGACAAACAGCGACCGTCGTTCCTACCGCTGACCCCACCACCCCGCCCGGCAGTGCTAGCAGGACGATAGCCCTATGAGTGGTGTCAGTTCTGGCTATTGCTGTGCTCGTCACCAGTCTTCTCTGCCATGGTTCCCGCTAGCAACAACTCTTCTGCCTATTCCAGAGGAACAATGGGAGTCATGGTTGAGATTGCCTGAACTAGCTTGGCCTGCCCGACAGCCCCAAACATGCTGTCAGCATACACACCCAAGGACTGTATGGTTCGGTGGTACAGCCTTTTTCCAGCTTGTAACAGTGCAGAGCCTTGTTCAACTCAGAGTCTGGGGGTGCCATGGATGCCTCCAACTGCTGGAACACGTCCGACAGATACTCCTAATCCTTGTAGAATCCCTTAGTATGCAGGAGCAGCTCTACGATACTGCCTCCCATAATAAGGTATTCGACGAAGCATATCTGCCCCTTACCAAATCCTAGGTAGAGTTTCACAGCTGTCAGCTCCTCTGCTACTTCAGCATTAGAGGGCTGAGCGAGCTCATCTGGTGACTTCTTATAATCTTTCAATTCGACGTGGAAGACTAGTACTAGTAGGTCCATGGTTTAAGCCACTATATATATGGATAAATATTAATATTCCCGCATACCAATCTAATCAGCTAACAGATGCAGACTGGTCAGATCTGCTTAGTGCTCTCGAGGTAGAACATACATGTGTAAATGCATTGTATACTTGTCCTTATAGAGATAGATTAAACAATGACGTCGGTACAGAATGTAAAGCAAATCCCGGAGAGCCAGGCGAGTCTCCAGAAGGTGGAGAAGCTGCTCAAAAGCAAGACCCAGATGCTACTGACACAGGCTAAGCCCCTGGTCATTCATGTCGGCAGTAACATGGCCGCGAATGTGGCTGTGGTGAAGATGACAGGTGGTAATGAGGCTATTCCTGCCACTGGAGCCACTGTCCTCGCCACTGTAGTGAGCATGGTTGTTGACTACTGTCTAGGAATAACACATCCCATCCCAAAGATCGCCATCGGTGGCGCCTCCTATACTGTTGCCGCCAAAATCATGGGCGAACGCATCCCTCTAATGGAAGCCAAGGTTCCACAGGGCTAGCGACGAGTGCTATGGCCGAAATCATCGTGGCATATGTCCAGGTTTAATCTGCTATGCATAGCAATATATTTTATACCACAATGTCTTTGTCACTCACAGACCTAGAGAGCAAAGAGCTAGGTGATCTCGCTCACTTGGGTGAGGCACGCCTCGGTTCAGAAGACACTGTTGCCCCTATCTCCTTCCTAGACTTCGATGAGAAGGGAGAACCTCGAGAGATCCGAGGTACCATCACAGCCAGAGATCTCATTGAAAACACTGACATGGTAGAACAATCAGCCATCAACAAGGCCAAGACTGTATACAAGGGGATGGGCATCAAAGATAGGGCAGTGACGTGAGGTATGCTCGGAGTCGACGAGGCTGCTGCCATCAAGGTTATGGCAGAGTCCTATGCACAGGACCTGGTTAAGGATCTCCTGAAACCACGGAGCTTATTCCAACAAGATGGGGACAATCTCAAGGTAGGCAACATCGGCCTAAGCCATATCACGGTGGATGGCCAAGTGAATGCAACAGCAAAGCTCCAACTACCCAAGAAGGTGAAGAAGTCGGGATTCTTTGGCCCACCGTTTAAGCCCACATAATAGCATGGCTGCTCGAGCTTGCATTATATGGATACTGGAGGTGCTAGACACTGCGGGTACTGACACAGGCCCTTTGCGTTACTTTCTCAGCTGTTGTTGGGATTTCATGCTTGATGCCTCTATCGCACCCTTCATATCCGCATGCGGTACAGCGCTACCCACACAGCGGCACAAAAGCTGGTACAGGAAGTACTGGCATTTAATCTCCCCAAAATAGACGAGGCCATGGCTGAAGATCTGTTAACAATCCTTCATGCGCACGTGCAACATGTCAGTTCCATACAGTAGTAGACAAAATGATACCAGTCAGGTGGTGCTGATCATTGCCCCATCAGGACATGGGAAAAACATCTTGCTGCGGGCCCTGCTCACCGAACATCTTCAATCTCGATACATCCTCCTGGTGTCTGACTCCGCCACTGAGGCAGTCAACAATTATGATCAGTGGTACTATGGTCCAATCACCAAGACGCACAACCTGCAAGCACTGATGGAGGAGCTGTCGTGGCTCGACTAAACCACTTGTTCTAGTTATCGACGACCCTGCAATGGACCAGAAGACAGTCACATACTTCAGCAACATCACCAGACGCATTCGGCACACAAAGATCACTGTCTTCATCCTCTTTCACAAGTACACCCATGAGATATCGCCAGATATCCTGCACAATGCGAGGCTCATGTACTTTAGCTCGAAGAGTGGTCGTGCCCTGCTTGAGACAATATATGACAGCCTGACCCTCAAAGAGACCAAGCAAGACTTCACCACAGGCGTGCAGAAGGTCGCAGATCTATACCTCTTTATCTTCAGCAACAAGGAGACAGGGGAGCCCGCACACTTCAAGCCTCACCGGATAAGGCTTAGAACTTCAGCTACAAGTTGAATTCCACCAGGAAGCTCACATGTCAGTCGGGTCGTCCGCGGTCTCCGCTGCTTCGTCCAAAGACTCTGCTGCCTGAGGTTCAGATAGTTGTTTCTGAAACTCAATCCACTGAGGATCAGATGCCCCAACTCTTTTTTTCTGAAATTTCTCGCAGAAGATCCACTTCGCCCATGTCTTCTTAGCATGTGTCTTGAGGTAAGTGTTGATGAGGTAGTCCTGGTAGTTCGTGGGGAACTTTAGAAATTCCTTCAGATTACTCTCTATCTGCTCACGCCCTCTTTCATTGAAGATGTGCTCAATGGCCTCCTCTCTACCTTTGATATGGCCGGCAGCCATGGCTGGTGGCCAACCCAGTGGCATGCCCAGTCTCACGGCTTTCAGTCACACGTGTACTGATGTCCTCTCGAAAGTAATCTATGGTCCCAGCCTGTATAGCATCCAACATCCGGTGTTCATCATTAGTGTGGATATCGAATATGCCAGCCCACTTCCCTACAGTTAGGAGATCTTTGGGATCAACCCTAACCTTCTGGAGAGCTAAAATTACAGGACTCTTAGTGGGTGTCCTTTGGAGATCTAGTGACCTGCCCTGGCCACTGTCAAACTTCCGGTAGAGCATCTGAGTCAATAATTCCTTTGTACTATGGGCCGGTGTAGTCTCCTCTATGGAAGTCAGTATCTCCGCATCAGATGGAGGTGGAACCGTGGCTCGCTCATGGATAATGTTGACATCACGAAGTAGTCGTCTGACCCTGTCAATTGGGAGCAGGGTCTGGTCACCATCTGGTTTCTTCTTGGAGGTGGTCGATGCGTTACATCTGCCACCCACTGGTTTCTGCCCTCCAAAGACGATCTGCTGGAGAACTTTACCAAACATCGCCGTTTAATTATATATAAGATTTCTTATCACACAACTATATATCGCCATTATGCTCAGCTAAAATAATGTCAATCACACAACTATATATCGCCATTATGCTCAGCTAAAATAATGTCAATCACACAACTATATACTGCCATTATGCTCAGCTCAAATAATGTCAATCACACAACTATATATCACCATTATGTCAGCTAAAATAATGTCAATCACACAACTATATATATATAGTTGTGTGATTGACATTATTTTAGCTGACATAATGGTGATATATAGTTGTGTGATTGACATTATTTGAGCTGAGCATAATGGCAGTATATAGTTGTGTGATTGACATTATTTTATATATATATATAGGTGTTTAAACATGCAGCAGTATGTACAGCATCCAGATGGGGCAGTTGAACCCATGGCCTCGCACCACACTGATCCTCGGAAGATCTGTCTGACAGTCATTCGACCTAGTATCCATGATGTGAACCCTTTATCCACAGCAGGGAAGTACATTGACTTCGCCCTCTCGAGACAGATCCATGAGATTATGAGCATGACGCTCAAGTTCAAGCTCAAGAGCACAGAGGTGAAGAAGGTAGAGCTCCCGCAGGTGGTGAGCAGGTGGGAGATTATGCAGAGCAACAACACCCTCGACACCACCTATGTGAACGATGAGTACCGAGTCCTGGCTCCACTTGCTCATGGACCTTCCTACTATGTGAAGGGGATATGGTACTATGCCGTCGGATGTGATGAAGGCTTCACAGAATTTGACTTAAAGCACCTGTCGTGGTGCCACTCTTCTCCCTCCTCAAGAACACACATGTGAACCCAGCCTTGATGCAGGACAAGCTGTTCCTCCATGTGTACACCAAATATCTTCCGGATGTAACGATGACCTCTCCACGACTTCAGGTGTGGCATGATGAGAACGAACAGGAACTAAAATGTGTGGGCTCTAGACAACGAATCCTACATGTAGAGCGAGAGCATCAGCAGGTCCAGGCCACGGCTAACCAGCATTTAGAGTTGACATTGCAACGATGTGCCTTGGATTGCGTAGCTGTAGCAGTCTTGGTTCAGAAGGGAGGGGTGGTCCAGGAGGTAGGGGAGCTAGACGACTTCAAACTTGTGGTGGCTGGGACCAACATTCTTGGTGAGGTGCGTGATCTGGCTGATTGTTGTCTCTATCACCAGGAAACGAAGTCGTATGCTTTACTCCTGACCAGTGGCCACGATGATCTCGAGTCGGCGCTCGAGTGGCCGGATGGCCTGCGTCATTTAGGAGGAAGGGACATCCCGGCTAACCATGGCAACCAGCTCAGCTTTCATATTGGGAACCTGCATGGAGAGTGAGGGGGCACTCGCCCAGTCAGAGTAACGGTGTTGTACTTTGGATATAGTAAGGTTCACTTCTCGCAAAATGGAGGTATTCAGCTGGTAGCTCCGTGAGCCTCAGCTATATATATAGCGAGTTTAACTACACCAGCTATCACTTCTGCTACAGCAGCCACTACTACTATGGCATCGGCTGTCTTCTGACCTGCTGATGCCACATAGTTGCGCGTCGGCTCAGAGAGCACTGCAGCCTCATAGTACGCATCGAGACTCGCACCAGCGTCTTGGATGTTCCGGGTGGCTTGAGTCTTTTGTTGCCGTCGGCGTGCCTCCCTTTGGTGCATATGCTCGAGTGCCTCGCTGTACTCAAACTTCTCCTTAGACAGCTTGCCCATCGCCTGGTTATGACGTTTTCTCTCTACCTCCGCTACCAATGCAAACACGCCAGCACACAAGATTGCAGATGCCATGTCTATATATAATGAGTTTAAATTCCCCATATAGTCAGCAGGAACTACAAGCAATGTATGAACCGGAAGCTTTCGAGGATCCAGTTGAGGAATACGATGAGGATGACTATGACGAAAACAATGATGAGCATGCCTATGACGAGGATGCCTATGATGATGTAGAGCCAGAATCCCGCTGACTAATCCACCGAGCCAAAGGAATTCATCGTATCTACGTGAAGGGCTCTCCTGGTCCACTAGCAGCAGTTGGGGCTCTGATTGCTCTCTTCATGACGAAGGCTGGCGAGACAGTCCGCAAAATCGCCAACAATGCTCTCCATGGAGTTGAGAAGATCTCTGAGGCTATTCCAGCCATCGCCTCGGGGTAGGCACATTCTTTGGCATTGCCTGCCGGTCAATGGCTCCCATATGTTGCGATATCCCTGGCAGTCATCTGGGCTGCTGAACATTTAAGACATGTTATATAATATATAATATCTCTGTATGACCTGGTCAAGTCCCTTAACCGGCAAGCCTTGGTCGATAAGCTACCCTTCAGTGACGACATCAGAGATGAAGTCCGAGAGTTCACCTGCGATCTCTCTTGAAGATCTTTATTACTGGCCCGGCAGTTATTGTCGTGAGCCTCACCAGCTGCTCGAGGCTGCACGTCGCAAGGGTCATAGATTCACCTTGGAGATGGTTAGCCAGTGGCTCACCACGCAGGCGATGTGGCAGATCTACAGACTTCATCCACGGCACATTCAGTATGCACACTTCGATGAACCTGTCCCAAACAGAGTCCATCAGGCTGATGTGCTGTTCCTTCCACATGACAGAGTCTGTTCGGGAATAACATGTAAGACCTACAAGTACGCCCTCACCATCGTCGATGTCTCCAGCAGGTTTAAGTCCGCAGTGCAGCTCACGGATAAGTCCGCACATCAGATGGCTGCCGGGTTCCAGAATATATATGAGGACCCACAAAATCCCCTCCAGTGGCCAGAGTTACTGCAAGTGGATGAGGGTAATGAGTTTAGAGGTGAAACTGCAGCCCTCATGCGGAAACATGGTGTGGCGATTAGACGAGGTGAGGTGGGACATCACCGTGCCCAGGCTATCATTGAGTGGTGGAACCGGACACTGGCAGTGACGCGGTTCCCACATCAGTATGCTCAGGTGATGGCTGTTCCGACTGGCGATCATTCCAGAGTATGGGTAAGAGGGTTGCCCGTTGTGGTGGAGAGATCCAATGCTGCGGTCACTAGGCTGATAGGGCAGAAGCCAGTAGAGGCTATCCAACACTCAACTGTTCCCAGCCTACTGACAATGTCGAGGAGGACAGACTTCCATCTGATGCCTTGGTTCACTACCTATATGAGCCTGGCGAACTGGAGGGTGGTCGTAGGCGGGAGACTGATCCTAACTGGTCAATAGATAATAAGGAAAAATTAGTTACCTCTCCGGGATGTAGAAATTGTTTGAGTGTAGCTTTCGTGACCATCTCGGTCACTTCTTCAGCACTAACTGATGGTCGCTGGCAACGTCGTCACTCTGGTCATTTCTTGTGGAGTCACGTGACAGCATGGACTGGTAGGCTGCTGGTATACGGTGGCCCTCGCCTCTGTTCATGGTTGGTTGATGCTTGTAGATTTCTATGGCTTCTTTAACCTTCCATTTGAATAATTTTTCCTTATTATGAATCATCCTGGGATCTGGACCAACTTTTTCGGAAATATGGTCAATAGATGTTCACAGAATCGACAGGTATGTAGAGAGTGAGGGTCAATCTATTCTGTACTATCTAGCACGCCAACAAGGAGTGCGGAGCAGTCCTAGGCGACCATTTGTATGAGAGGAGCTTCAACTAGTCCCTCCAGACACTCAACTGCCGCCATCTAGAGTTCTTTGATGAAGGCATCCCTGTGACCATACGCCAGGGTGTGAATACCATCTGGAGCAATCCATCGCTTGGTGTCTAAGGGATTGAAGCTGATCTTGTTCTCATGGAGCCCATAGATGTGGTGGCCCTCACTCCTTAGCATATCCATACCATGGTGGAAGACCTTACGCTCGAAGAGGCATTCCTTGTGCTGATCATGGCGAATCTGATTTTTGACGACAGCCCTGCATACCCCCTTGGCCTTTTTGATCTCCTGTTCATCTGAGCGCTTGATTGAATACATCTTCAGACGCAGACCAACAAACTCCTGAAATGGTACACCAGCACACTCATCCTTCATCTTGCCCAGGACCTTCTTGTTGACAGTACTGTGTAGTAGGTGTGTTACAGGATAGTCCCTTGTGTCATAGAGGTCACTCCTGGAGGCCATATCAGCATAGATGTCCTCGGTCTGAACCTCCAGCAGGTCTGTGTCAGTGTAAAGGAGATTGACCCTGGTGCCATACTGCTCCTTGAGGCAGTTGTAGTAGAAGTCATACATAAGGTGCTTGGATAGATTGAGGATGGACATGCCCACATAAACCGGGCAGTTCAGCAGCAGGCTCGTCTTGTACATGTGGAGAGCAGCTAGATCTTCATCGAACACCTTTGCCCAGGTGAAGTTGGGCTTGGCTCTGAGCTGCCTCAGCCTGTCCTCCTCAGATAACTGTACCAGCTTGACATCCACTCACTTGCGTACGTTCTCCATGGTCTTACAAAAGACGCTGTTGTTCATCAGTTTGTAGAGATCCTTCTCAAAGTCGCTGTTGGCCTTCTTATGGAGCTCTGTGTTAAGTCGGATGTAAGACTCCATCCACAGTGACTGATCGACGCGTAGAACCCTGTGCACCTTCTTCAACCTCATACCCAGGCTGAGGTAGAGCCTTAAGTTGTGGTAGTGCAGGACATAGTGCTCTTTGTCTTTCAGATTAGGTACCAGTTTTTCTGCTGGCATTTCTGCTTTGCCCAAGGCACACTGATGCTCTGAGAGCCACTCTCCCTTCACCTCCATCCATTCAGGCGGCAGTGGGTAGGCATTGTGCATGTCATGCCGCTCTTGTGGGTACTCAAGCTCAGCCTCTAGGATGTAGCCCTTTTCATCATCACCAGGATGTTGTGTAATCTCTTTGACATCAATGTCCTCCATCCACTCAAACTCCCCAGTTGGTAGGCATTGGCTCATTGCCCAGCCATAGAGATTGTTAGCGTCCAGATATATGATGTGGCTTGTCGGCTGTTGAGAATTATAGCCGGCTATATATGGGTTGTTTGCTTTAGTATAGTGTTTGCTGACCATTGATACACCACCCCTGAGTCCTTTTTGCTATGAAGAGATACATGTTGCAGTCAGTGAGGAGCTCCAGCCCCACACCTGTCTTCCTTAGAAGTGCATCCCAGCTCAACCCCGGGCTCGTGTAATAATGTGCTGGGTCCAGATGATACTGCTGGAGGCACGTGATGTGAAAGTTCTCAAAGATATCTGCGAGAAGTAGTGTCAGTTCTCAGATAGAGGTCATGATAGTCACCCATGGTCTGGCAGCCGAACTGGGTCCGGACAGAATGTGTGTGGTTGTAGTCGCTCTCAGATATTCCCTCGCCAGAGAGTTTACTGTAGAAAGCAGCTTGAGGTGGAAGAGAGGTCTCATTGAAACGGTGCCACCTATCCATGTGCTCATATGGGTATACACCTATGTGGAGCAGGAGCTCATGTGCGCTTGCACAGCAAGCCATGCCAAAGTGTTTTGTAAGCGGGAACATTGTGGACCTAGCTACCAGCTTGTCAAGTGATGCTGAAAGGAACTGAGCCGAGTCGATGAACCGCAGCCGACCGAGGCTGAAGGAGATGTACTTCTCCATATTGTTGGGGATGCAGTTGATCTGTCCCTCTGATTGGGAGATGACCTGCATGATGAGGTGAGAATCATACCCACGCAGGTTGCGGAACACAACCGGGATGGTGGTGGTCATAGGGTTGAGGCACAGCTTTAGATTACACACCTTGTGTGCTGCTCCCCAGTAGAGGCCAGTGATGTGGCAGTGATCTCTGACACTATCTATGACTCCGTCACGAGTTAATGGTCTGTCGGATACATGGCAACTGACTGTGGTTTTATGAGCTCTCCAGTCCTCTCTAGTCATCTCCATTGGCTTAGGGTGGGCGAGCACGGTCTTTAGCTTCTCCTCTTCCCGTGCCAACTGATCCAGGAAGTGCTTAGCCGCATCTTTTCCTCGATACAGCACTGCCAGTTTACTCCCACCATCACAGCGGACCACAATGTATGAGAAGTCACAGATCTCATGGTGTTGTGTTTTGTGTGTGTTGCTCTGAGCTGGATTCACCTCTGGCCCCTCAATCTTGGTTGTTAGGGCTTCAAAGTCTGCATAGATGATGAATGGCACCTTGAGTTGCTTGGGGTAGTTGGTGAACTGTAGGATCTTCCTGTCCTCTGTAGGCATTCTTATACGCATTGGTATGTCACTGATATGACAGCACTCCGGTTTGTGGTTGATGAGAAGGTCTTCATGAGACTAACAGTGGAGACACCGCTCGCTGAAGTGCTTCCTCTCATTATACCGACTCTGATCATGGAGCAGATGATTCAGTTCCTTAATCCAGGTATAGTGTTGCTTGCCGCCCTTCTCAGTAAGCAACAGATTTGTCCTCGGAATGTCTGGGTCCGCCTCACTCAGCTGCAATGGGTAGACACCCTTGTCATGCCCGAATACATTAATGGCCAAGCCATTCTGTTGCTCAACATGTTTAAGCTGGTGGAGTGGGGTTGGGGTGTCTACACCTGTCATATCGAGGCTGTCCAAGTAGGCATCATACTTTGATGGCCTATCTACATGATCATTAGCTGGGTATCTTGCAGCTAGGAGTGACCATCGGAGATAGTGGTCATCCTTATTCTTAACATTGATCACTGCATGCTTATGTTTGATTGAGGCAGGGAGGTCAATGTAGGACCCGCCGCGATGTTAAGGTACAATGCATTAACCTGGTCGACTGCCCAGCCAGATCCCTCGCGGGTGTAGTTCTCAAGGCCATGCAGTACCTTGGCTTTGGTCTCCTTCACAGCCTCGCTAATATCGCTTGCTTTCATAACAGGTTGCTGCTTAGACCAAAACAGGGAATCTGTGGTGACCTCTGTTCCATCATTATTCTGCTTACTGAGAGTGACCCTGAGAGCAAGGCAGAACCTCACCCCCTTCAGGTCGAGGACCTCTTCCACCAACTTCCTCTCGATATTGTCCAGGTTTTTATCCAGGAAAGCTGCGGGATCTTTTTCCCCATGTCCAGGAAGTTCCCATCCCCGCAGATCTTTCTTGATTGCATGTGGGACCTTCACAAATCCTGGGGGTATGTCCTGGAGTATAGCTTCAAGAAAACTGTCGAACTCCTCATCTGTGAACTTGGGTGGGGTTGGCTTCTCGGAAGTGGATGGTAGCTTCCTGCGTGGAGTGGGGGCTGGCTTCTCGGGAGCGGTTGGTAGCTTCCTGTGTGGTGCTGGAATTGGCTTCTCGGCAGCGGTTGGTAGCTTACTGCGTGGTGCTGGGATTGGCTTCTCGGGAAGGAGAGCTGCCAGGTTTTTGGCATAAGTGGTATGGCTAATAAGCCCCAGCTCCAACAATCTCGCCAAATTTTGAAGTGCTTCGTCAATGTCCATAGCAGATATTTACCTATACAGTGGCGTTTCTCTAATAGGAGTTTTTAGTGGAAGTTTTGTACTTGTCTGGCATGGTCTGAACAAGGCAATGCCTGCTGGTGCCCCACCGGAGGGTGGGAGCGGGGTCTATGGGTATAGACCAGCTGGCCTTTCAGCAGACAGTGGTCCAGGAGTCTGAAGACCCTGTGGGAGGCACGGCCATCTCCGCCGTAGTCCCCAGGAGGAAGTGGTCCAGTATTCCTAATATATAACTACTCTAGAGCAATGTAATAAGGGTTTAGGCGATGCTGTGATTAAATGCTACTTAAACTTAATTCATGGAAATATAAAATTAAATTGATTACAATATTAAAGCTTACACAGATTTCGTGATAACATTAGATTACCCAGTAAAAGCAAAACACCGTTATATCAAAGGCGTCTGGTCATTCAAAGTGGAGGTTTCTTACATCTTCTACTACCAGCCATATTACCGCTTATTTTTAAATTATTCAGATAATAATAATGATGGAGTCTTCAGAAGATGACTTTGTCCCTCATAATATGATAGAGGGTATAAACACGACATCTAAGATTAATATTCTAAATCCTAAGACTTCCATAACGACTATGCAGATAAAATACAGATCTGACCTTTTGGTCTGTTTAAATTGTAGTGAAAAAAGCAATTGAATTTGAAACATTTTATAGGATTGTATCTACCCATGAACACCTTCCTCGGCCACATGTATAAATGTGTGACCACACGTATAAATGTGTGGCCGCACATGCAGATTTGCAGCCGCACATTCAGATATTGGCTTGTATGTACACACAACCATGATAGTAAGCCACATGTATAAATGTGCGGCCGCACGTGTGGCCGCACATTTTTATTTGCTCATAGACCTCTATCAGACAACACCCGAACATCTGAGATTACGGACCAATATTTTATCCACCGAAGCATGTGTAATGTACGCCCCCACGATGAGTAGCAAAGCATAAGAAAGTCACATGGCTAATCATAAGGGAAGAGCTAATAATGATCATAGGCAGACTAGTATGTCAGTTAGACCAGGGGATAAGCTTAAAAGAGGACATAGAACCGGCAATATCTCCAACCATTGCATGTCTTGCAAAGTTTAGATAAATCCAAACTGAAGCAATGAAAGGTAATACTAGAGCAATGTAATAAGGGTTTAGGCGCTGCTGTGTTTGAATGCTACTTAAACTTAATTCGTGGAAATATAAAATTAAATTGATTACAATATAAAAGCCTACACAAATATCATGATAACATTAGATTACTCAGTAAAAGCAAAACACCGTTATTCAAAGTGGAGGTTTCTTACATCTTCTATTAGCAGCAGTATTACCACTTATTTTTAAATTATTCGGATAATAATGATGGCATCTTCAAAAGATGACTTTGTCCATCATAACATGATAGAGGGTATTAAACACGACATCTAAGATTAATATTCTAAATAGTAATCAAAATCTTAGATCTGCTGTGAATTTAGATCAAGAGATGGAGTGAGTCATAGTGACTTGACGGCTAGAGAAAAGTCAAATTTGTATTCTCAGACACTTCAAAAGTTTAGATTGCAGAGAGATCATTCTAAACAATTACTCCACAAGGCGGAGTATTATCACCAACTCTGTTCATACTCTTCATTAATGACATTGTAGCAGAGCTGCCCAATGGAATCCATGCAGCCCTCTATGCAGATGACCTCGTACTTTGGTGCACCGAGGAGTACACAACGACTGCCACATACAGAATGGAGCTCGCCTTGGACAGAATTACAGCTTGGGCCAATCGCTGGTGTATTACCATCAACAAAGAAAAATCATCAGCCATGTTATTCTCACTGTCCACCAAAACTAAGGTTGGCAATCTGACACTGGGCGGTACTCCACTCGAGTATGAGGACCAGCAGACATACCTGGGAGTCACCTATGATGGAAGATTAACATGGAAGGAACACATCCAGAACGCAGAGGCAAAGGCCAGAAGAAAGCTAAACATCATGAGGAAGCTGGCAGGAACAAAGTCGGATGCCAATGAAAGTATCCTCAAGACCATCTACCTAGGTGCCGTACGACCACACCTTGAGTATGGATCCAGTTCATGGATGACAGCAGCTAAATCTCATCAACAGAACCTTGACAGAGTACAAAACCAGGCACTGCGCATCATCACTGGTGGAATGAGATCAACACCAATAGAAAAAATGGAGCAGACAGCAGGCATCCCCCCACTTAGCAAAGTAAGGGAATGCAAAGCACTGATCCAAGCTGCAAAGTTCAAATCGTTCAACAACCACCCGATGAAGATCAGGCAAGCACAGCTGTCATCCGGAAGACTTAAAAGATTAAGTTTTGTGAAAGAGACAAAAGCACTTCAAAGGAAACACCAAGAAATGTTGCCAGCACACACTTGATCCTCCACCTTGGGAAAATAAACTAGAGTATAGCTATTCGCACCACAGTACCTCATCTCACAACCAAAGATGAACACAGTGATGTGACCAAGAAGGCCCTGACCCTATCCATGTTGGAAGAAATGTACCCTCAGGAGACATGGAATGGATAAGGATCTACACAGATGGATCAGCCAAAGATGCAATTAGGAGCGGAGGTGCCGGACAGCACACAGTATCCAAACGGACAACATGAGTCAGCTGCAATACCGACAGGCAAACACTGCACAAACTACAGAGCTGAAGTCGAAACACTGGTTCATGCAGCTAATACCATCAGCAGAACAGCAGACCCTATTGCACAGATTGTCTTTTTATCTGATGCCCGCTCCGTCCTTGAGGCTATCACCAAAGGTAAGCTGCCACAACTTGAAGAAGCACTACAAACCATCAAATGGTTTCGGATAGTATTGCAGTGGATCCCCTCGCACTGTGGAGTCCAAGGAAATGAGGAAGCAGACAAGATGGCAAACGTGGGTGCAGAAGAGAATCAGACAGAAAACATGGTTACCCATACAGAGATGAAGACTATCATCAAGTCACCCTATAGAACACCTCAATCAGAAGATGCCTACCATCATCTCTCGAGGCCTGAGCAAGTGACCATTTTTCGTCTCAGAACTGGACACAACAGACTAAACCAACACATGTACAGGCGGTTCCACCTTACGACATCGCCCGCTTGTCCTTGTCCTTCAATGTTGCAGTACGTATCAGCTGCTGAGAGAAGAGATCTGGCCTTTGTCAACCTCTTTTCTTGAAAAGCTGCATGGGCCTGTGGAAGAACTGCAGAAAACCACAGATTACATCTTGAGAACGGCTCTCCAAGTGTGAATCCAGCGATCGAAAAGAAGAAAGAAGAAGAAGATTCTAAACAATTCAGTTCAGCGGTTACGTCATCAGATGATTTGCAACATTCATGGAATCTCCAGACTGAAGCGCCTCAGGGTTAAATTTGGACCATACTAGAATTACACGTCTAGTTCAATCACTGATACCTAGCTTAAGAAGAAAAGGCGGGAGATTAATTGAAATCTTAAATCATAGGGCGTCTGGTTTATCCTTAGACAACGCTAATCATGTTACCATAGACGGAGTCACCTATCCGAATAGTAATCTATTAGATTTAATAGCCTCAACGGTGATGCAGAACCCTTATACAATTTCTACAGATTTTTTGGAAGTTAAATTACTGACAACATTCAATAGCCTCTTATCGGATGCTAATGTCCCTAGGCAAGTTGTGGGCAGTCATAAAACGTGGGCGATGATTCATAATACAACCGAAAATCGATAACGCTGAATACGACATACTAGGCGGAGTAGTAGATATGATTGTTATTCATTACAATGGTTGGATGGGGGTGGGGGTGCGTGAGCGAATAGAGAAACGCATGTTTTGTCTGGCTTAGGAATAAATTTCGAGTACAGTACAGCGAAGAAATAACCTAAAATGTTTACAAAATAAAGTAAAATGTACTGTCGAATATTTTTAACATAACTGGATTGAAAGACATTGCTGCCCAAGGCAGCAATTGTCTTCAAATCAAATTTCGCCCAAAATACACAAGAGAGCAGTTCTTACTAACATGTTTCTGTTCACGTTTATAGACATTTATATTACCCCTGAGCTGTACTCTATAGAGGTAATGTTATGAAAAATAAACGTTCAAGATCGAGATAACTTTATTCTCTCAGGCTACAACTGTAGCATGTGAGGTGTGCTTGACATTTATACAGGTGATGGCAGAGATATATGTACATTATACATGATATAGAGTTCCACAATAAATTATGATAGTTCAATATTGTTTTATCAACAATATATTATTATTATTATTATTATTATTATTATTATTATTATTATTATTATTATTATTATTATTATTACTATTACTGAATTGCCAATGATCTAAAATAAGCAACATTGTAACAGTTGTAGTAGTTGTTGTAGTGTTGTTGTTGTTGTTGTTGCTTTTGTCATCGTCTTCCTCATTGTCGTCGTTCATTCTCATTCATTTATTTATTTATTTATTTTATTTAATGTTTGCAGCCTTAATTCATATGACCATAAACTACAATACGTATCACATCAAAATCATTCATGGATTACCAGTTAATGTACAGACCCTATGCATGACGTATGTGGATGCAGAGGCAATGCAATTCTGTAAAATAATAATAATAATAAGTACATTTATAAAGCGCTGAATCCATGACAATGCGTGCTCTAAGCGCTAGTGCGTAATAGCTATATCTACTGAGAATATGCTCGTTTGAAAAGGGTGGTTTTCAGTTGTGATTTGAAAATATCTAATGATGCTGAGTTTTTTAGACTAAGTGGTAGATTGTTCCACTCGGTGGGAGCTGCATAAGCGAAAGTTTTGTGGCCATATGTAGTAGAATTTACTTTTGGGACGTTTAGCAGCATCTGATTGACAGATCTGAGTGATCGACCAGGCGAATAGGGTTGTACTAGTTCAGTTAAGTATGCAGGGGCAGTACCGGAAACACATTGGTAAGTCAAGCATAAAATTTTGAAAGTGATTCTCTGCTCGATCGGGAGCCAATGCAAATTCTGTAAGACAGGGGTTATGTGATCATACTTTCGGCGGAGTGATATGATTCTAGCAGCGGTATTTTGTACAATCTGTAGCTTATGAATAAGTTGTTTTGGTGCACCAATAAGCAAGCTGTTACAATAATCAAGTCTTGACGATATTAACGCCAGTATAAGCATGATTGTAGCCTCCTTCGTAATATACCGTCTGATGCAACCAATATTACGTAGCTGGTACGAGCACACTTTGCAGAGATGATTAACATGCTTTTCCATGGTCAGTTCATTATCAAGCATTACCCCTAGATCTTTCACCACAGGTGACAGATTTATTTGGCTTGTTCCAACAGTGATGCATGTCAAGTCTGATTTAGCGCGCCTAATCACCGGACCAACTAGCATGGCCTCCGTTTTGTCATCATTTAGCTTCAACATATTCAATGTCATCCAGGATTTAATGTCCGAACAGCAGTCATTTAGTTGATCTGTTGCCATACTTGCGGCTGATACTGATGGTATAAAACTGTTGATGGGCTGCGTGTCATCCGCGTAGAAATGGCGTTGGATGTTGTGGTTCTCGATTTTCTGTCCAAGTTGCCGTGTGTATAGCGTAAATAATACTGGACCCAAAATCGATCCTTGCGGCACACCACACGTGAGCTTGATCGGTTCGGAGAATGATCCGTTTACGCAGACTGACTGATATCTCTCGGATAGATACGATTCAAACCAGTTCCATACTGGGCCATCTAATCCAAATGTATGACGCAATTGTGATAAAAGTATCTGATGGTCAATAGTGTCGAATGCGGCACTCAAATCTAACAATAGCAGCAGGGAAACATTACCTTTGTCAACAGCACTGCGAATATCATTTACAACCCTTAGAAGGGCTGTTTCGGTGCTATGGTATTGTCGGTATGCGGACTGAAATGGCTCATATAAATCACATTTTCGTAAATGGACTGACAGTCTTTTAAGTACCGCCTTTTCGACAAGTTTTGACATGAAAGGTAAGTTCGAAACCGGTCTATAGTTATTCAAGATATCGTGGTCCAGGCCATTCTTTTTCAGTAGTGGTTTGACAATAGCCCGTTTGAATGACGCTGGCATAGTCCCGGACATTAGACCAGAATTAACCATCATGGTAATCGACGGAAGCAGGAGGTCCGTGTATTTTAGCACAAGTTTGGTAGGGATAGGATCCAATGTACAGAAGGTTGGCTTGAGCTCGTTTAAAAGGGTCAATACATCATTTTCTGAAAACTGAAGAAAGTAATCGAGGCCTTTGCCATTGAAGACAGGATGGTCATCGTGAGGAACAGTAGTATTTTGGGACTGGTGCAATTGTGTGCGAATGTCCACGATTTTGCTTTGAAAAAAGTCCGAAAATGACTGGGCAATAAGTGCCGGATCCTCACCACTAGGAAGGGAGGAGTCTTTCTTCTTACCCATTAGGTCGAACATTGTACTGTAGAGTTGTTTGGGATTCGACGTACTTTCTAAGATTTTGTTGTTAAAGAAAGACTGTTTAGCACCAGCGATGATCTTAGAGACTGTGTTCCTCGCGTTGACATAAATCTGTCTATGTACTCAGCTTTCAATTGAACATGGCTGCTGAAAACTGTGTAGCTCATTTAGGTCAGCAAAAAACGTTGATGAGTAAACATTATAGCTGATGACATAGCAATGTGTATGGAATACACTATGATCATGAGTTCAGTGCAATATAGTGAATATATCTTACTCAGAATCTGAATTAAAATTGCCTACAAACATGATATTCCCCACAAGCTGGTCACTTATGATTATAAGTCTATTGTGAATTCGGCTATTATTCTCCATGAAAGCCAGGAACAATCACGCTTAACTGCATATGGTCGCTGCTGTACTGACAGGGGTTTTGCGATAAATTATAATTCTACACTTTTTTATATATCCAAATGAATAATTGCTTCGCTTTGACTTGTTGACCTGTCACAATAGCATAGATAAACGCATGTTTAGACTAGTCATTTGTCCCCAATATTGGCCAGATGAGCATTAAGCTTGCGTATGCCTACACCGAATTCGCCATTACGTGTTCATGACTCGAACGTAGACATTGTTATAGTGACCTGGGAGTATGCCCACTTCAATAAACTTGAAACTTGTTACTTAACATTTGAGCAGCTGAGTTAGCGAATAGAGCACCCCTCATTTAGACAGATATATCAATTTTTGATATCGGTAATACATGTGAAATTGATTGAGAAAACGAATTCAATATTTATAGGCTATAATAAAATGGCAATAATTCTAGGTTATAATTATATCTATAATTTATTTTATTTTAAGATATTATTTGCGCAAAGCTGTTGAATGAATATTTTAAAATTAATTTGACTAGGTGAGGTTACTGCTTATGGCGGCAACAACTCTGAGTCAAATTAATTTCAAAGTATTCAACATAATGTGTATTTAATAGTAAAGACATACAATTCGTACCACAGAGTGCCCACGGCGTGCTAATTGACCATGGGTCTTCTCAAGCTGAAATTAGGCTCATCGTTGGAGTTAAGTTAATAGCTAGTCAATGGACGAATCCAGTTTTAGATATGTTCCACCCATCTCTACCTAAGAGCCACGCACACTTTGGTCATGTTGGGCTCAAGCGAGCCATGCACTCTCTGAATCTCGATTACTGGAAAACTATATGGGTAAGCTGTTGAATATTTTGAAACTAATTTGACCGGGTGATGTACTGCTTAAGGTGGCAACAACGCCGAGTCAAATTAATTTGAAAGTATTTAACACAATGTTTATTAAATAGTAAAGACATACAGTTCGTTCAACTTGATGGACTATTAAGCGATTATAACAGAATATCCAATTGCCCACAGGGTGCTAATTGACCATGGTTCTTCTCAAGCCGAAAATAGGCTCATCGTTGGAGTTAAGCTAATCGCTGGTCAATGGGGGAATCCAGTTTTACCTATGTTCCACCATTTCAACCTAAGAACCACGCACTTTGCCATTGTTAGGATCAAGCGATCCTCAGACACCCTGAAGCTCATTCACCGGAAAACTAAATTGATAAGCTGTTGAAAATTTTGAAACTAATTTAACTGGGTGATGTTACCGCTTATGGCAGCAACAATGCTGAGTCAAATTAATTTCAAAGCATTCAACATGATGTTAATTAAATTGTAAAGACATACAATTCGTACAACTTGACAGACTATTAAGCAATTATAACGGACTATCTCGTGTCATCGTTGGAGTTAGGTTAATCGCTGGTCAATGGACGAATCTAGTTTTAGCTATGTTCCAACATCTCTACCTAAGAGCCACGCATGCTTTGTCCACATTGAGATCAAGCGATCTATGCACTCTCTAAATCTCGATTACCAGAAAAGTATACATGTAAGCTGTTGAATATTTTGAAACTAATTGACTCAGCGTTGCTGCGGCCATGAGCAGTAACATCGCCCAGTCAAATTAATTTCAAATTATTCAACTTAATGTTTATTAAATAGCAAAAACATACAATTCGTACAACTTGATGGCCTATTAAGTGATTATAATGGAATAGTTTGTGTCATTCATGCCGCAATGACTGGAGACACATGATTTAATGAGGGGGTGGGACTTGTGGGCATGCTCTCTATATCCTAAACGGCTGAGGTGCTAGGGACAGTCGTTTGAAGCTAATTAATTACACTCATTAGAGACCATCAATTGTCCTTACACAATGCATTAACCCTTGCATCCATTGTCCTGTCTCGAAGAGATCGAAGAGATCGGAGCTTTTGAAGTCGCTTAATTACCCTCATTAGACCCTGGCAATCACCCTTACACAATATATTAGCCATTGCGCACTGTACTCTCTCGACGAGATCAGCACCTTTTGAAGTCACTTAATTAACCCCATTAACCCTTGTCAATCATCATTATGTGATATGACACTAAGAGTCTTATCAGATGATCGGAGTCACGTGATTTAATGAGGAGAGGGCTTATGGCCCACACTCTACATCTAACATCCAATCAGAACAAAGAAGAGCTGGTTGCCACAAAAGAAATCATTACGCAAAAGATTTTCACACCGTAAATGTGAATTTCATTTGAGGCGACCAGATCGCCACTTTACTACCGGAGTCCCGTGATTTAATGAGGCGGGGGGGGGGGGGGGGGGGGGCTTATAGCCCACTCTTTACATCTAACATCCTATCAGAACAGAAATGAGCTGGCCACCTCAAAAGAAATCATTGCACAAAGGATTTTCACACCTTAAATGTGAATTTCCTTTGAGGCGACCAGATCGCCTCTCTACTAACGAAGTCACATGATTTAATGAGGGGGAGGGGCTTATGGCCCACCCTCTACATCTAACATCCAATCAGAACAGAGAAGAGTTGGTCGCCTCAAAAGAAATCATTACACAAAAGATGTTCACGCCTTTCTTCTACTCTCCCTGACTAATAATTTCGAGATAACTATACAAGTAAGCTGTTGAATATTTTGAAACTAATTTGAATGGGTGATGATACTGCCTATGGCCGGAACAACGCTGAGTCAAATTATTTTCAAAATGTGTGTTTGTGTGTGCGTGCGTGCGTGCGTGCGTGCGTGAGTGCACGCGCGTGCGTGCAAGCGTGTGACCCTGAGGTGTAATCGC
Source organism: Chaetoderma sp. LZ-2023a (assembly GCA_034401795.1). Classification (NCBI taxonomy): domain Eukaryota; kingdom Metazoa; phylum Mollusca; class Caudofoveata; order Chaetodermatida; family Chaetodermatidae; genus Chaetoderma; species Chaetoderma sp. LZ-2023a. The sequence continues at coordinate 116,368,370 of CM067371.1, forward strand.
GACGTGTGATCGTCAATGATAGCACAGTGGGCGGTGTGTGCGTGCGTGCGTGCGTGCGTGCGTGCGTGCGTGCGTGCGTGCGTGCGTGCGTGCGTGCGTGCGTGCGTGCGTGCGTGCGTGCGTGCGTGCGTGCGTGCGTGCGTGCGTGCGTGCGTGCGTGCGTGCGTGCTTGGGTCCGTGCGTATAGCTGATATGCATGCACTAAAGACAACTAAAGCTAGTTCCCATGTGCATCAATAGCTATGTATACATTTGATTTGCTGATATGCAGGTAAATTCATCGACGGTTATCTGACAAGCTACATGCATGGTGCCACGCCCAGCCCGCAGCGTGTTTTCACCCACACATATTTGCTCATCTATCAGGATGAGGCATCTAACGACAAGTGCAAACAAATAGATTGCAACATGCCTGCTCTTCAGAGCTAGCTACTGCTTTGTCATCTTTTGAATTGCAATACATTTTATTCAGTTTTTACAATGATATAGACATTTGAATTAGGAGGTCGAGAAGAAAGGTAAACCAGCATGGTATATAAGATATTGGACAAAAGGAGGACATTGTGGCATAGAGAGTGTGCAGAGTAAGGTTACAATGGATGCCATTACTGATGAATAATTAGACAGTAGCATAAATGCCATAGTACTATGCTTTGTGTGTGTGGGTTTTATTTACATTTCCGTGCATCGCTTATGGAAGACGTCCGATTTTGAGCAATCTAGAGTATGCCATTACAATATATATATATATATATATATATATATATATATATTGTAATGCCATATTCTAAATATATAAATCGCATTACAATATATATATATATATATATATATATATATATATATATATATATATATATATATATATATATATATATATATATATATATATATATATATATATATATATATATATATATATATATATATATATATATATATATATATATATATATATATATATATATATATATATATATTGTAATGCCATATTCTAAATATATAAATCGTTACAATATATATATATATATATATATACAGCCATATTACCGCTTATTTTTAAATTATTCAGATAATAATAATAATGGAGTCTTCAGAAGATGACTTTGTCCCTCATAATATGATAGAGGGTATAAACACGACATCTAAGATTAATATTCTAAATCCTAAGACTTCCATAACGACTATGCAGATAAAATACAGATCTGACCTTTTGGTCTGTTTAAATTGTAGTGAAAAAAGCAATTGAATTTGAAACATTTTATAGGATTGTATCTACCCATGAACACCTTCCTCGGCCACATGTATAAATGTGTGACCACACGTATATATATATATATATTGTAACGATTTATATATTTAGAATATGGCATTACAATATATATATATATATATATATATATATATATATATATATACACCTGTGCAAAAGTTAAGCACCAGCAAAAACAATAGAACGTAGAAACATGATGGTACAACTAGGCTGCCATACTTTTTGTCCCCGCGTTAGCTGACATAATTCCAAGTACGAAATGCACATGCATGCATGACTTCACGCCGCTTGATGTCCGTGCGTGGCGGGAAACAGCACACGTGTTCAGTTATGTAAAAGTCCAGTTTGTGGTGTAGAACATTACATACAGATTTAGGCGACAAGATTAGGAATTTTGTGTTCATGACCGTGGTTTATTTGTACAGAGAGAATTAGCTCTTGATTGTGAACCGCTATGGCAAGACGAAGGTTAAGTGATCGTGTGAAATGGCAAATCATAGGCATGCATACCACTGGTATGTCATGCAGAGAGATTGGCAGACAGCTGAACATTAACCATACTGTAATCAGTCATTTGATTGCAAAACATGGGCAAACTAACGAGGTGAAGGACAGGCCTAGATCTGGAAGACCGAAGAAGACTACTGCCCGTGATGATCGAGCCCTAGTACGCCTTGTTAGGAGATCTCCATTCATCAACAGCAGAGTGCTCAGCCAGCAATGGGAAACGCGCAATAGAGTGTCAATGTCTACCGTCAAAAGGAGACTGTACGCTGCTGGCATGAAAGCTAGGAGACCTGTCAGACGTCCTCTCCTCACTGCACACCACAAAGAGGAGCGTCTGAGGTGGTGCAACGAAAGAAGACACTGGAACATGAGATCCTGGAGACGGGTACACTGGTCCGATGAAAGTCGGTTCCTGCTTCATGCCACAGATGGTCGAACTCGTGTATGGAGGTCCAGACGCACGGCGTACGACCAACGTAACATCATGGAAGAAGTTCCATTTGGTGGAGGTTCCGTTATGATATGGGGGTGCATCTCATTTGATTGTAAGCTGGATCTGTTGACTGTACCTGGAACACTAAATGGATAAAGATATCAAGATTCCATACTGGATAGAGTTGTGGTCCCTCATTTTGTAAATCATGCACCTGGAACCCACCCTATATTCATGGATGACAACGCCCGACCACATCGTGCTAGAGCTGTGCATGAATACCTCCGCCAGAATGCCATCGAAACCCTACCATGGCCAGCAAGGTGCCCTGACATGAACCCTATTGAGCATATCTGGGACATTCTGGGAAACATGGTGAGAAGGAGGGATCCTCCTGTGCAGAACCTACAGGAATTAACAGACGCACTCCATCTTGAATGGCAACGAATACCACAATGGCGTATCAGTCAGTTGGTGACCAGCATGAGACGTCGTGTCCAGGCCGTCATCCAGGCACAAGGTGGATATACCCGGTATTAATACTGACAGTCTCAAACTCGTACACAGATGTTAAATTTCGTTTTCAGACACCATTAATGACAATCTAGCCACGTGTGTCAACTGTAGGGCAATAGTTGTCAGTTGTGTCAACGTAACCATATTCAGGCCTCGTTTTCAAGTTCAAACAAAAACATACAGTGTTTCCCCACCATCATAATCAGCATTCCTCTAGTTGCATTATTACCTCTTGCACTAAGATGGATGGGTACATAAATGTTTATGCTATTGCTTTCTTCATAGCACATGAATATACCCTCGCATGTGCGTAAAAATAGGGTGGTGCTTAACTTTTGCACAGGTGTATATATATATATATATATATATTGTAATGCGATTTATATATTTAGAATATGGCATTACAATATATATATATATATATATATATATATATATATATATATATATATATATATATATATATATATATATATATATATATATATATATATATATATATATATATATATATATATATATATATATATATATATATATATATATATATATATATATATATATATATATATATATATATATATATTGTAATGCCATATTCTAAATATATAAATCGCATTACAATATATATATATGCTTTTGTCATCGTCTTCCTCATTGTCGTCGTTCATTCTCATTCATTTATTTATTTATTTATTTTATTTAATGTTTGCAGCCTTAATTCATATGACCATAAACTACAATACGTATCACATCAAAATCATTCATGGATTACCAGTTAATGTACAGACCCTATGCATGACGTATGTGGATGCAGAGGCAATGCAATTCTGTATTCAGCTTTCAATTGAACATGGCTGCTGAAAACTGTGTAGCTCATCTAGGTCAGCAAAAAACGTTGATGAGTAAACATTATAGAAAAACATCCCAGGCCCTAAGGTGTACTGAACATGTCTCAAGTTTGGAGGCTAGAAATCGCAAATAGTACTCAATGGACCAGGAAAATATGTGGGTGTCAGATGCGGGTTAACATAAGCTAGAGGTGTGTTAAGTTTCTCCATGATCTGCAAGAAACTCTAGGACGAGTTGCTGTACGAATAGCACCCCCCTTACATTTCTAATTGGACTTTTTGCACAAGAAAACGTGGAATTCTCGGGAACTATACACCAGATCCAATTTCTGTAGATGATCTATACATGCCTGGTGCGTACTAGAAATGTACCAAGTTTATATATGATATTTTAAAGACTTGGTCATTTATCATCAAATCAATTTCCAATACATTCCCTATTGAAATATTTGTCTACAATACAAAAATCTCAATATCGCATGAACCGTTCAGGATATCGGAGTTCTGTAAATGGTGTCTGAGAGGCAATTCTGATAAACACTAATTACAATTACGCTTAAGAGAAATTAATTCCAATTACCAAATCCTTTTCTAAGCAGCAACCAATTTCAATCAAATTCTACTCTAAATATTTAGCAATCCACCATAAAGCCATGTTCTAGAAAATGTAGAATGAAATACGTTAAGGTGAGGTGGTGTATAAATGAAATAATAACAACGGTTAATAAGCTGCTTATATATATATGGAACACAGCACGAAATTTAAGACCACAGCAGGCATCACGACCATGTCCACACCCCGCACGGTTGTCGTTCGTATGTTGATAGCTGTTCCAGCAGAGTTCCTGAGCTCTATATGCATATGCCATCAGGAATCGTAATAATAATGAACATTAGTCACCTCTTCAGGATGTTGAATTTGTTTGAGCGTAGCGTTCCTGTCCATCTCGGTCACCTCGTCAGCACTAACTGGCGGAGACGAGGGCATCGATTTACTAGTGGTCAATCACTCGATGCTGTCACGCGACTCCATAATAACTTACCAGTCTCCGTATCGCGGAACCACCAGTTAGTGTTGATGAAGTGGCAGAGATGGTTCCAAAATCTACACTAAAGCTTTTGACATCGCGAGGAGATAATTCGTTTTCCTTATGATGAATAATCGTAGCCCTGAACGATGAAGATGGCACGATTTATATATTTAGAATATGGAATTACAATATATATATATATATATATATATATATATATATATTGTAATGCCATATTCTAAATATATAAATCTATATACATATATATACATATATATATATATATATATATATATATTTAGAATATGGCATTACAATATATATATATATATATATATATATATATATATATATATATATATATATATATATATATATATATATATATATATATATATATATATATATATATATATATATATATATATATATATATATATATATATATATATATATATTGTAATGCCATATTCTAAATATATAAATCATCCTGGGATCGGGACCAACTTTTTCGGAAATATGGTCAATAGATGTTCACAGAATCGACAGGTATGTAGAGAGTGAGGGTCAATCTATTCTGTACTATCTAGCACGCCAACAAGGAGTGCGGAGCAGTCCTAGGCGACCATTTGTATGAGAGGAGCTTCAACTAGTCCCTCCAGACACTCAACTGCCGCCATCTAGAGTTCTTTGATGAAGGCATCCCTGTGACCATACGCCAGGGTGTGAATACCATCTGGAGCAATCCATCGCTTGGTGTCTAAGGGATTGAAGCTTATCTTGTTCTCACGGAGCCCATAGATGTGGTGGCCCTCACTCCTTAGCATATCCATACCATGGTGGAAGACCTTACGCTCGAAGAGGCATTCCTTGTGCTGATCATGGCGAATCTGATTTTTGACGACAGCCCTGCGTACCCCCTTGGCCTTTTTGATCTCCTGTTCATCTGAGCGCTTGATTGAATACATCTTCAGACGCAGACCAACAAACTCCTGAATTGGTACACCAGCACACTCATCCTTCATCTTGCCCAGGACCTTCTTGTTGACAGTACTCTGTAGTGGGTGTGTTACAGGATAGTCCCTTGTGTCATAGAGGTCACTCCTGGAGGCCATATCAGCATAGATGTCCTCGGTCTGAACCTCCAGCAGGTCTGTGTCAGTGTAAAGGAGATTGACCCTGGTGACATACTGCTCCTTGAGGCAGTTGTAGTAGAAGTCATACATAAGGTGCTTGGATAGATTGAGGATGGACATGCCCACATAAACCGGGCAGTTCAGCAGCAGGCTCGTCTTGTACATGTGGAGAGCAGCTAGATCTTCATCGAACACCTTTGCCCAGGTGAAGTTGGGCTTGGCTCTGAGCTGCCTCAGCCTGTCCTCCTCAGATAACTGTACCAGCTTGACATCCACTCACTTGCGTACGTTCTCCATGGTCTTACAAAAGACGCTGTTGTTCATCAGTTTGTAGAGATCCTTCTCAAAGTCGCTGTTGGCCTTCTTATGGAGCTCTGTGTTAAGTCGGATGTAAGACTCCATCCACAGTGACTGATCGACGCGTAGAACCCTGTGCACCTTCTTCAACCTCATACCCAGGCTGAGGTAGAGCCTTAAGTTGTGGTAGTGCAGGACATAGTGCTCTTTGTCTTTCAGATTAGGTACCAGTTTTTCTGCTGGCATTTCTGCTTTGCCCAATGCACACTGATGCTCTGAGTGCCACTCTCCCTTCACCTCCATCCATTCAGGCGGCTGTGGGTAGGCATTGTGCATGTCATGCCGCTCTTGTGGGTACTCAAGCTCAGCCTCTAGGATGTAGCCCTTTTCATCATCACCAGGATGTTGTGTAATCTCTTTGACATCAATGTCCTCCATCCACTCAAACTCCCCAGTTGGTAGGCATTGGCTCATTGCCCAGCCATAGAGATTGTTAGCGTCCAGATATATGATGTGGCTTGTCGGCTGTTGAGAATTATAGCCGGCTATATATGGGTTGTTTGCTTTAGTATAGTGTTTGCTGACCATTGATACACCACCCCTGAGTCCTTTTTGCTATGAAGAGATACATGTTGCAGTCAGTGAGGAGCTCCAGTCCCACACCTGTCTTCCTTAGAAGTGCATCCCAGCTCAACCCCGGGCTCGTGTAATAATGTGCTGGGTCCAGATGATACTGCTGGAGGCACGTGATGTGAAAGTTCTCAAAGATATCTGCGAGAAGTAGTGTCAGTTCTCAGATAGAGGTCATGATAGTCACCCATGGTCTGGCAGCCGAACTGGGTCCAGACAGAATGTGCGTGGTTGTAGTCGCTCTCAGATATTCCCTCGCCAGAGAGTTTACTGTAGAAAGCAGCTTGAAGTGGAAGAGAGGTCTCATTGAAACGGTGCCACCTATCCATGTGCTCATATTGGTATACACCTATGTGGAGCAGGAGCTCATGTGCGCTTGCACAGCAAGCCATGCCAAAGTGTTTTGTAAGCGGGAACATTGTGGACCTAGCTACCAGCTTGTCAAGTGATGCTGAAAGGAACTGAGCCGAGTCGATGAATCGCAGCCGACCGAGGCTGAAGGAGATGTACTTCTCCATATTGTTGGGGATGCAGTTGATCTGTCCCTCTGATTGGGAGATGACCTGCATGATGAGGTGAGAATCATACCCACGCAGGTTGCGGAACACAACCGGGATGGTGGTGGTCATAGGGTTGAGGCACAGCTTTAGATTACACACCTTGTGTGCTGCTCCCCAGTAGAGGCCAGTGATGTGGCAGTGATCTCTGACACTATCTATGACTCCGTCACGAGTTAATGGTCTGTCGGATACATGGCAACTGACTGTGGTTTTATGAGCTCTCCAGTCCTCTCTAGTCATCTCCATTGGCTTAGGGTGGGCGAGCACGGTCTTTAGCTTCTCCTCTTCCCGTGCCAACTGATCCAGGAAGTGCTTAGCCACCTCTTTTCCTCGATACAGCACTGCCGGTTTACTCCCACCATCACAGCGGACCACAATGTATGAGAAGTCACAGATCTCATGGTGTTGTGTTTTGTGTGTGTTGCTCTGAGCTGGATTCACCTCTGGCCCCTCAATCTTGGTTGTTAGGGCTTCAAAGTCTGCATAGATGATGAATGGCACCTTGAGTTGCTTGGGGTAGTTGGTGAACTGTAGGATCTTCCTGTCCTCTGTAGGCATTCTTATACGCATTGGTATGTCACTGATATGACAGCACTCCGGTTTGTGGTTGATGAGGTCTTCATGAGACTAACAGTGGAGACACCGCTCGCTGAAGTGCTTCCTCTCATTATACCGACTCTGATCATGGAGCAGATGATTCAGTTCCTTAATCCAGGTATAGTGTTGCTTGCCGCCCTTCTCAGTAAGCAACAGATTTGTCCTCGGAATGTCTGGGTCCGCCTCACTCAGCTGCAATGGGTAGACACCCTTGTCATGCCCGAATACATTAATGGCCAAGCCATTCTGTTGCTCAACATGTTTAAGCTGGTGGAGTGGGGTTGGGGAGTCTACACCTGTCATATCGAGGCTGTCCAAGTAGCCATCATACTTTGATGGCCTATCTACATGATCATTAGCTGGGTATCTTGCAGCTAGGAGTGACCATCGGAGATAGTGGTCATCCTTATTCTTAACATTGATCACTGCATGCTTATGTTTGATTGAGGCAGGGAGGTCAATGTAGGACCCGCCGCGATGTTAAGGTACAATGCATTAACCTGGTCGACTGCCCAGCCAGATCCCTCGCGGGTGTAGTTCTCAAGGCCATGCAGTACCTTGGCTTTGGTCTCCTTCACAGCCTCGCTAATATCGCTTGCTTTCATAACAGGTTGCTGCTTAGACCAAAACAGGGAATCTGTGGTGACCTCTGTTCCATCATTATTCTGCTTACTGAGAGTGACCCTGAGAGCAAGGCAGAACCTCACCCCCTTCAGGTCGAGGACCTCTTCCACCAACTTCCTCTCGATATTGTCCAGGTTTTTATCCAGGAAATCTGCGGGATCTTTTTCCCCATGTCCAGGAAGTTCCCATCCCCGCAGATCTTTCTTGATTGCATGTGGGACCTTCACAAATCCTGGGGGTATGTCCTGGAGTATAGCTTCAAGAAAACTGTCGAACTCCTCATCTGTGAACTTGGGTGGGGTTGGCTTCTCGGAAGTGGATGGTAGCTTCCTGCGTGGAGTGGGGGCTGGCTTCTCGGGAGCGGTTGGTAGCTTCCTGTGTGGTGCTGGAATTGGCTTCTCGGCAGCGGTTGGTAGCTTCCTACGTGGTGCTGGGATTGGCTTCTCGGGAAGGAGAGCTGCCAGGTTTTTGGCATAAGGGGTATGGCTAATAAGCCCCAGCTCCAACAATCTCGCCAAATTTTGAAGTGCTTCGTCAATGTCCATAGCAGATATTTACCTATACAGTGGCGTTTCTCTAATACGGAGACTGGTAAGTTATTATGGAGTCGCGTGACAGCATCGAGTGATTGACCACTAGTAAATCGATGCCCTCGTCTCCGCCAGTTAGTGCTGACGAGGTGACCGAGATGGACAGGAACGCTACGCTCAAACAAATTCAACATCCTGAAGAGGTGACTAATGTTCATTATTATTACGATTCCTGATGGCATATGCATATAGAGCTCAGGAACTCTGCTGGAACAGCTATCAACATACGAACGACAACCGTGCGGGGTGTGGACATGGTCGTGATGCCTGCTGTGGTCTTAAATTTCGTGCTGTGTTCCATATATATATAAGCAGCTTATTAACCGTTGTTATTATTTCATTTATACACCATCTCACCTTAACGTATTTCATTCTACATTTTCTAGAACATGGCTTTATGGTGGATTGCTAAATATTTAGAGTAGAATTTGATTGAAATTGGTTGCTGCTTAGAAAAGGATTTGGTAATTGGAATTAATTTCTCTTAAGCGTAATTGTAATTAGTGTTTATCAGAATTGCCTCTCAGACACCATTTACAGAACTCCGATATCCTGAACGGTTCATGCGATATTGAGATTTTTGTATTGTAGACAAATATTTCAATAGGGAATGTATTGGAAATTGATTTGATGATAAATGACCAAGTCTTTAAAATATCATATATAAACTTGGTACATTTCTAGTACGCACCAGGCATGTATAGATCATCTACAGAAATTGGATCTGGTGTATAGTTCCCGAGAATTCCACGTTTTCTTGTGCAAAAAGTCCAATTAGAAATGTAAGGGGGGTGCTATTCGTACAGCAACTCGTCCTAGAGTTTCTTGCAGATCATGGAGAAACTTAACACACCTCTAGCTTATGTTAACCCGCATCTGACACCCACATATTTTCCTGGTCCATTGAGTACTATTTGCGATTTCTAGCCTCCAAACTTGAGACATGTTCAGTACACCTTAGGGCCTGGGATGTTTTTCTTTCTTTTTTGGATCCAGTGAATAATTTCAGATGAATACGCTTATCCGTGCCCAAAATGTCCCAAAGAAAATGTATGAGAGTGATATTCTGATAGCGACTCCCTTTAAGGTTTCTGCAGATCATGTTGAAACGTAACATCCTTCCAGAATCCGTAGTCCCACATTCGACCCAAAATCAAGGAAAAGGCCATCAAATGTCAAATAAAGGAGAAATTAATTAATTTTGTTTGGCCCAGGTAGTTAGAAACAATCGAAATTCACCACATTTAATTGCCTCAATCAACTCAAACATGTAAAGGGAGGTAATGCCAAAACGTAAAATTGGTAACTTTGACCCCGGATTGACCTTGCACTTTCTAACCATCATGAGAATCGAAATTCATCAACTGACACAATCAACTTCAACAGGTAAAGGGAGGTAATTCATGCCAAAAAACAAAAATTGGTCAGTTTTTTTAATGAATTGCCTCCCTTTACCTTTAATGCATTAATTTCTCCTTTATTTGACATTTAATGGCATTTTCCTTGATTTTGGCAAAAATTCCACAACAGCAAATCAGGACACATTATTTTATACTTTAGGGTCAAGGCCATCGGTTTTCGAAAAATCAGCTTTTCCATACCCTGTGTAAAACTATGGTAATTTCAACTATGGATCTTTGAACTGCGACAACACTTAGACTTTTTAATAGATCAGCATCAGACATGTTCAATGATCATACGAGAAGAGGGCTTATAATACTCCTTAATGCCCAGTCATCGCAGATTTACAGTAAATGTGTTCTAGTTATCATTATTATTATTATTATTATTATTATTATTATTATTATTATTATTATTATTATTATTATTTTTATTTTTTATGATCAATATTATTATTACCATTATCACTACAATCATTATTATATCTTAACAAGCGTGTACCTCTAGTCATGGATTTTCTTTGATTGCGCTAGAAATTTTGACAGTCTGGTAATGAGTGGCTTATTACATATTGCAAACAATCCACAGGTTTTCTCTATATTGTTATTTTGTACAAAGTATGCAGGTATGTATTTC
>CM067371.1:116384451-116441951 GCA_034401795.1 Chaetoderma sp. LZ-2023a
GAATGAGTATTAAAATGATACTGACAGTGAGGTGACTGACTGAGTATTAAGATGATGAATGACTGTGAGGAGACTGAATGAGTATTAAAATGATACTGACAGTGAGGTGACTGAGTGAGTAGTAAGATGATGAATGACTGTGAGGAGACTGACTGAGTATTTAGATGATGACTGACTGTGAGGAGACTGACTGACTATTAGGATGATGACTGACTGTAAGAAGACTGACTGATTATTAAGATGATGAATGACTGTGCGGAGACTGACTGATTATTAAGATGATGAATGACTGTGAGGAGACTGACTGAGTATTTAGATGATGACTGACTGTGAGGAGACTGGCTGAGTAGTAGGATGATGACTGACTGTGAGGAGACTGACTGATTATTAAGATGTTGACTGACTGTGAGGAGACTGATTGAGTATTTAGATGATGACTGACTGTGAGGAGACTGACTGAGTAGTAGGATGATGACTGACTGTGAGGAGACTGGCTGATTATTAAGATCATGAATGACTGTGCGGTGCTTGACTGATTAATAAGATGATGACTGACTATGAGGAGACTGACTGAGTATTAGAATAATGACTGACCATGAGGAGACGGACTGAGTATTAAGATGATGAATGACTGTGTGGAGGACTGAGTATTAAGATGATGAATGACTGTGAGACTGACTGAGTATTAAAATGATGACTGACTGTAAGGCTACTGACTGAGTATTAGGATGATTACTGACTGTGAGGAGACTGACTGAGTATTAAGATGATGAATGACTGTGTGGAGACTGATTGAGTATTAGAATAATGACTGATTGTGAGGAGACTGACTGAGTATTAGGATGATGACTGACTGTGAGAAGACTGACAGAGTAATAGGATGATGACAGAATGTGACGAGATTGACTGAGTATTAGAATAATGACTGACTGTGAGGAGACTGACTGAGTATTCCGATGAGGATGACTGTGAGGAATTTGACTGAGTATTAGGATGATTACTGACTGTGAGGAGACTGACTGAGTATTAGTATAATGAAGACTGTAAGGAGACTGACTGAGCAAAAGGATGATGACCGACTGTGGGGAGACTGACTGAGTATTAAAATGATGAATGACTGAGAGGAGACTGACTGAGCATTAGGATGATGATTGACTGTGAAGAGACTGACTGAGTATTAAGATGATGAATGACTGTAAGAAGATTGACTGATTATTAAGATGATGAATGACTGTGCGGAGACTGACTGATTATTAAGATGATGAATGACTGTGAGGAGACTGACTGAGTATTAGGATGATGACTGACTGTGAGGAGACTGACTGAGTATTTAGATGATGACTAACTGTGAGGAGACTGACTGAGTAGTAGGATGATGAATGACTGTGAGGAGACTGAACGAGTATTAAAATGATACTGACAGTGAGGTGACTGACTGAGTATTAAGATGGTGAATGACTGTGAGGAGAGTGAATGCGTATTAAAATGATACTGACAGTGAGGTGACTGACTGAGTATTAAGACGATGAATGACTGTAAGGAGACTGAATGAGTATTAAAATGATACTGACAGTGAGGTGACTGACTGAGTATTAAAATGATACTCACCGTGAGGTGACTGACTGAGTATTAAGATGATGAATGACTGTGAGGAGACTGACTGAGTATTTAGATGATGACTGACTGTGAGGAGAGTGACTGACTATTAGGATGATGATTGACTATTAGAAGACTGACTGATTATTAAGATGATGAATGACTGTGCGGAGACTGACTGATTATTAAGATGATGAATGACTGTGAGGAGACTGACTGAGTATTTAGATGATGACTGACTGTGAGGAGACTGACTGAGTAGTAGGATGATGACTGACTGTGAGGAGACTGACTGATTATTAAGATGATGAATGACTGTGCGGAGACTGGCTGATTATTAAGATGATGAATGACTGTGCGGTGACTGACTGATTATTAAGATGATGACTGACTATGAGGAGACTGACTGAGTATTAGAATAATGACTGACCATGAGGAGACGGACTGAGTATTAAGATGATGAATGACTGTGTGGAGGGCTGAGTATTAAGATGATGAATGACTGTGATGAGACTGACTGAGTATTAAAATGATGACTGACTGTAAGGCTACTGACTGAGTATTAGGATGATTACTCACTGTGGGGAGACTGACTGAGTATTAAGATGATGAATGACTGTCTGAAGACTGATTGAGTATTAGAATAATGACTGATTGTGAGGAGACTGACTGAGTATTAGGATGATGACTGACTGTGAGAAGACTGACAGAATTAATAGAATGATGACAGAATGTGACGAGATTGACTGAGTATTAGAATAATGACTGACTGTGAGGAGACTCACTGAGTATTCCGATGATGAATGACTGTGAGGAATTTGACTGAGTATTAGGATGATGACTGAATGTGTGGAGACTGACTGAGCATTAAAATGATGACTGACTGTTAGGCTAGTGAATGAGTATTAGGATGATTATTGACTGTGAGGAGATTGACTGAGTATTAGGATAATGAAATACTGTAAGGAGACTGACTGAGCAAAAGGATGACGACCGACTGTGGGGAGACTGACTGAGTAGTAAGATGATGAATGACTGAGAGGAGACTGACTGAGTATTAGGATGATGATTGACTGTGAAGAGACTGACTGAGTATTAAGATGACGAATGACTGTGAGGAGACTGACTGAGTAGTAGGATGATGACTGACTGAGAGAAGAATGACTGATTATTAAGATGATGAATGACTGTGCGGAGACTGACTGATTATTAAGATGATGAATGACTGTGAGGCGACTGACTGAGTATTAGGATGATAACTGACTGTGAGGAGACTGACTGAGTATTAAGATGATGCATGACTGTGTGGAGACTGATTGAGTATTAGGATGATGACAGAATGTGAGGAGACTGACTGAGTATTTTAGAATAATGACTGACTGTGAGGAGACTGACTGAGAATTAGAATAATGACTGGCTGTGAGGAGACTGACTGAGTATTCTGATGATGAATGACTGTGAGGAAATTGACTGAGTATTAGGATGATGACTGAATGTGTGGAGACTGACTGAGTATTAGGGTAATGAATGACTGTAAGGAGACTGACTGAGCAAAAGGATAATGACTGACTGTGAGGAGACTGACTGAGTATTAGGATGATGATTGACTGTGAAGAGACTGACTGAGTATTAGGATGATGAATGACTGTGCGGAGATTGACTGATTATTAAGATGATGAATGACTGTCTGGAGGACTGAGTATTAAGATGATGAATGACTGTGAGGAGACTGACTGAGTATTAAGATGATGAATGACTGTGCGGAGACTGACTGGGTATTAGAATAATGACTGACTGTGAGGCGACTGACTGAGTATTAGGATGATGAGTGAATGTGAGGAGACTGACTGAGTATTAAGATGATAAATGACTGTGTGGAGACTGATTGAGTATTAAGATGATGACAGAATGTGAGGAGACTGACTGAGTAAAAGGATGATGACAGAATGTGAGGAGACTGACTGCGTATTTTAGAAAAATGGCTGACTGTGAGGAGACTGACTGAGCATTAAAATGATGACTGACTGTAAGGAGACTGACTGAGTATTAAGATGATGAATCACTGTGAGGCGACTGACTGAGTATTAAGATGATGACTGACTGGGAGGAGATTGACTGAGTATTAAAATGATGACTGACAGTGAGGGGACTGACTGAGTATTAACTTGATAACTGACTGTGAGGAGACTGACTGATTATTAAGATGATGACTGACTATGAGGAGACTGACTGAGTATTAAGATGATGAATGACTGTGTGGAGGAGTGAGTATTAAAATGATGACTGACTGTGAGGAGACTAACTGAGCATTACAATGATGACTGACTGTGAGGCGACTGACTGAGTATTAGGATGATGACTGACTGTGAGGAGACTGACTGAGTATTAGGATGATGAATGACTGTGAGGAATTTGACTGAGTATTAGGATAAGGAATGAATATGAGGAGACTGACTGAGTATTAGGATGATGACTGAATGTGTGGAGACTGACTGAGTATAATGAATGACTGTAAGGAGACTGACTGAGAAAAAGGATGATGACAGACTGTGAGGAGACTGACTGGGAATTAAGATGATGAATGACTATGAGGAGACTGACTGAGTATTAGGATGATGACTGACTGTGTGGAGACTGACTGAGTATGAGGAGGATGACTGACAGTGAGGGGACTGACTGAGTATTAACTTGATAACTGACTGTGAGGAGACTGACTGATTATTAAGATGATGACTGACTATGAGGATACTGACTGAGTATTAAGATGATGAATGACTGTGTGGAGGAGTGAGTATTAAAATGATGACTGACTGTGAGGAGACTAACTGAGCATTAAAATGATGACTGACTGTGAGGCGACTGACTGAGTATTAGGATGATGACTGACTGTGAGGAGACTGACTGATTATTAGGCTGATGACTGACTGTGTGGAGATTTACTGAGTATTAGGATGACGAGTGACTGTGAAGAGACTGACTGAGTATTAAGATGATGACTGCCTGTGAGGAGACTGAATGAGTATTTAGATGATGACTGACTGTGAGGAGACTGACTGAGTATTAGGATGATGCATGACTGTGTGGAGACTGATTGAGTATTAGGATGATGACTGACTGTGAGGAGACTGACTGAGTATTAGGATGATGACTGACTGTGAGGAGACTGCCTGAGTATTAGAATAATGACTGACTGTGAGGAGACTGACTGAGTATTCTGATGATGAATGATTGTGAGGAATTTGACTGAGTATTAGGATGATGACTGAATGTGTGGAGCCTGACTTAGTATTAGAATAATGAATGACTGTAAGGAGAGTGACTGAGCAAAAGGATAATGACCGACTGTGAGGAGACTGACTGAGTATTAAGATGATGAATGACTGAGAGGAGACTGACTGAGTATTAGGATGATAATTGACTGTGAAGAGACTGACTGAGTATTAGGATGATGAATGACTGTGCGGATATTGGCTGATTATTAAGATGATGAATGACTGTGCGGAGACTGACTGATTATTAAGATGATTAATAACTGTGCGGATACTGGCTGATTATTAAGATGATGAATGACTGAGAGGAGACTGACTGAGTATTAGGATAATGAATGAATGTGAGGAGACTGACTGAGTATTAGAATAATGACTGACAATGAGGAGACTGACTGAGTATTAAGATGATGAATGACTGTGAGGAGACTGACTGAGTATTAAAATGATGACTGACTGTGAGGCGACTGATTGAGTATTAGGATGATGAATGAATGTGAGTAGACTGACTGAGTATTTAGATGATGACTGAGTGTGTGGAGACTGATTTAGTATTAGGATGATGACAGAATGTGAGGAGACTGACTGCGTATTTTAGAATAATGACTGACTGTGAGGAGACTGACTGAGCATTAAAATGATGACTGACTGTGAGGAGACTGACTGAGTATTAAGATGATGAATGAATGTGAGGCGACTGACTGAGTATTAGGATGATGACTGACTGTGAGGAGACTGACTGTGTACTAAGATAATGAATGACTGTGAGGAGACTGACTGAGTATAAGGATGATGACTGACTGTGATGAGACTGGTTGATTATTAAGATGAATACTGACTGTGAGTAGACTGACTGAGTATTAGGATGATGACGGAATGTGAGGAGACTGACGGAGTATTTTAGAATAATGACTGACTGTGAGGAGACTGACTGAGTATTATGATGATGAATGACTGTGAGGAATTTGACTGAGTATTAGGATAAGGAATGAATATGAGGAGACTGACTGAGTATTAGGATGATGACTGAATGTGTGGAGACTGACTGAGTATTATGATGATGAATGACTGTGAGGAATTTGACTGAGTATTAGGATAAGGAATGAATATGAGGAGACTGACTGAGTATTAGGATGATGACTGAATGTGTGGAGACTGTCTGAGTATAATGAATGACTGTAAGGAGACTGACTGAGAAAAAGGATGATGACAGACTGTGAGGAGACTGACTGAGAATTAAGATGATGAATGACTATGAGGAGACTGACTGAGTATTAGGATGAGGACTGACTGTGTGGAGACTGACTGAGTATGAGGATGATGACTGACAGTGAGGGGACTGACTGAGTATTAACTTGATAACTGACTGTGACTACACTGACTTAGAATTAGGATGATGACAGAATGTGAGGGGACTGACTGAGTATTTTAGAATAATGACTGACTGTGAGGAGACTGCCTGAGTATTAGAATAATGACTGACTGTGAGGAGCCTGACTGAGTATTCTGATGATGAATGATTGTGAGGAGTTTGACTGAGTATTAGGATGATGACTGAATGTGTGGAGCCTGACTGAGTATTAGAATAATGAATGACTGTAAGGAGACTGACTGAGCAAAAGGATAATGACCGACTGTGAGGAGACTGACTGAGTATTAAGATGATGAATGACTGAGAGGAGACTGACTGAGTATTAGGATGATGATTGACTGTGAAGAGACTGACTGAGTATTAGGATGATGAAAGACTGTGCGGATATTGCTGATTATTAAGATGATGAATGACTGTGCGGAGACTGACTGATTATTAAGATGATGAATAACTGTGCGGATACTGACTGATTATTAAGATGATGAATGACTGAGAGGAGACTGACTGAGTATTAGGATAATGAATGAATGTGAGGAGACTGACTGAGTATAAGAATAATGACTGACTATGAGGAGACTGACTGAGTATTAAGATGATGAATGACTGTGAGGAGACTGACTGAGTATTAAAATGATGACTGACTGTGAGGCGACTGATTGAGTATTAGGATGATGTATGAATGTGAGTAGACTGACTGAGTATTTAGATGATGAATGAGTGTGTGGAGACTGATTTAGTATTAGGATAATGACAGAATGTGAGGAGACCGACTGCGTATTTTAGAATAATGACTGACTGTGAGGAGACTGAGTGAGCATTAAAATGATGACTGACTGTGAGGAGACTGACTGAGTATTAAGATGATGAATGAATGTTAGGCGACTGACTGAGTATTAGGATGATGACTGACTGTGAGGAGACTGACTGTGTACTAAGATGATGAATGACTGTGAGGAGACTGACTGAGTATAAGGATGATGACTGAATGTGAGGAGACTGGTTGATTATTAAGATGAATACTGACTGTGAGTAGACTGACTGAGTATTAGGATGATGACGGAATGTGAGGAGACTGACGGAGTATTTTAGAATAATGACTGACTGTGAGGAGACTGACTGAGTATTATGATGATGAATGACTGTGAGGAATTTGACTGAGTATTAGGATAAGGAATGAATATGAGGAGACTGACTGAGTATTAGGATGATGACTGAATGTGTGGAGACTGACTGAGTATTATGATGATGAATGACTGTGAGGAATTTGACTGAGTATTAGGATAAGGAATGAATATGAGGAGACTGACTGAGTATTAGGATGATGACTGAATGTGTGGAGACTGACTGAGTATAATGAATGACTGTAAGGAGACTGACTGAGAAAAAGGATGATGACAGACTGTGTGGAGACTGACTGAGTATGAGGATGATGACTGACAGTGAGGGGACTGACTGAGTATTAACTTGATAACTGACTGTGAGGAGACTGTCTGATTACTAAGATGATGACTGACTATGAGGAGACTGACTGAGTATTAAGATGATGAATGACTGTGTGGAGGAGTGAGTATTAAAATGATGACTGACTGTGAGGAGACTAACTGAGCATTAAAATGATGACTGACTGTGAGGCGACTGACTGAGTATTAGGATGATGACTGACTGTGAGGAGACTGACTGAGTATTAGGATGATGACTGACTGTGTGGAGATTTTCTGAGTATTAGGATGACGAGTGACTGTGAAGAGACTGACTGAGTATTAAGATGTTGACTGCCTGTGAGGAGACTGAATGAGTATTTAGATGATGACTGACTGTGAGGAGACTGACTGAGTAGTAGGATGATGACTGACTGTGCGGAGACTGACTGATTATTAAGATGGTGACAGAATGTGAGGAGACGGACTGAGCATTGAATTGATGACTGACTGTGAGGGCTTTGACTGAGTATTAAAATGATGACTGACTGTGAGGAGACTGACTGAGTATTAAGATGATGAATGAATGTGAGGCGACTGACTGAGTATTAGGATGATGACTGACTGTGAGGAGACTGACTGAGTATAAGGATGATGACTGACTGTGATGAGACTGGTTGATTATTAAGATGAATACTGACTGTGAGTAGACTGACTGAGTATTAGGATGATGACGGAATGTGAGGAGACTGAATGAGTATTTAGATGATGACTGCCTGTGAGGAGACTGAATGAGTATTTAGATGATGAATGAGTGTGTGGAGACTGATTTAGTATTAGGATGATGACAGAATGTGAGGAGACTGACTGCGTATTTTAGAATAATGACTGACTGTGAGGAGACTGACTGAGCATTAAAATGATGACTGACTGTGAGGAGACTGACTGAGTATTAAGATGATGAATGAATGTGAGGCGACTGACTGAGTATTAGGATGATGACTGACTGTGAGGAGACTGACTGAGTATAAGGATGATGACTGACTGTGATGAGACTGGTTGATTATTAAGATGAATACTGACTGGGAGTAGACTGACTGAGTATTAGGATGATGACGGAATGTGAGGAGACTGACGGAGTATTTTAGAATAATGACTGACTGTGAGGAGACTGACTGAGTATTATGATGATGAATGACTGTGAGGAATTTGACTGAGTATTAGGATAAGGAATGAATATGAGGAGACTGACTGAGTATTAGGATGATGACTGAATGTGTGGAGACTGACTGAGTATTATGATGATGAATGACTGTGAGGAATTTGACTGAGTATTAGGATAAGGAATGAATATGAGGAGACTGACTGAGTATTAGGATGATGACTGAATGTGTGGAGACTGACTGAATATAACGAATGACTGTAAGGAGACTGACTGAGAAAAAGGATGATGACAGACTGTGAGGAGACTGACTGAGAATTAAGATGATGAATGACTATGAGGAGACTGGCTGAGTATTAGGATGAGGACTGACTGTGTGGAGACTGACTGAGTATGAGGATGATGACTGACAGTGAGGGGACTGACTGAGTATTAACTTGATAACTGACTGTGACTACACTGACTGAGAATTAGGATGATGACAGAATGTGAGGGGACTGACTGAGTATTTTAGAATAATGACTGACTGTGAGGAGACTGCCTGAGTATTATGATGATGAATGACTGTGAGGAATTTGACTGAGTATTAGGATAAGGAATGAATATGAGGAGACTGACTGAGTATTAGGATGATGACTGAATGTGTGGAGACTGACTGAGTATAATGAATGACTGTAAGGAGACTGACTGAGAAAAAGGATGATGACAGACTGTGTGGAGACTGACTGAGTATGAGGATGATGACTGACAGTGAGGGGACTGACTGAGTATTAACTTGATAACTGACTGTGAGGAGACTGTCTGATTACTAAGATGATGACTGACTATGAGGAGACTGACTGAGTATTAAGATGATGAATGACTGTGTGGAGGAGTGAGTATTAAAATGATGACTGACTGTGAGGAGACTAACTGAGCATTAAAATGATGACTGACTGTGAGGCGACTGACTGAGTATTACGATGATGACTGACTGTGAGGAGACTGACTGAGTATTAGGATGATGACTGACTGTGTGGAGATTTTCTGAGTATTAGGATGACGAGTGACTGTGAAGAGACTGACTGAGTATTAAGATGTTGACTGCCTGTGAGGAGACTGAATGAGTATTTAGATGATGACTGACTGTGAGGAGACTGACTGAGTAGTAGGATGATGACTGACTGTGCGGAGACTGACTGATTATTAAGATGGTGACAGAATGTGAGGAGACGGACTGAGCATTGAATTGATGACTGACTGTGAGGGCTTTGACTGAGTATTAAAATGATGACTGACTGTGAGGAGACTGACTGAGTGTTAAGATGATGAATGAATGTGAGGCGACTGACTGAGTATTAGGATGATGACTGACTGTGAGGAGACTGACTGAGTATAAGGATGATGACTGACTGTGATGAGACTGGTTGATTATTAAGATGAATACTGACTGTGAGTAGACTGACTGAGTATTAGGATGATGACGGAATGTGAGGAGACTGAATGAGTATTTAGATGATGACTGCCTGTGAGGAGACTGAATGAGTATTTAGATGATGAATGAGTGTGTGGAGACTGATTTAGTATTAGGATGATGACAGAATGTGAGGAGACTGACTGCGTATTTTAGAATAATGACTGACTGTGAGGAGACTGACTGAGCATTAAAATGATGACTGACTGTGAGGAGACTGACTGAGTATTAAGATGATGAATGAATGTGAGGCGACTGACTGAGTATTAGGATGATGACTGACTGTGAGGAGACTGACTGAGTATAAGGATGATGACTGACTGTGATGAGACTGGTTGATTATTAAGATGAATACTGACTGTGAGTAGACTGACTGAGTATTAGGATGATGACGGAATGTGAGGAGACTGACGGAGTATTTTAGAATAATGACTGACTGTGAGGAGACTGACTGAGTATTATGATGATGAATGACTGTGAGGAATTTGACTGAGTATTAGGATAAGGAATGAATATGAGGAGACTGACTGAGTATTAGGATGATGACTGAATGTGTGGAGACTGACTGAGTATTATGATGATGAATGACTGTGAGGAATTTGACTGAGTATTAGGATAAGGAATGAATATGAGGAGACTGACTGAGTATTAGGATGATGACTGAATGTGTGGAGACTGACTGAGTATAATGAATGACTGTAAGGAGACTGACTGAGAAAAAGGATGATGACAGACTGTGAGGAGACTGACTGAGAATTAAGATGATGAATGACTATGAGGAGACTGGCTGAGTATTAGGATGAGGACTGACTGTGTGGAGACTGACTGAGTATGAGGATGATGACTGACAGTGAGGGGACTGACTGAGTATTAACTTGATAACTGACTGTGACTACACTGACTGAGAATTAGGATGATGACAGAATGTGAGGGGACTGACTGAGTATTTTAGAATAATGACTGACTGTGAGGAGACTGCCTGAGTATTAGAATAATGACTGACTGTGAGGAGCCTGACTGAGTATTCTGATGATGAATGATTGTGAGGAGTTTGACTGAGTATTAGGATGATGACTGAATGTGTGGAGCCTGACTGAGTATTAGAATAATGAATGACTGTAAGGAGACTGACTGAGCAAAAGGATAATGACCGACTGTGAGGAGACTGACTGAGTATTAAGATGATGAATGACTGAGAGGAGACTGACTGAGTATTAGGATGATGATTGACTGTGAAGAGACTGACTGAGTATTAGGATGATGAAAGACTGTGCGGATATTGGCTGATTATTAAGATGATGAATGACTGTGCGGAGACTGACTGATTATTAAGATGATGAATAACTGTGCGGATACTGGCTGATTATTAAGATGATGAATGACTGAGAGGAGACTGACTGAGTATTAGGATAATGAATGAATGTGAGGAGACTGACTGAGTATAAGAATAATGACTGACTATGAGGAGACTGACTGAGTATTAAGATGATGAATGACTGTGAGGAGACTGACTGAGTATTAAAATGATGACTGACTGTGAGGCGACTGATTGAGTATTAGGATGATGTATGAATGTGAGTAGACTGACTGAGTATTTAGATGATGAATGAGTGTGTGGAGACTGATTTAGTATTAGGATAATGACAGAATGTGAGGAGACCGACTGCGTATTTTAGAATAATGACTGACTGTGAGGAGACTGACTGAGCATTAAAATGATGACTGACTGTGAGGAGACTGACTGAGTATTAAGATGATGAATGAATGTTAGGCGACTGACTGAGTATTAGGATGATGACTGACTGTGAGGAGACTGACTGTGTACTAAGATGATGAATGACTGTGAGGAGACTGACTGAGTATAAGGATGATGACTGAATGTGAGGAGACTGGTTGATTATTAAGATGAATACTGACTGTGAGTAGACTGACTGAGTATTAGGATGATGACGGAATGTGAGGAGACTGACGGAGTATTTTAGAATAATGACTGACTGTGAGGAGACTGACTGAGTATTATGATGATGAATGACTGTGAGGAATTTGACTGAGTATTAGGATAAGGAATGAATATGAGGAGACTGACTGAGTATTAGGATGATGACTGAATGTGTGGAGACTGACTGAGTATTATGATGATGAATGACTGTGAGGAATTTGACTGAGTATTAGGATAAGGAATGAATATGAGGAGACTGACTGAGTATTAGGATGATGACTGAATGTGTGGAGACTGACTGAGTATAATGAATGACTGTAAGGAGACTGACTGAGAAAAAGGATGATGACAGACTGTGTGGAGACTGACTGAGTATGAGGATGATGGCTGACAGTGAGGGGACTGACTGAGTATTAACTTGGTAACTGACTGTGAGGAGACTGACTGATTACTAAGATGATGACTGACTATGAGGAGACTGACTGAGTATTAAGATGATGAATGACTGTGTGGAGGAGTGAGTATTAAAATGATGACTGACTGTGAGGAGACTAACTGAGCATTAAAATGATGACTGACTGTGAGGCGACTGACTGAGTATTAGGATGATGACTGACTGTGAGGAGACTGACTGAGTATTAGGATGATGACTGACTGTGTGGAGATTTTCTGAGTATTAGGATGACGAGTGACTGTGAAGAGACTGACTGAGTATTAAGATGTTGACTGCCTGTGAGGAGACTGAATGAGTATTTAGATGATGACTGACTGTGAGGAGACTGACTGAGTAGTAGGATGATGACTGACTGTGCGGAGACTGACTGATTATTAAGATGGTGACAGAATGTGAGGAGACGGACTGAGCATTAAATTGATGACTGACTGTGAGGGCTTTGACTGAGTATTAGGATAATTAATGAATGTGAGGAGACTGACTGAGTACAAAGACGATGACTGACTGTGAGGAGACTGACTGAGTATTAGGATGATGCATGACTGTGTGGAGACTGATTGAGTATTAGGATGATGACAGAATGTGAGGGGACTGACTGAGTATTTTAGAATAATGACTGACTGTGAGGAGACTGCCTGAGTATTAGAATAATGACTGACTGTGAGGAGCCTGACTGAGTATTCTGATGATGAATGATTGTGAGGAATTTGACTGAGTATTAGGATGATGACTGAATGTGTGGAGCCTGACTGAGTATTAGAATAATGAATGACTGTAAGGAGAGTGACTGAGCAAAAGGATAATGACCGACTGTGAGGAGACTGACTGAGTATTAAGATGATGAATGACTGAGAGGAGACTGACTGAGTATTAGGATGATGAATGACTGTGCGGATATTGGCTGATTATTAAGATGATGAATGGCTGTGCGGAGACTGACTGATTATTAAGATGATGAATAACTGTGCGGATACTGGCTGATTATTAAGATGATGAATGACTGAGAGGAGACTGACTGAGTATTAGGATAATGAATGAATGTGAGGAGACTGACTGAGTATTAGAATAATGACTGACTATGAGGAGACTGACTGAGTATTAAGATGATGAATGACTGTGAGGAGACTGACTGAGTATTAAAATGATGACTGACTGTGAGGCGACTGATTGAGTATTAGGATGATGAATGAATGTGAGTAGACTGACTGAGTATTTAGATGATGAATGAGTGTGTGGAGACTGATTTAGTATTAGGATGATGACAGAATGTGAGGAGACTGACTGCGTATTTTAGAATAATGACTGACTGTGAGGAGACTGACTGAGCATTAAAATGATGACTGACTGTGAGGAGACTGACTGAGTATTAAGATGATGAATGAATGTGAGGCGACTGACTGAGTATTAGGATGATGACTGACTGTGAGGAGACTGACTGAGTATTAGGATGATGAAAGACTGTGAGGAGACTGACTGAGTATAAGGATGATGACTGAATGTGAGGAGACTGGTTGATTATTAAGATGAATACTGACTGTGAGTAGACTGACTGAGTATTAGGATGATGACGGAATGTGAGGAGACTGACGGAGTATTTTAGAATAATGACTGACTGTGAGGAGACTGACTGAGTATTATGATGATGAATGACTGTGAGGAATTTGACTGAGTATTAGGATAAGGAATGAATATGAGGAGACTGACTGAGTATTAGGATGATGACTGAATGTGTGGAGACTGACTGAGTATTATGATGATGAATGACTGTGAGGAATTTGACTGAGTATTAGGATAAGGAATGAATATGAGGAGACTGACTGAGTATTAGGATGATGACTGAATGTGTGGAGACTGACTGAGTATAATGAATGACTGTAAGGAGACTGACTGAGAAAAAGGATGATGACAGACTGTGTGGAGACTGACTGAGTATGAGGATGATGACTGACAGTGAGGGGACTGACTGAGTATTAACTTGATAACTGACTGTGAGGAGACTGACTGATTACTAAGATGATGACTGACTATGAGGAGACTGACTGAGTATTAAGATGATGAATGACTGTGTGGAGGAGTGAGTATTAAAATGATGACTGACTGTGAGGAGACTAACTGAGCATTAAAATGATGACTGACTGTGAGGCGACTGACTGAGTATTAGGATGATGACTGACTGTGAGGAGACTGACTGAGTATTAGGATGATGACTGACTGTGTGGAGATTTTCTGAGTATTAGGATGACGAGTGACTGTGAAGAGACTGACTGAGTATTAAGATGTTGACTGCCTGTGAGGAGACTGACTGATTATTAAGATGGTGACAGAATGTGAGGAGACGGACTGAGCATTGAATTGATGACTGACTGTGAGGGCTTTGACTGAGTATTAGGATAATGAATGAATGTGAGGAGACTGACTGAGTACAAAGACGATGACTGACTGTGAGGAGACTGACTGAGTATTAGGATGATGCATGACTGTGTGGAGACTGATTGAGTATTAGGATGATGACAGAATGTGAGGGGACTGACTGAGTATTTTAGAATAATGACTGACTGTGAGGAGACTGCCTGAGTATTAGAATAATGACTGACAGTGAGGAGCCTGACTGAGTATTCTGATGATGAATGATTGTGAGGAATTTGACTGAGTATTAGGATGATGACTGAATGTGTGGAGCCTGACTGAGTATTAGAATAATGAATGACTGTAAGGAGAGTGACTGAGCAAAAGGATAATGACCGACTGTGAGGAGACTGACTGAGTATTAAGATGATGAATGACTGAGAGGAGACTGACTGAGTATTAGGATGATGATTGACTGTGAAGAGACTGACTGAGTATTAGGATGATGAATGACTGTGCGGATATTGGCTGATTATTAAGATGATGAATGACTGTGCGGAGACTGACTGATTATTAAGATGATGAATAACTGTGCGGATACTGGCTGATTATTAAGATGATGAATGACTGAGAGGAGACTGACTGAGTATTAGGATAATGAATGAATGTGAGGAGACGGACTGAGTATTAGAATAATGACTGACTATGAGGAGACTGACTGAGTATTAAGATGATGAATGACTGTGAGGAGACTGACTGAGTATTAAAATGATGACTGACTGTGAGGCGACTGACTGAGTATTAGGATGATGAATGAATGTGAGTAGACTGACTGAGTATTTAGATGATGAATGAGTGTGTGAAGACTGATTTAGTATTAGGATGATGACAGAATGTGAGGAGACTGACTGCGTATTTTAGAATAATGACTGACTGTGAGGAGACTGACTGAGCATTAAAATGATGACTGACTGTGAGGAGACTGACTGAGTATTAAGATGATGAATGAATGTGAGGCGACTGACTGAGTATTAGGATGATGATATTCTGTGAAGAGACTGACTGAGTATTAGGATGATGAATGACTGTGCGGATATTGGCTGATTATTAAGATGATGAATGACTGTGCGGAGACTGACTGATTATTAAGATGATGAATAACTGTGCGGATACTGGCTGATTATTAAGATGATGAATGACTGAGAGGAGACTGACTGAGTATTAGGATAATGAATGAATGTGAGGAGACTGACTGAGTATTAGAATAATGACTGACTATGAGGAGACTGACTGAGTATTAAGATGATGAATGACTGTGAGGAGACTGACTGAGTATTAAAATGATGACTGACTGTGAGGCGACTGACTGAGTATTAGTATGATGAATGAATGTGAGTAGACTGACTGAGTATTTAGATGATGAATGAGTGTGTGGAGACTGATTTAGTATTAGGATGATGACAGAATGTGAGGAGACTGACTGCGTATTTTAGAATAATGACTGACTGTGAGGAGACTGACTGAGTATTAAGATGATGAATGAATGTGAGGCGACTGACTGAGTATTAGGATGATGACTGACTGTGAGGAGACTGACTGTGTACTAAGATGATGAATGACTGTGAGGAGACTGACTGAGTATTAGGATGATGACAGAATGTGAGGAGACTGACGGAGTATTTTAGAATAATGACTGACTGTGAGGAGACTGACTGAGTATTATGATGATGAATGACTGTGAGGAATTTGACTGAGTATTAGGATAAGGAATGAATATGAGGAGACTGACTGAGTATTAGGATGGTGACTGAATGTGTGGAGACTGACTGAGTTTTATGATGATGAATGACTGTGAGGAATTTGACTGAGTATTAGGATAAGGAATGAATATGAGGAGACTGACTGAGTATTAGGATGATGACTGAATGTGTGGAGACTGACTGAGTATAATGAATGACTGTAAGGAGACTGACTGAGAAAAAGGATGATGACAGACTGTGAGGAGACTGACTGAGAATTAAGATGATGAATGACTATGAGGAGACTGACTGAGTATTAGGATGATGACTGACTATGTGGAGACTGACTGAGTATGAGGATGATGACTGACAGTGAGGGGACTGACTGAGTATTAACTTGATAACTGACTGTGAGGAGACTGACTGATTATTAAGATGATGACTGACTATGAGGAGACTGACTGAGTATTAAGATGATGGATGACTGTGTGGAGGAGTGAGTATTAAAATGATGACTGACTGTGAGGAGACTAACTGAGCATTAAAATGATGACTGACTGTGAGGCGACTGACTGAGTATTAGGATGATGACTGACTGTGAGGAGACTGACTGAGTATTAAGATGATGAATGAGTGTGTGGAGGAGTGAGCATTAAAATGATGACTGACTGTGAGGAGACTAACTGAGCATTAAAATGATGACTGACTGTGAGGCGACTAACTGAGTATTAGGATGATGACAGACTGTGAGGAGACTGACTGAGAATTAAGATGATGAATGACTATGAGGAGACTGACTGAGTTTTAGGATGATGACTGACTATGTGGAGACTGACTGAGTATGAGGATGATGACTGACAGTGAGGGGACTGACTGAGTATTAACTTGATAACTGACTGTGAGCAGACTGACTGATTATTAAGATGATGACTGACTATGAGGAGACTGACTGAGTATTAAGATGATGAATGCCTGTGTGGAGACTGATTGAGTATTAGGATGATGAAGGACTGTTAGGAGACTGACTTAGTATTAAGATGATGACAGAATGTGAGGAGAATGACTGAGTTTTAGAATAATGACTGACTCTGAGGAGAATGATTATTAGGATGTTGAATGACTGTGAGGGATTTGACTGAGTATTAGGATAATGAATGAATGTGAGGAGACTGCCTGAGTATTAGAATAATGACTGACTGTGAGGAGACTGTCTGAGTATTAGCATGATGAATGACTGTGAGGAGACTGACTGAGTATTAGCATGATGAATGACTGTGAGGAATTTGACTGAGTATTAGAATAATGACTGCCTGTGAGGAGACTGAATGAGTATTTAGATGATGACTGACTGTGAGGAAACTGACTGAGTAGTAGGATGATGACTGACTGTGCGAAGACTGACTGATTATTAAGATGATGACAGAATGTGAGGAGACGGACTGAGTATTAAATTGATGACTGACTGTGAGGGGTTTGACTGAGTATTAGGATAATGAATGAATGTGAGGAGACTGACTGAGTATAAAGACGATGACTGATTGTGAGGAGACTGACTGAGTATTAGGATGATGAATGACTGTGAGAAGACTGGCTGAGTATTTCAAGATGATGACAGAATGTGAGGAGGCTGACTGAGTATTAGAATAATGACTGACAGTAAGGGGACTGACTGTGTATTAAATTGATGACGGACTGTGTGGAGACTGACTGATTATTAGGAATATGAATGAATGTGAGGAGACTGACTGAGTATTAGGATGATGACTGACTGTGAGGAGACCGAATGAGTATTAAATTGATGACTGACTGTGAGAAGACTGACTGAGTATTAGGATGATGACTGACTGTGAGGGGACTGACTGTGTATTAAGATGATGAATGACTGTGAGGAGACTGACTGAGTATGATGATGATGACTGACAGTGAGGGGACTGACTGAGTATTAAATTGATAACTGACTGTGAGGATACTGACTGAGTATTAGGATGATGTCTGACTGTGAGGAGACTGACTGAGTATTAAGATGATGAATGACTGTGTGCAGACTGACTGAGTATTAAGTTGATGAATGACTTGAGGAGACTGACTGAGTATTAGGATGATGACTGACTGTGAGGAGACTGACTGAGTATTAGGATGATGAATGACTGTGAGGTGACTGACTTAGTATTAAGATGATGACAGAATGTGAGGAGAGTGACTGAGTATTAGAATAATGACAGAGTGTGAGGAGACTGACTCAGTATTAGGATGATGACTGACTGTGAGTAGACTGACTGAGTATTAGGATGATGAATGACTGTGAGGAATTTGACTGAGTATTAGGAATATGAATGAATATGAGGAGACAGACTGAGTATTAGGAGGATGACTCACTGTGAGGAGACTGACTGAGTATTAGGATAATGAATGAATGTGAGGAGACTGACTGAGTATTAGGATGATGACTGACTGAGGTGACTGGCTGAGTATCAGGATGATGACTGACAGTGAGCAGACTGACTGAGTATTAGGATAATGACTGACTGTGAGGAGACCGGCTGAGTATTAGGATGATGACTGACTGTGAGCAGACTGGCTGAGTATTAGGATAATGACTGTCTGTGAGGAGACTGACCGGGTATTAGGATGGTGAATGAATGAGAGGAGACTGACTGAGTATTAGGATAATGAATGACTGTGAGGAGACTGACTGAGTACTAGGATGATGAATGACTGTGAGGAGACTGACTGAGTATTAGGATGATGAATGACTGTGAGGAGATTGACTGAGTATTAGGATGATGAATGACTGTGAGGAGACTGGCTGAGTATTAGGATGATGACTGACTTTGAGGAGACTGACTGAGTATTAGAATAATGAATGACTGTGAGGAGACTGACTGAGTATTATGATGATGAATGAATGAGAGGAGACTGGCTGAGTATTAGGATGATGAATGACTGTGAGGAGACTGGCTGAGTATTAGGATGATGAATGAATGAGAGGAGACTGACTGAGTATTAGGATAATTAATGGCTGTGAGCAGACTGACTGAGTATTATGATGATGAATGAATGTGAGGAGACTGACTGAGTACTAGGATGATGAATGACTGTGAAGGAGACTGGCTGAGTATTATGATGATGAATGAATGAGAGGAGACTGACTGAGTATTAAGATGATGAATGAATGAGAGGAGACTGGCTGAGTATTAAGTTGATGACAGAATGTGAGGAGAATGACTGAGTATTAGAATAATGACTGACTGTGAGGAGAATGATTATTAGGATGATGAATGACTGTGAGGGATTTGACTGAGTATTAGGATAATGAATGAATGTGAGGAGACTGACTGAGTATAAAGATGATGACTGACTGTGAGGAGACTGACTGAGTATAAAGATGATGACTGACTGTGAGGAGACTGACTGAGTATTAGGATGATGAATGAATGAGAGGAGACTGACTGAGTATTAGGATACTGAATGGCTGTGAGCAGACTGACTGAGTATTATGATGATGAATGAATGTGAGGAGACTGACTGAGTATTAGGATAATGAATGACTGTGAGGAGACTGGCTGAGTATCAGGATGATGACTGACTGTGAGCAGACTGGCTGAGTATTAGGATGATGACTGACTGTGAGCAGACTGGCTGAGTCTTAGGATAATGACTGTCTGTGAGGAGACTGACCGGGTATTAGGATGATGTATGAATGTGAGTAGACTGACTGAGTATTTAGATGATGAATGAGTGTGTGGAGACTGATTTAGTATTAGGATAATGACAGAATGTGAGGAGACCGACTGCGTATTTTAGAATAATGACTGACTGTGAGGAGACTGAGTGAGCATTAAAATGATGACTGACTGTGAGGAGACTGACTGAGTATTAAGATGATGAATGAATGTTAGGCGACTGACTGAGTATTAGGATGATGACTGACTGTGAGGAGACTGACTGTGTACTAAGATGATGAATGACTGTGAGGAGACTGACTGAGTATAAGGATGATGACTGAATGTGAGGAGACTGGTTGATTATTAAGATGAATACTGACTGTGAGTAGACTGACTGAGTATTAGGATGATGACGGAATGTGAGGAGACTGACGGAGTATTTTAGAATAATGACTGACTGTGAGGAGACTGACTGAGTATTATGATGATGAATGACTGTGAGGAATTTGACTGAGTATTAGGATAAGTAATGAATATGAGGAGACTGACTGAGTATTAGGATGATGACTGAATGTGTGGAGACTGACTGAGTATTATGATGATGAATGACTGTGAGGAATTTGACTGAGTATTAGGATAAGGAATGAATATGAGGAGACTGACAGAGTATTAGGATGATGACTGAATGTGTGGAGACTGACTGAGTATAATGAATGACTGTAAGGAGACTGACTGAGAAAAAGGATGATGACAGACTGTGTGGAGACTGACTGAGTATGAGGATGATGACTGACAGTGAGGGGACTGACTGAGTATTAACTTGATAACTGACTGTGAGGAGACTGACTGATTACTAAGATGATGACTGACTATGAGGAGACTGACTGAGTATTAAGATGATGAATGACTGTGTGGAGGAGTGAGTATTAAAATGATGACTGACTGTGAGGAGACTAACTGAGCATTAAAATGATGACTGACTGTGAGGCGACTGACTGAGTATTAGGATGATGACTGACTGTGAGGAGACTGACTGAGTATTAGGATGATGACTGACTGTGTGGAGATTTTCTGAGTATTAGGATGACGAGTGACTGTGAAGAGACTGACTGAGTATTAAGATGTTGACTGCCTGTGAGGAGACTGAATGAGTATTTAGATGATGACTGACTGTGAGGAGACTGACTGAGTAGTAGGATGATGACTGACTGTGCGGAGACTGACTGATTATTAAGATGGTGACAGAATGTGAGGAGACGGACTGAGCATTGAATTGATGACTGACTGTGAGGGCTTTGACTGAGTATTAGGATAATGAATGAATGTGAGGAGACTGACTGAGTACAAAGACGATGACTGACTGTGAGGAGACTGACTGAGTATTAGGATGATGCATGACTGTGTGGAGACTGATTGAGTATTAGGATGATGACAGAATGTGAGGGGACTGACTGAGTATTTTAGAATAATGACTGACTGTGAGGAGACTGCCTGAGTATTAGAATAATGACTGACAGTGAGGAGCCTGACTGAGTATTCTGATGATGAATGATTGTGAGGAATTTGACTGAGTATTAGGATGATGACTGAATGTGTGGAGCCTGACTGAGTATTAGAATAATGAATGACTGTAAGGAGAGTGACTGAGCAAAAGGATAATGACCGACTGTGAGGAGACTGACTGAGTATTAAGATGATGAATGACTGAGAGGAGACTGACTGAGTATTAGGATGATGATTGACTGTGAAGAGACTGACTGAGTATTAGGATGATGAATGACTGTGCGGATATTGGCTGATTATTAAGATGATGAATGACTGTGCGGAGACTGACTGATTATTAAGATGATGAATAACTGTGCGGATACTGGCTGATTATTAAGATGATGAATGACTGAGAGGAGACTGACTGAGTATTAGGATAATGAATGAATGTGAGGAGACGGACTGAGTATTAGAATAATGACTGACTATGAGGAGACTGACTGAGTATTAAGATGATGAATGACTGTGAGGAGACTGACTGAGTATTAAAATGATGACTGACTGTGAGGCGACTGACTGAGTATTAGGATGATGAATGAATGTGAGTAGACTGACTGAGTATTTAGATGATGAATGAGTGTGTGGAGACTGATTTAGTATTAGGATGATGACAGAATGTGAGGAGACTGACTGCGTATTTTAGAATAATGACTGACTGTGAGGAGACTGACTGAGCATTAAAATGATGACTGACTGTGAGGAGACTGACTGAGTATTAAGATGATGAATGAATGTGAGGCGACTGACTGAGTATTAGGATGATGATATTCTGTGAAGAGACTGACTGAGTATTAGGATGATGAATGACTGTGCGGATATTGGCTGATTATTAAGATGATGAATGACTGTGCGGAGACTGACTGATTATTAAGATGATGAATAACTGTGCGGATACTGGCTGATTATTAAGATGATGAATGACTGAGAGGAGACTGACTGAGTATTAGGATAATGAATGAATGTGAGGAGACTGACTGAGTATTAGAATAATGACTGACTATGAGGAGACTGACTGAGTATTAAGATGATGAATGACTGTGAGGAGACTGACTGAGTATTAAAATGATGACTGACTGTGAGGCGACTGACTGAGTATTAGTATGATGAATGAATGTGAGTAGACTGACTGAGTATTTAGATGATGAATGAGTGTGTGGAGACTGATTTAGTATTAGGATGATGACAGAATGTGAGGAGACTGACTGCGTATTTTAGAATAATGACTGACTGTGAGGAGACTGACTGAGTATTAAGATGATGAATGAATGTGAGGCAGACTGACTGAGTATTAGGATGATGACTGAATGTGAGGAGACTGACTGTGTACTAAGATGATGAATGACTGTGAGGAGACTGACTGAGTATTAGGATGATGACAGAATGTGAGGAGACTGACGGAGTATTTTAGAATAATGACTGACTGTGAGGAGACTGACTGAGTATTATGATGATGAATGACTGTGAGGAATTTGACTGAGTATTAGGATAAGGAATGAATATGAGGAGACTGACTGAGTATTAGGATAATGAATGACTGTGAGGAGACTGACTGAGTACTAGGATGATGAATGACTGTGAGGAGACTGACTGAGTATTCGGATAATGAATGACTGTGAGGAGATTGACTGAGTATTAGGATGATGAATGACTGTGAGGAGACTGACTGAGTATGATGATGATGACTGACAGTGAGGGGACTGACTGAGTATTAAATTGATAACTGACTGTGAGGATACTGACTGAGTATTAGGATGATGTCTGACTGTGAGGAGACTGACTGAGTATTAAGATGATGAATGACTGTGTGCAGACTGACTGAGTATTAAGTTGATGAATGACTTGAGGAGACTGACTGAGTATTAGGATGATGACTGACTGTGAGGAGACTGACTGAGTATTAGGATGATGAATGACTGTGAGGTGACTGACTTAGTATTAAGATGATGACAGAATGTGAGGAGAGTGACTGAGTATTAGAATAATGACAGAGTGTGAGGAGACTGACTCAGTATTAGGATGATGACTGACTGTGAGTAGACTGACTGAGTATTAGGATGATGAATGACTGTGAGGAATTTGACTGAGTATTAGGAATATGAATGAATATGAGGAGACAGACTGAGTATTAGGAGGATGACTCACTGTGAGGAGACTGACTGAGTATTAGGATAATGAATGAATGTGAGGAGACTGACTGAGTATTAGGATGATGACTGACTGAGGCGACTGGCTGAGTATCAGGATGATGAATGAATGAGAGGAGACTGACTGAGTATTAGGATAATGACTGACTGTGAGGAGACTGACTGAGTATTAGGATGATGACTGACTGTGAGCAGACTGGCTGAGTATTAGGATAATGACTGTCTGTGAGGAGACTGACCGGGTATTAGGATGGTGAATGAATGAGAGGAGACTGACTGAGTATTAGGATAATGAATGACTGTGAGGAGACTGGCTGAGTACTATGATGATGAATGAATGTGAGGAGACTGACTGAGTATTATGATGATGAATGAATGTGAGGAGACTGGCTGAGTATCAGGATGATGAATGAATGTGAGGAGACTGGCTGCGTATTATGATGATGAATGAATGTGAGGAGACTGACTGAGTATTAGGATAATGAATGACTGTGAGGAGACTGACTGAGTATTATGATGATGAATGAATGAGAGGAGACTGGCTGAGTATTAGGATGATGAATGACTGTGAGGAGACTGGCTGAGTATTAGGATGATGAATGAATGAGAGGAGACTGACTGAGTATTAGGATAATTAATGGCTGTGAGCAGACTGACTGAGTATTATGATGATGAATGAATGTGAGGAGACTGACTGAGTACTAGGATGATGAATGACTGTGAAGGAGACTGGCTGAGTATTATGATGATGAATGAATGAGAGGAGACTGACTGAGTATTAAGATGATGAATGAATGAGAGCAGACTGGCTGAGTATTAAGATGATGACAGAATGTGAGGAGAATGACTGAGTATTAGAATAATGACTGACTGTGAGGAGAATGATTATTAGGATGATGAATGACTGTGAGGGATTTGACTGAGTATTAGGATAATGAATGAATGTGAGGAGACTGACTGAGTATAAAGATGATGACTGACTGTGAGGAGACTGACTGAGTATAAAGATGATGACTGACTGTGAGGAGACTGACTGAGTATTAGGATGATGAATGAATGAGAGGAGACTGACTGAGTATTAGGATACTGAATGGCTGTGAGCAGACTGACTGAGTATTATGATGATGAATGAATGTGAGGAGACTGACTGAGTATTAGGATAATGAATGACTGTGAGGAGACTGGCTGAGTATCAGGATGATGACTGACTGTGAGCAGACTGGCTGAGTATTAGGATGATGACTGACTGTGAGCAGACTGGCTGAGTCTTAGGATAATGACTGTCTGTGAGGAGACTGACCGGGTATTAGGATGGTGAATGAATGAGAGGAGACTGACTGAGTATTAGGATAATGAATGACTGTGAGGAGACTGACTGAGTACTAGGATGATGAATGACTGTGAGGAGACTGACTGAGTATTAGGATAATGAATGACTGTGAGGAGATTGACTGAGTATTAGGATGATGAATGACTGTGAGGAGACTGGCTGAGTATTAGGATGATGACTGACTTTGAGGAGACTGACTGAGTATTAGAATAATGAATGACTGTGAGGAGACTGACTGAGTATTATGATGATGAATGAATGTGAGGAGACTGACTGAGTACTAGGATGATGAATGACTGTGAAGGAGACTGGCTGAGTATTATGATGATGAATGAATGAGAGGAGACTGCCTGAGTATTAGGATGATGAATGACTGTGAGGAGACTGGCTGAGTATTAGGATGATGAATGAATGAGAGGAGACTGACTGAGTATTAGGATAATTAATGGCTGTGAGCAGACTGACTGAGTATTATGATGATGAATGGCTGTGAGGAGACTGGCTGAGTATCAGGATGATGACTGACTGTGAGCAGACTGACTGAGTATTAGGATAATGACTGACTGTGAGGAGACTGGCTGAGTATTAGGATGATGACTGACTGTGAGCAGACTGGCTGAGTATTAGGATAATGACTGTCTGTGAGGAGACTGACCGGGTATTAGGATGGTGAATGAATGAGAGGAGACTGACTGAGTATTAGGATAATGAATGACTGTGAGGAGACTGACTGAGTACTAGGATGATGAATGACTGTGAGGAGACTGACTGAGTATTAGGATAATGAATGACTGTGAGGAGATTGACTGAGTATTAGGATGATGAATGACTGTGAAGGAGACTGGCTGAGTATTATGATGATGAATGAATGAGAGGAGACTGACTGAGTATTAAGATGATGAATGAATGAGAGGAGACTGGCTGAGTATTAAGATGATGAATGAATGAGAGGAGACTGACTGAGTATTAAGATGATGAATGAATGAGAGGAGACTGGCTGAGTATTAAGATGATGAATGAATGATGGGAGACTGACTGAGTATTAGGATGATGAATGACTGTGAGGAGACTGGCTGAGTCTTAGGATAATGAATGGCTGTGAGGAGACTGACTGAGTATTATGATGATGAATGAATGTGAGGAGACTGACTGAGTATTAGGATGATGAATGACTCTGAAGGAGACTGACTGAGTATTAGGATGATGAATGACTGTGAGGAGACTGTCTGAGTATTAGGATGATGATTGACTGTGAAGAGACTGGCTGAGTATTAGGATGATGAATGAATGAATGAGAGGAGACTGACTGAGTATTAGGATGATGAATGAAT
The DNA here is from genome assembly GCA_034401795.1 of Chaetoderma sp. LZ-2023a. Lineage (NCBI taxonomy): Eukaryota > Metazoa > Mollusca > Caudofoveata > Chaetodermatida > Chaetodermatidae > Chaetoderma > Chaetoderma sp. LZ-2023a. The sequence continues at coordinate 116,411,212 of CM067371.1, forward strand.
GAGAGGAGACTGACTGAGTATTAGGATAATGAATGACTGTGAGGAGACTGACTGAGTATTAGGATGTTGAATGACTGTGAGGAGACTGGCTGAGTATTAGGATGATGAATGAATGAGAGGAGACTGACTGAGTATTAGGATGATGAATGAATGAGAGGAGACTGACTGAGTATTATGATGATGAATGAATGTGAGGAGACTGACTGAGTACTAGGATAATGAATGACTGTGAGGAGACTGACTGAGTATTAGGATGATGAATGTCTGTGAGGAGACTGGCTGAGTACTATGATGATGAATGAATGTGAGGAGACTGACTGAGTATTATGATAATGAATGACTGTGAGGAGACTGACTGAGTATTATGATGATGAATGAATGTGAGGAGACTGGCTGAGTATTAGGATGATGAATGAATGTGAGGAGACTGGCTGAGTATTATGATGATGAATGAATGTGAGGAGACTGACTGAGTATTAGGATAATGAATGACTGTGAGGAGACTGACTGAGTATTGGGATAATGAATGACTGTGAGGAGACTGGCTGAGTATTGGGATAATGAATGACTGTATGAGACTGACTGAGTATTAGGATAATGAATGACTGTGAGGAGACTGACTGAGTATTATGATGATGAATGAATGTAACAACCTGTTCTGTTGGGTTCCAGTCAGGGTCACCTTCCTCGTACATGTGGTAGATATCTCGCATAGCACTCTGTCTGTTGATGAACTCGTTACGATTAAATCTAAATTCATTATTCGTTGTTTTGTCCAGCATTTTTACCCACAGCTAAAGTAAAGAAATATACACCTCATGAATTACTGATAGATAATAATTAATTTCATTCGTACATTGAACACCTGCTTTAGCACAGACATAGACTAAATCTCTTAACCCTTTAATGGCTAAATTTGGTCAGAAAATCAAGATATTCGTTTACTGGATGTGCATTTGCAGGTAAGGAGAAGACTATTTTGATAATTTGTCACTTGAATAACTGGATTGGTTACCGAGCCAGTCATTCTAGTGGTAAATTTTCAAAAAGAAATAGTCTTCTCCTGGCATGGAAATTGACATTCCTAAGCTCACTGCAGAGGCAGGTCTTGGCTGTCTTCGTCGCGAAAAGGGTTAAGTATATGCTATTTGGGAATGGGCTTCCTTGACGTTCTTCTTGTGCAATGGTTAATAAAAAATCGTTTTACAAATTAAGAAAGAGCAAGATTTCTTATCACACAACTATATATCGCCATTATGCTCAGCTAAAATAATGTCAATCACACAACTATATATCGCCATTATGCTCAGCTAAAATAATGTCAATCACACAACTATATATCGCCATTATGCTCAGCTAAAATAATGTCAATCACACAACTATATACCGCCATTATGCTCAGCTCAAATAATGTCAATCACACAACTATATATCGCCATTATTATCAGTCCAAATAATGTCAATCACACAACTATATATCACCATTATGTCAGCTAAAATAATGTCAATCACACAACTATACATCGCCATTATGCCCAGCTAAAATAATGTCAATCACACAACTATATATCGCCATTATGCCCAGCTAAAATAATGCCAATCACACAACTATATATCGCCATTATAACCAGCTAAAATAATGTCAATCACACAACTATATATCACCATTATGCCCAGCTAAAGTAATGTCAATCACACAACTATATATCGCCATTATGCCCAGCTAAAATAATGTCAATCACACAACTATATATCGCGATTATGACCAGCTAAAATAATGTCAATCACACAACTATATATGACCATTATGCCCAGCTAAAATGATGTCAATCTTCAGCCATACCTAGATATTAAGGGGGACTACGTTCTATCACTCAAGTGTATAACGTCATATTTAATTACGTCGCATGTTGGCTGACATCACAATGTTAATGACATATTTTACCTTCGTCACGAAGCTTGACACGTCCGTTAAATGTGCGAATTGTATATATTTTATGAATCTACAATTTAACAAACAGTCTTGATTATTTTGAAAATTTTTTGACTGGGAGCTGACAGACCCAAGAAAATTAGTTTTAAAATATTCAACAGCTCACGTCTATCAATAACTTGAAATCGTGATTTTGCTAATTCAGGGTTCAAAGTATGTTAATCAAATACACGCAAAGTGTGGGCGGAGCTTAGCTAGAAATAGGCGGAACATAGCTAGAAATGTATCCATCTATTAGTGAAAGTGGTATTACCATATAAGCGTCTTAGTTCATGATAATGATCATAGAGAACGTCTTCATACGACTCAGTATTTTAACTTGGTATACATTTTGGCGACATCAGAAATAACTATTCATGAGTCTTATTATGACTGGCAATGATTGACACACCTCGGTGTTTATAGTGAACACGATTATCTTGATAGTCCACTAGCCAACTATCGATATACGGCCAAAATAAGCTGCAGGATGTTGAACTCTACCATGGCGAAGACAGCCAAACCCGGCCTCTGTAGTGAACTTGAGGAATGTCCATTTGTAGGCCAAGAGACCACTATTTCTGAAAATTTGCCACTGAAATGGCTGGCTCGATAACTCGGTAAATTTTCAAAAATAGTATTCTCTTGGGCTGCAAATGGACATTCAATAAGTAGATAACGTGATTAATTCATTCTAGAGTAATTCAAGCTTCGCTTTTTCGCAAAAACAGCAAGGTACAGATTTTATCTTATAATACCTCGGTTCTGCCTTCTTTCTGACCACGTGCCAAAGCGGACAACAAACAGATCTCAAACTCGGTCGGCTTATTCAGTTCTACTGCGATTGCGCACGCATCCTGTACCAACGGAAGTACTGAGAGTACTTCCTGTTCCAAAATAGAGTCCTCTGTTTAAAAATGGATATAAATAAATCATATGTATTATATAATGGATCTCGATATTGGTATTTCCATGATGGTGTAATGGGTGGTGGTGGTGTTGGTAGTGGTGGCGGTGGCGGTGGCTTGCCGGCGGAGGCGGCGGTGGCAGCTGAGTGCGCGTGCGTGCGCATGCGAGCGGGCGAGGTTGTCTACATAGTGTAGATATTTTTGTTCTTGCGAGGACCTCTATAAATTCAGACATCTGAAGATTTACCCGTCGGTAAATAAAGATTGCTAATAATAATATTATTTTTAGTTAATCCGGTCTGGAGCTAGAAACTGCCATGAGTTATGGGGTTTAGTGTATAAAGAGAGTTGTATTACTAGCGTATTATTCATGTGTTGCCATTATCAAGATGAACACCTTCCAATTCTAACAAATAAGCTACGCTCTCTTCTTAAACGTCATATAATCCTTTCACTGTCACGCCTATCGAAACTATCTTTAGGCAGGTTAATTTAGAGGGAAAGAGAAGGCTGTTTTTGAAAGTTTATAAAAAGGATGTCTCGCTCGTTTCTGCTATTGTTTTGGATATGTTTTACCTAATTTATCGGTTTACTGTAGAAAAAAGAGTTGTATTATTCACGTGTTGCCATTATCAAGATGAACTCCGTCCAATTCTGACAAATGATCTACACTCTATTCTTAATCATGTTAATCCCTTCATTATCACGCCTAGCAAAACTATCTTTAGGCAGGTCAATGGACCTTTCCAGTTTATCCATCCACCATATGACGTTATATGACGTCATAATGAACTACGTGACCTGTAGAATGACGTCATAATACTTACGTAATGAATGGCTAGTTTTAGTCCATAGGCAGCAACAGCGCCCAGTCAAATTAGTTTCAAAATATTCAACAGTTTACATGTATAGTTTTCTTGAAACTGATAGTCAGGGAGCTCAGGGATCGATGGGTGGAGCTTGGCGAGGGATGGGCATGGCAACAGTGCAAGAGAATGTTATTTGTGAAAGTTTATTATAGGCATATCTTGCCCGTTAATAAAACCATCAATTTCAGTAATAGAATTCTAAATATCGTTTTTTCATGACGTGCATATGGACATCTATACAGATAAAGGATGTAAATTTTCATAATTAATCGTAACTACTAAAGGATTCGTCCTTTGCATTCAAATACAAAAGAGGCACTGTTGCATTTACCAAATATTACATTATGCTGAATGCGGTGAAACTGATAGGCAAATTACTTTCAGGTATGTAAGCCTACTATTTGCGTATATGATTTCAATGAAATTGTGATTCTGTTTTTTAAGGGTAGAATTTCTAATTTCAAGCGAGATTTTCACACCAGATTCGTAGTCCTTACAGAATTTTACATTTGCAGGTATCAAGGAGCATTAAATCTGGTGAGAACCGATTGAGTGATGTTACCTGTACATTTCAATAATTTTTTATAGGTTAATTTATTCATGGGAAAACTACAAAATATAACACATGGTAGCAGATGTCGAGTTAATAAATATACTGGTAAATGGTATCTCGGATGCATTATCACTAATGGTATCGTGGGAATTCCTACGTATTTTCCTAAGCTTTCCAGATCATTCTATAGATTCCTTCAGTCTTACTCAGTTTCAAAAGGGCTTTCTTTTCATTCAAACCTATTCCTTGTCAAGGTGGCTGCATCAATGTAGTTTGTGGATTTGAGCAGTACAGTCACGAGTAGCTGTATGTCATGGTGCAGATCGATTGACATGCATTATGTTCTAGAATATCTGGATTTGGAATTAACTAGGACCTGTAGGAGAAATGTTATTTCTGATGTGTTGCTTCCTGATTACACTATCTCATGGTCAAAGCGAGGAGCACTAATGCCATTCAAGTTAACGTCCTATAGGCGAGGTACATTAGACTCGAATGATTGTCATAGTGTGACTATGTCTCTGAATCGTCAGACAACCGACAGCTCTCATGTATAGGATCAGTCTTGTTAAAAATTAATGATGGGCACTTAAGCCCTCGTGCATAGTTTCGGACGTGTTTCATATTAATAATAGACATTTAAACTCGAGGCTATAGCACATTGAACCGTAGTTATAAGTTATATTTGCAATGTAGTTGAAATTATACATTTAACGATTTTTACATCTTAAGAAATAGTGTGTTGAATATTTTTAAACCAACTAATTTGACTGGAAGCTGTTGCTACCTATTGCAGCAATATGTTTCGCTCAAATTAGTTTCGAAATATTCAACAAATCATCTGTTTAGTTATCTTGAAATTTATGTTTAAAGAATTCCGCGTTCAAACTGGTAGTATTCCATGATTAAATTTGCATTTTCTAAATTTCATATTTCAAAATTAGAGTTTTTATCAATTTTAATATTAAATCGCCTTACCATTTGTCATGTCAAGACCTGAATGCTTGGCGATTTCCTTTTGTGCCAGCTCATAAGTAATGTTCTGTGGCGTTTGCTTTTCCTTCTTTAGCTTGGCCGCATCACCAGGATTGTAATACACAAACAGATTTCGTGGATCAAATGCAACCCTAATAATACAATTGTCAATCAAGCATTGTAAATACAGGTGAAACATGAGATGGCGATCAAGCAGGCCATGGCACGTCAACTCTCGTAACAACAGGGAGCTATTATAAGTAGGAGACATTTCACATAGTTCATTTTGGATCGTCAATGCACACTGCACACATGCTAGTGTGCGAAAGCGAAGCTAAGGACGTGACTACGCACAATGAATCATAACTTTTGTCTATTCGCCAACAATGTACATGCACTGGTAAATATAGTATAAGACATTGGACAAACCCCAGGTCTTTGTCACTACAACTCTGATAGGTGTAATAAAACATAGTCTAGAAATACTAAAGAAATATCTCATACCTAATGAAACATGGAATTAGATTCATGCGCTTATTATTATTTTAATAGAAGCTGTTTGCTGCTGTTCCATATTAGGTGCTGCAAAATCTTAACAAAATCTATTTCGGCAATGCTTTACTCATATTTCCCTATCATTCTTGATTCTCTACCTGTCCAGATGATGCAGCTTTTGTTGTTCTTTAATCTCTTGACCATTTATTAGGATTTTACCGTCTTTGTGAGAAATAGACACGACCCCTTTGTCATTCTGCACAATCGCGTGCTCCTTAGCTATGCTGTAAAACATAAATACATAAGCAAAACATGTAAGAAAGATAGAAAGAACGAACGAAAGAATTTGGCAAATACTATTTGGCTGTGCACACGAGTAGGAAAAGAAAATATGTTGATACCAAGCATTTCTGGTGAATGTGATTATGTGTATGAAATCTGAAGTATTGTTGTAGTACGAAGTCTGAAGTATGATTGTAGTATGAAGTCTGAAGTATTGTTGTGTATGAAGTCTGAAATATTGTTGTAGTATGAAGTCTGAGGTATTGTTGTAGTATGAAATCTGAAGTATTGTTGTAGTATGAAGTCTGAAGTATTGTTGTTTATGAAGTCTGAAATATTGTTGTAGTATGAAGTCTGAAGTATTGTTGTAGTATGATGTCTGAAGTATTGTTGTAGTACGAAGTCTGAAGTATGATTGTAGTAGGAGTCTCAAGTATTGTTGTAGTAGGAAGTCTGAAGTATTGTTGTAGTATGAAGTCTGAAGTATTGTTGTAGTATGAAGTCTGAAGTATTGTTGTAGTATGAAGTCTGAAACATTGTTGTAGTATGAAGTCTGAGGTATTGTTGTAGTATGAAGTCTGAAGTATTGTTGTGTATGAAGTCTGAAATATTGTTGTAGTATGAAGTCTGAAGTATTGTTGTAGTATGAAGTCTGAAGTATTGTTGTAGTATGAAGTCTGAAGTATGATTGTAGTAGGAGTCTCAAGTATTGTTGTAGTACGAAGTCTGAAGTATGATTGTAGTAGGAGTCTCAAGTATTGTTGTAGTAGGATGTCTGAAGTATTGTTGTAGTATGAAGTCTGAAATAGTGTTGTAGTATGAAGTCTGAAGTATTGTTGTAGTATGAAGTCTGAAGTATTGTTGTAGTATGAAGTCTGAAGTATGATTGTGGTAGGAGTCTCAAGTATTGTTGTAGTACGAAGTCTGAAGTATGATTGTAGTAGGAGTCTCAAGTATTGTTGTAGTAGGAAGTCTGAGGTATTGTTGTAATATGAAGTCTGAAGTATTGTTGTAGTATGAAGTCTGAAGTATTGTTGTAGTATGAAGTCTGAAGTATTGTTGTAGTATGAAGTTTGAAGTATGATTGTAGTAGGAGTCTCAAGTATTGTTGTAGCACGAAGTCTGAAGTATGATTGTAGTAGGAGTCTCAAGTATTGTTGTAGTAGGATGTCTGAAGTATTGTTGTAGTATGAAGTCTGAAGTATTGTTGTGTATGAAGTCTCAAGTATTGTTGTGTATGACGTCTGAAGTATTGTTGTAGTATGAAGTCTGCAGTATTGTTGTAGTATGAAGTCTGAAGTATTGTTGTAGTATGAAATCTAAAGTAGTGTTGTGTATGAAGTTTGAAGTACTGTTATGTATGAGGTCTGAAGTATTATTGTGTGTGATGTCTGACGTATTTTTGTGTATGGGGTCTGAAGTATTGTTGTATTATGAAGACTGAAGTATTGTTGTAGTCTGAAGTCTGAAGTATTGTTGTAATCATGGGATAAGTATACAGTGTATTGAATGTTTCTATTACATTAATAATAATAATAATAATAATAATAATAATAATAATGATAATAATAATAATAATAATAATAATAATAATAATAATAATAATAATAATAATCTCACCCAGGACCATTTAGTATGATGTCTGGCTTTGGAGATGCTTTGTTATTTCCAACAACCGATTTCCCTGCAATAGAAAAAGCAATCAACTATTTCAATTCAATTCAATTTATTCACACCCAGACTTAGTACAAGTGTATGGGGAATTTCAGATTTAGCCAAGTCATAACAATATATTATCATGTAAAGGAATTTGATGATTTTCCGTGGAGACTAAACATCTGAAAAAACAGAAACAATGCCATCACGAAATTAAATGAAATATGCTATCCATTCCATCGACGGTCAGAGTGAACTACCTGAAATAAAGTACTACATGCAGTCAAGAACGTGTTTAAAGTTTAATTGACAAATCTCATGGCAATAGAGGAATCCAATGTGTCAGTCAGGTATATGACGTCATAATCAAATAAGTTACAGTTAGGCTGACGTCACAATTATAATGCGCCATGAATTGTGCGTCAAAGTCCGTCAGGGACTCTTAATAGTCCGTTATGTGTACGAATTGTACGTCTTTACTACTTAATAACCATTCTGTTAAATATTTTGAAACTAATTTAACTGGGCGCTGTTGCTTCTATATGCAGCAACAGCACCCAGTCACCTTAGTTTCAAAATATTCAACATCTTAGATGCATAGTTTTCTGAAATTTGAGTTTCGAAGAGTTCAGGATTCCATCGATCCCAACACAAGAAAGAGTGGGCGGAGCTTAGCTAGATGTGGGTGTGGCATAGCTAAACGTGGATTCCTCAATTAACCTAGTAAAAGTGCATCAATAGACCTTTCCATTTTTTAGCTATGCCCCGCCCATCACTAGCTAAGCTCCACCCACACCTCGCCGTGTTTGGATTGATCGATCCCCGAATGCCCTAGCTATCAATTTCCTGAAAAATATACAGGGAAGCTGTTGAATATTTTGTAACTAATTAGACTGGGTGCTGTTGCTGCCATAGGCAGCAACAGCGCCCAGTCAAATTAGTTTCAAAATATTCAACAGAATATTTATTAAATAGTAAAAGCAAACAATTTGCACAACAGCCCATAGACCGTCATCAAATATGCGTTCGTGACGTACTTATCGACGTCATTCATGACGTCATTCATTATGATGTCATTGTACGTCATATGATGGGTGGGTACCCTGGAAAGGTGAATTCCATATTGAAGTCTCCATTTTTCGAATCTGCAGAAAATGTGTTACAGGTCAGCTAAATATAAAACCTGAATAATGCAATATTGAACTAGAATCAATTTATTATCAAATAATAATATCACGGGCAGTTATTAGAGTCTATATCAACTAATAATGTCATGATGAATGGAGCAAAGGTGTCGTAGATAAACTGTAATGCGCTACAGACCACAGACTAAATAAGATAAATCCAAATTTATATATTATATGAGTGTAAAAACTACCTTAAGACGGAATTTTTGGCTACAACAACTCCCAGATAAACTAGTTGAACTTATTGACGAGTTTATCCACATTGCATATTAATGTTTTAAAGATCAAGCCCCTGTGTATAGCAATACCGATATATGCATTAGAGAGAGGAACCGTAACCCCTCGTGTGTCAGCAGCGACTCAAAAAGCGCTCAAAATTCTACTTTTATCAATTAATCCTTTCATTTGTCAAGATTTTAAAAGAAAATTCAAATATTTGCTCAGTGAATGACCATAAATTTACCGCTGGAATTTAGGAAAATACTTTTTTAAGCGTTGGTCTTTTGACCGGCTTGGCTATTATAGGAGTAATCGTCTAGGGAATCTAAATTTGTGCTTAATCATGCAGTGTCCATTTGTACGCCAAGAGAAGACTATTTTTGAAAATTTACCACTAGAATGACTGGCTCGGTAACCGAGCCAGTCACTCCAGTGATAAATTTTCAAAAAAGTCTTCTCTTAACCTGTAGATAGACACACCTCAAGATTACTGCAGAGGCAGTGTTACCATTATAACGGCACGTTGACACAAGAGGGGTTAAATACTAATAGACTATGATCTGTACACGTAATCAGCGCTGTCAGACAACTGCGCACCAGCCTGAATTACGATGATGGTAATTCGCTATGGCATGTGTGTTCTAGTAACAGGCTATTTATTGAGCCACGTGTTTCCTCTGGCAGCAGGTATCCACGAAGAGGGCGTACATCCTTTAAGAGGTGTAACTAGGGTGTCCCCTTTCCAAGTGGCCTAAAGGTGCATATCCACACCAAAATGCTTGAAAATAAAATTGTTAAAATTGTATACTTCTAGAGACTTAAATTGTGTTACTTAATGCGATGAAACGGAATAAATCTTACCAAATGATGATTTATTTCGTTCCCTATAGATTAATATAATCTTTTAGACTTGAAGTTGAATTAGGGACTCGTGTTTCTAATTCAAGAATCAACATATGTTAAAAATTTATTTCATTTCATTGCATTGCGGTACACAATTTAAGCGTCTAAAAGTAGATAATTCTAACAATGTTCTTTTAAAGACAATTTGATGTGAATATGCACATTTGAATGAGGCATTTTGACTGATCTCTATTCTACTTTATGACACTGCGTAATTTACGCCCTCTTCTTGAATACCGGCCCTGGGGTTGCTGTATCATTGTTCAATAAAGCAGATGCATGTAGATCAGCTTGCTTTAGTGAACAATCACCTTGTACACCAAGATATGTATTCGCACCTAACACAGATCTTAAGATGCATAGTCTTAGTGACCTCACCTATTTTCGCCACGTGATAGATTTTATTTGTGAGGGCAGGATCCTCATTCAGGTTGCCGAAATGTGGATGTGTATGGCGGTCATCTCTCTCCTGAGTCTCCATGTCGAGCATTACCTGAGAATACATGATATCAACACATCGTAGTCCACAAAATATGTAGGCTTAACCGCCTGACGGCTCCAAGCCTCCCGGCAATAATGTAAATTGGTAATAAGTCTGGACCTCTTGAATATTTTGAAAACAATTTCACTAAAAGATGTTGGTGGCTTAGCAATATTGAAAAAGCAAAGGTTTTACCAATGTCACAGTGACCTTGAACTTTTGACCCAAGGTCATCATGTGGTGCCCTATCATTATATGGAAGCATTATCCAAGTTTGAGTCCAGTACGATTAACCAAAGTTGAGATATGAATTGCTGAGTTGAGCCAAAGTCTAAAGTGTTAAAGTTTTTATCAAGGTCGCAATGGCATTGATCAATGACCTTTTGACCACCACGTCGTTGCCTAATGTCGGGTCATTATAAGGAAACATGAGTCCAAGTTTGGATCGAGTATGATTAACCCTACCTGAGATACAAACAGAAAAGCTGAGCTAAACGCAATTTGGACGAAGGCGACGCCGCCGCCACCGCCACCAACGCCGCCGCCGCCAACAACGCCGCCGCCGCTAACAATTCCGCCGCCGCCGGACGACGTAAATGTATCGCAATAGCTCGCTTTACTTCGTAAAGTATAACAAAAAATTGATATTCAAATACAGGTTCATCGTGTAATAGGCCTACTGATGATAATAATAGTGGTGAGTCTGTAGTGCATACCTTTATTGCCTTCTGGTCATTTTCCAGTCGTTGTTGCCAAGCTAGATTAATATCTTCCATCTCCTTCTTATAGCGCCGGATCTGAAACATTCATAAATATTATTACATAGCCAGGTTAACAGAGATATCAAATATCTTTGATTTGAAATGACATGAATGAGCATATAGAAAGATGCGTTCAATCTATCATATGCCTGAGATTTTTGTAAGATCGTCATTTTTGTCTCCAGTATTCTATCAACCGCTATAATGATTGGCAGCCCTTTTGTTTATTTGTTTATTAATAGTATACATGCGTTGAGATGGTTAATGCATTCCTACTTTAATGTTTAAGAACATTCCTCGATACACGCATCACTGTGTCTTTCACTGAATTATAAAGTGTACAATCTGACCCAGTCTGCCAATTGGTCTGAGACTAATTTAAGAGCATTAACATTACATAACACACATTGCGTCATTGACTGTGTCACTGCTGCAAGCCACCGCCCAATGGAGGAATCCGGTCTTAGCTATGCCCCGCCCACCTCTAGCTAAGCTCCACCCACACTTCACCGTGCTGGGATTGATCGATCCCTAAATGCCCTGACTATCGGTTTCCTGAAAACTGTACAGTTAAGCTGTTGAATATTTTGCAACAAATTTGACTGGGTGCTGTTGCTCAAAAGGATATTTATTAAATAGTAAAGACATACAATTCGTACACCAACGCTTAGTCTGTCTTCAACTATGCATTCGTGATGTACTTATCTACGTCATTCACGACGTCATAATGACGTCATTAATTATGATGTCGTTATACACGTCACGTAGTTGATTATGACGTCATATGACGGATGGATAAAATGGAAAGGTTCATTATCTCAACGGGCAATAATTCTGGAAAAACTGAATGATTTGAAAACAATTTGAATGAGTCATTAATTATGATGTCGTTATACACGTCACGTAGTTGATTATGACGTCATATGACGGATGGATAAAATGGAAAGGTTCATTATCTCAACGGGCAATAATTCTGGAAAAACTGAATGATTTGAAAACAATTTGAATGAAAGTTCAAATTTGAATGAAAGACATTCAGTTAAATTGTGTTCAAAATATTCAGCATATCCAGAGCTGAACCCCATGGAATATGTAGTCTGCGGAGAGTCTGCAACCAGACAGTTAAGATCCCAGAGAGCAGCTAAAATACCTCCTATATACAGAATAATAGCTACTCAGTATAATAATTACGCCGTTCTGGGCATCGGCATCGGGTTATGCTGTCTAAACAGTTTTCGCGTCAATCTGTCTATATGTACCACGCCTTCAATACCTAACTAACACATTATCATGGAATTAAATGTAACCAGACATGAGAAACACTTCCACTAACCTCTTCTTCTTGGACCTTCTTGAGTTCCTGAATATCTGCAATATATAATATATCAATAATATATAGTATTATATATCATATTGTCATGGCAACCTATAGGTGTAAAATATACAAAATAATAACTTCTATGCAACTGGGATGAAACCATATACAGTCTATATACTCTTAAAATGGGTAAATTAATTTGATTAAAACGATGAGTGTTTTGCATGTCTTAAAAACAAATAAGAAATAAATAATAAAATGTTATTGAAACGGTTTATCCATCCGTTCATCATCTGACGTCATATGACGTCATACTCAACTAAGTGACGTGTAGGATGACGTCATAATTAATTATAGCATGAATGACTCAATTTAGTCCGTCATTAACGCTTAATAGTCTGACACGTTGTACGAATTGTATGTCTTTATCATTTAATAAACATTCTGTTGAATATTGGCAGCAACAACACCCAGTCAAATTAGTTTCAAACTATTTTACAGCTTACTGTATAGTTTTTCTAGAAATTGATAGTCAGGGTGTTCAGGAATCGAGTGATCCCAACACGAGCGAAGTGTGAGTGGAGCTTAGCTAGAAATGGGCGGGGTATAGCTAAAACTGGCAAGATCCATTATTACCCGCTTCAGTGTATCCCATCTGCTTCCCCATCTTCTCCTCATTCAGTTCCTTAAGGAGCTTCTCTTTCTCTGCCAGTAAGCCTTTGATCAGGGTATCAGTAGCAGACTCATTCACCTCTGCTGTGTTTCTGATCGATTTGGCTTGGTCCGCTAAATAATAATAATAATAATAATAATAATAATAATAATAATAATAATAATAATAATAATAATAAGCAACGACGACGACGACGACGACGACGACGACTTAATTAATTGTAAGTTTAGGTCGCCATGGTCGGCGTGGCCATCGTCGTCGGCGGCGGCGTTGTCATTGTTGTTGTTATGATTAAGTTGTTGTTTAAGTTGTTGTTGTTGTTGTTTAAGTTGTTGTTGTTGTTTAAGTTGATGTTGTTGTTGTTGTTGTTGTTGTTGTTGTTGCTGCTGTTGTTGTTGTTGTTGTTTACGATTATACATACCATATCTAAGCGTTGACTTTGTCTGCTCATAATGTTCACTTGAAGGACTGATGGCTGCTACCTGTGAAGGAATGGTGTTTGAGAATGTAAAGCGGAGTTTGACGTCATGAGATCCAGATGTGGAACAAGTTAATTGTTTAATACTCAAAATAGAGGATCCAGTTTTAGCTATGCCCCGCCCATCTTTATCTAAGCTCCACTCACGCTTAGGCCATGTTGGGATAACTCGGTCCCTTAGCTCCCTGACTACCAATTTCCAGAAAACTATACCGGTAAGCAGATGAATATTTTGAAACTAATTTGACTGGGTGCTGTTGCTGCCCATGGCAGCAATAGCGCCTAGTCAAATTAGTTTTAAGCGTTCGTGACACTTAGCTACATCATCCATGACGTGCCCCCAAAAATAGGTTGCTAACGCCGGCTGGTAGTGAGGGTGAGCTCTCCTTATCTACAAAATGCCCCAGTGATACGTGTCGTATATAGCCTCTGGCAACTTAGCTCTTACTACTGACCTTCCCGCGGTGGGGCTGTTTTAACCAACAGTGGAGGTGCAACAGGCGATTATCTGGCGCCTCAAAACCAGACTTCTCTGGGTGGATGGAACTCATTAGCCATGGTAGGCAATCCATCTAGTGGAAGGTAAACACTGATTCAAATTATCAGGGCGGTGTAACCCTGTCAGATCCTCGATGGTGAAGTCGAAGATATTGGGCTGTACCTTCTAATAAATCACAGTACCACGCACATAACGCTGTATGAATACACTTGGAGACAGAATTGATACAAATGGGGCTAGCCCTGTGGGGATCCACCGGGAGGATTCAGCTCCGGGCTCCATGCCGCGAATGAACCCGCCCTCGGCTAACAACAGCGATAGAAGAAAGTTTGTACGAGAGCTTTACAGACCCGCAGAAAACAGCGATGTTTGTCTCAAAAGCTAAACTCCAGGTGTAAGAGAGTGAACAAAGAAGAAGATCCATGACGTGGTTAATTATGACGTCATCCTGCACGTCACGCAGTTTATTGCGACAACATATGATGGATGGATAAACTGGAATCCTCCATTGATGAATCCGACCGGTCAGTCAAAGATATGACGTACTAATCAATTACGTCACATGTAGCGTGACGTCACAGCCATAATTGACATAAAGACTGCTATGAGCCAGGAATAGTCCGTCAGTTGTATAAATTGTATGTATTTACCAATTAAACATTTTGTTGAATATTTTGAAACTAATTTAGCTGGGATCTTTTGCTGCCATAGACAACAACAGTCACCAGTTAGATTTGTTTCAAAATATTCAACAGGTTAGCTGTATAGGTATCATGAAATTGGGATTCTGATACTTCAGAGTTCAAAGTACATACATCGATCTGAAGACGCACAAAGTGTGGGCGGGGATTAGCTAGACATGGGTGCTTCTATTGACTGTTCTCTGATGCGCGTCTCATCAGAATTCAATATAGGCCTATATAAATCGATCTCAACAAGCGCAAAGCAGGGTCTAGCTAGAGATGGGCGGGGTTTAGCTAGAGATGGGTGGGGTTTGGCTAAAAGTGGATTCGTCCATTGGTTAGGGGAGGAGAGATTGTCTTACACAGAATGTCAGCTTGTATATCCAGAGAGGAATGTTAGGTAAATCTACCATGGAACTGAATAGAATCGCTCAATAGGGTAGGCATTCCAGTGGTATTGTCTTTTAACTAACAAATCAACATTTTTCCAGCACATTGCAAAAGCTAATTGTGTCGGGCTGATTCTCAAATAACATAGACATTATCCGATACCTACCATGATTGTCTTACTGTTTCCTCCCAAAGCATTCTTGAGGATCTTTGTCAGCTTGGAGTTACGAACATCTGAAACAGAATGCTACTATTACGTTTATGATCAGATCCAGGTTATTCTGTAATCAGAACGTACAGGGCAAGTCTCATGCAGAAATTAAACAGGTGAACATGTGAGTTTAGTTTTGTACCGTGAAATCTGTATGTTAGCGGTGAACAATGGAAAAATGACGGAACAGTAAAGCATGGCTTAAACATGTCTTGTGTATAACCAGAAATATCACCTAAAGATGAAGAGACATTTAATCACAATCGGATGCGATTATTCAGTTAATTCTCAATTCTGATGTATTTCATAATTTCATTCTTCGTTGATGGATAAAGTAGCCAGATAGGTGTATAAATCGGTGACTTACTTGGCTGCCCAGTTTTCTTAGCAGCAGCCTTGATTACGAGTCCAAGCATGAGAAGTGACTTGTTGATATTTTTGCTCTCTTCGAACCGGTGCCCGGTAGCTTGGGTTTGCTTGGCTTGTTCACTGGAACGAAACATAAAGACATGCTTAGAGAACATGTAAATATGAAAGTGCAACATAACAGCAATAACGTAATCAGACAAATGCAAGTATATATGTAGATGACATAGATATATTTAGTACTACCCTGTGAATTAGAATACGCACAGTGATACAGTCAACCCCGTCTAGAGGAGGCACTTGTATTTGGGGCCAACTGATACCAAGAATTGATGCTGATAAAGGTCCACACAATTTTTAAGGAGCTGCCATCATTGGAATCAGAGCCTAGATGCTATAGAGCGATCCTTCAATAGCTATGTCACGCCCATTTCTGGATAAGCTCCGTCATATTGATTGTGATGTCAGCAAACATGTGACGTATTTGATTATGACGTCAGCTACTTGAGTGACAGATCAAATCCCTCAACTGTAATTTTCAAAGGGTTGCATTAAGTCAGCCCGCCCACCCCACCCCACTCGCTTTAGGGATCACTTTGTACTGGTCTATGGCATGTCCGATATAGACAGGTTTTACTGTTGCAATCAGCAGAAAGAACATCACTTATTTTTCTGATTAATGAAGTTCGATATCTGTACCATGTTTTTATGTCAAATGTGATTCATAGCAAATTTCGGCACACCAAAGGATGTGAATGAGCATACCTACGTGTATGTAATTATTATAGACAGTTTGTAAACGCTACTACAACATTAATAGCCTACCTCTAGTAAAGCTCTACTTCGGAAAGATGTGGAATATTTTTTGTATGAATATAAGACAGTATGTATTGACTTGGCGATAATTCTCATTTCTATACCAATATTACCATTCCTTCATTTTGACAAAGACATTATTTCGTACACTAATGTCTCAGAGCATGTAGGCCAATGACATATTGCATGGAGGAAGCCCGTTTCGGCTATTCCCCGTCCATCTCCACCTATACTCCACCTACCCTTTGTCCGTGTCGGGATCGATCGATCCCTGAACTGCCTAACTATCAATTGCCAGAAGACTACACATGTAACCTGTTGATTATTTTGAAACCAATTTTATTGGGTGCTGTTGCTGCCTATGCCAGCAACAACGCCCAGTTAAATTAGTTTCGAAATATTCACCAATATGTTTAATAAATAATAGACATGTAATATAATTCGTACCACAACGCTTTTGTCCGTCATCAATTAATCATTCGTGACCAACTTAGCTACGTCGTTCATGACGTAATTGATTATGTCGTCATCCTATACGTCACATTGATGATTATGGTGTCATATGAGTGTTGGATGAACTAGAATGCTGCATTCTCATATTAGTGCGTTCATGTGAGCGCACTGGCGAGCACATTGTTATCACTATGGCCAGCGATGTAGATTGTTCTCTCTCTCTCTTCTACAATAACATAGGCAGGAGGACAGAGGGATTCCTTCTGGCTATGTTATTGTATTATGTAGGCATTCAATGATATGGAAACCCACAGCTAATGTTAGAATAAAGAATTACATCTGATGCGATCAATGAGGAAAATGTGATTTAGAACTCATTTGGCTTGTTAATTATTATGACCAGCAGTAGTAGCGACAGTGGTAGCGGCAGTAGTAGTAGTAGTAGTAGTAGTAGTAGTAGTAGTAGTAGTAGCAGCAGCAGCAGCAGCAGCAGTAGTAGTAGTAGTAGTAGTAGTAGTAGTAGTAGTAGTAGTAGTAGTAGTAGTAGTAGTAGTAGTAGCAGCAGCAGCAGCAGCAGCAGTAGTAGTAGTAGTAGTAATAGTAGTAGTAGTAGTAGTAGTAGTAGTAGTAGTAGTAGTAGTAGCAGCAGCAGCAGCAGCAGTAGTAGTAGTAGTAGTAGTAGTAGTAGTAGTAGTAGTAGTAGTAGTAGTAGTAGTAGTAGTAGTAGTAGTAGTAGTAGTAGTAGTAGTAGTAGCAGCAGCAGCAGCAGCAGTAGTAGTAGTAGTAGTAGTAATAGTAGTAGTAGTAGTAGTAGTAGTAGTAGTAGTAGTAGTAGTAGTAGTAGTAGTAGTAGTAGTAGTAGTAGTAGTAGTAGTAGCAGCAGCAGCAGCAGCAGCAGCAGCAGCAGTAGTAGTAGTAGTAGTAGTAGTAGTAGTAGTAGTAGTAGTAGTAGTAGTAGTAGTAGTAGTAGTAGTAGTAGTAGTAGTAGTAGTAGTAGTAGTAGTAGTAGTAGTAGTAGTAGTAGTAGCAGTAGTATCAGTAGCAGCAGTATCAGGAGCATGTGGTTCTGGGGGAGACACTTACCTTCCAGCCAAATCCACTAGGTTAATCTTGGCCATCTTAGTAATATTTTCCTTAATTCTTCTCTGTGCCAGTTGAACAGTAACAATTGTGTGAGCGCGGCTATAAAAGAATCATATTCATTGCTTCTCTTATAATGGACTGAGTATTGTTATGCATTGCTAACGAGCTATGTAATAACTGCAATGTACCGTTCCATTTTAGCCATGCCCCGCCCATCCCTAGTTAAGCTCCACCCACACCTCGCTCGTGTTGGGATCTATCGTTCCCTGAACTTTTGAAACTAATTTGGCTGGGTATTGTTGCTGCCTATGGCAGCAACAGCGCCAGTCGAATTACTTTCAAGATATCCAACAGGATGTTTATTTAATAGTAAAAACATACAAATTCATACAACCGGATGGACTATCAAGCGTTTAAGACAGACTAAATCGAGTCCTTCATGACGTAATGATTATGACGTCATCATATACGTCGCGTAGTTGATTATGACGTCATATGATGGATGGGTAAACTGGAAAGGCCCATTGTGAAGTGGGCTGAACTACTCCATTCTCTAGACGTAACAAGGCGATTGCTTTAAATGTGGATACCACATTAGCCCTGGTGCTTTTTCTATTTATAAAATAACACATATGACAGGTACATTGCTAGGTTCTGATTGAGCATATAATTTTATGTAAGTGTCAGAAATATGAAACTGCTTACATTCCGATGGTGTGAAAGCGATAACTGGTATCCAAACAATTAGAGGTATACATGGCGGGATATATATATACCATTTTGAACCCAATTCGACATGAACATGTTACCGCCATATTATGGAACCAGCCAACAGTTCCCAGCCAAATTCGTTTCAAAATATTCAACATACTATATTCAACATACGGTTGTACTTATTAAATTGTAAATGTTTTTGTTTTTGGCTATTCGTATTCAATTGGCTAATACGGCATGTGTATTTTATCGCACATCGGACTTGATTATTAGCTAAGGTGGTCGCGCGCCATTAAATAGAAAAACATTTGCACGAGATAATAATAAATAATAATAATATTCTTTATTTTGCGATGGTAAATCGTCAGTTGCCTAATGTTAACGAGGCCCGCAAATATATATACACTATGTACAATAATATATAATATACACCGAACGTTTGTACAAATATCGAAAAATACAAAATACAAAAATTGCTGCAAGATTAATAATAAGAAGAAGAATAGCATTATTATATTTTATATTATGATTGCCTCCTTATAACTTGCGCACCTACACTCATATAGACACACATTAAGGCACACATCTACGGACTTACATGCAGACACTTACGCACACAATTACGCGAGCATGAACGTACGCGCGCATATACAACGGGCAGACATGTAACAGACAATCTACCTCAAACGCATTCTTTCTTTCAGTCAATTTTACAGTTAACCTGTTCAATATTTTGAAACTAATTTGTCCGGACTGCTGTTGTTGCATATGGCAGCTTAGGCCGTGTTCTTACTTGCTAATCAATCAGGAATAACGTCTTACTGGTGTATGGCGTTATTCCGGATTGACCCCAGCGTGAACACGTCCTTAAAATGTAAGGAACTATTCATACATTTGGCGGGGAGTTGTTCATTGTTCATGAGGGAGCTAGATACGTCATTTTATGAATTTATTTGAATGTGATGCCAGACTACACGTGACTTACGCACACCTGCATGCTCCTACCGCACACATGTGGGTACCCATTTATGTACAATTAAATAATACTGTTAGCTAAGCTCTATCCAACATTAGGCTGATTTGGGATCGATCGAATAGGTAGGGCCCTAACTCCGTAAATCTGTTTCTTTATTTACATAAATATATACCTTTATTGTGGTGTAGGTATGTTGACTGAATAATTTGAAACCAATTTGACAGGATGCATTTGCTGCCTATGGCAGTAGATGCGCCTAGTCAAAGTGGCTCCAAATTATCCAACAGATAGTTTATTAACAGTAAATACATACACTTCGTATAGTCTGACCGGCTATTTAGCGTTCTTGACTGACTAAGATGGCATTCATTGTTTAGTTTTTTTGTGACGTAAGCCTGGATGTGACGAAATTGGTTATGACGTCATATATTTGATTAATACATTGGATCGTAATTGATTATGAAGTCATATTTGTGATTAATACATTGGATTGGATTTCAATGAGATACCTGTTGATTTCTAGTATTTTCACGGATAGCCGTACTGCCGTGAATACGTCCTACGCTCTTACACATCAAGGGATGGCTGACTAATGGCCAGTTGCACGTATAGATGTGGACGTTTTCTTTCAGAAATTATTCTCTATTTAATGGGACACGAGGACTTTAATGCAATAACAGAAGGCACAAATCGCAAGCAGCGAATCGCAAGCAACAACTTGTTTCATGCCAGACGGAACAACAATCGCGAGGTAATTTTTGAGTTCGGGTGAAAAACTTGATGCAAAATAGAGCAGCGTCCTATTTTTCAGCCGATCGTTTTGTTGGAAACAACTTGTTGTCGATCTGGGGCTGACACATGAGCCGATGTGTTGCTTGTGATTTCGTGCGTGTGGTATGTTGTGCCGCATGCCACCTTTAATCGCATCGCTTTCACTGCACATCGAGCGAGTAGGCCTACGGGTGAATCAGGGGTGCGTTCAGGAGCGCGAATATTTTCTGTTCGTCGAACATTTTGTTCGGTCACGTGGTAGGTTCGCCCATAAATACTCATAGGTAAAAGCCGGAATAGATATCTTTGGGTGAACATACCACGTGGCCGAACAAATTGTTCGGTGAACTGAAAATATTCGCGCTCCTGGACGCACCACTGATATATCACTCAAGTATATGACGTCATAATCAATTACGGCACATGCAGGCTGACGTTACCATCATAATTGATAGAGACTAATCTGCATGACCCTTGAATGGACCGTCAAGTATATGAATTGTATATCGTTTATGGATTTAATATTTAATTAAAATTCTGTTGAATAGTTTGAAACTAATTTGACCGAGCGGGCTCTGTTTGCTGTCATAGACAGCAACCAGTCAAATTACTTTCAAAATAGTCAACAGCTTGCCTGTATAGTTACGTTGAAATTGGGCTTCTGAGAATTAGGAGTTCAAAGTATAAATCGATCCGAAGACGCATAAAGCGTGGGCGGAGCTTATCTAGAAATGGGCGGGGCATAGGTAGAAATGGGCCGGATGCCTCAATTGACTGTTCTCTGACACATGTCTCATTTACCTGCTGGTCTCATTCATGGCTGTCGCAGCTATAGTACGAAACCGGTCTCCTTCATTAATACGCAAACTTATCTCCTTAAAGGAGCTCACCGCAACCTCTGTCAGCCCGCTCACTAATAATAATAATAATAATAATAATAATAATAATAAATAATAATAAATAATAATAATCGTCGTCGTCACCATCGTCGTCGTCGCCGTCGCCGTCGTCGCCGTCGTCGTCGTCACCGCAACGTTATTGTTGTTGTTGTTGTTGTTGTTGTTGTTGTTGCTGCTGCTGCTGCTGTTGCTGCTGCTGCTGCCGCCGCTGTTGTTGTTGTTGTTGTTGTTGCTGCTGCTGTTGTTGCTGTTATTGTTGTTGTTGTTGTTGTTGTTGTTGTTGTTGTTGTTGTTGTTGTTGTTGTTGTTGTTATTTGTGGTGGTGGCGGTGGTGGTGGTTGTGGTGGTTTCTGATTTGTACCTCGGACTTTAAATGATAGAGATAAACAAGGTTAACATAGATACGTTGCATACCATAGAATCCCTGCCCGGGCCTTTCGCGGATGGCCAAGCCTCCTTTCGGGTTAGCTTTCTTGTTCAGTAAATCTCTTACTTCCTCATTGTAGATCTCAAACATGCTGAAAGTTACCTGTCAAAATATTGATGTTGATGTATGATCATTTAATCAATCAATTACGTCACATATAACTTGACGTCACAAACATAATGCCGTAACTCCGGTATGAACATCTAAATGTCCGTCAAGTGGACGAATTGTTTGTCTTTGATAAATTTACAATTTAAAAAAACATTCTGTTGAAACTAATTCAACTTGCGCAACAGCACCCAGTCAAATTATATTCAACATATTCAACAGCCTACCCGGATAGTTACCTTGAAATTGGAATTACTATTAGTAGTAGTAGTTGTTGTTGTTGTTGTTGTTGTTGTTGGTGGTGGTGGTGGTGGTGGTGGAGGTGGGGGTGGTGGTGGTGGTGGTGGTGATGGTGGTGGGTGAATGGTGCTGGTGGGTGGTGGTTATATGAGTAAACGCACTGGCTCAGGATCTCCCAAGGTTGGGAGATATTTTTTATTTATTTTATTGTCTGAGATTTGCTATGTTTGTTTGATAGAGGCGTATAAAATATGAATAATATATATCATTCATTCTGGAGGTTTTTGAAGAGTTAATTTCGATTTAACCAAGATGTCACGTAGATTGGAGTTTTTCTTAAAGGCTATCACTGGACGCAAATTGAGAGGTTTTTTCATTTTATCCTGCAATTTATGATATTCATCTTTCAAAATTTCAGAAATTTCAACATTTTTTCGATCGTATGTTAAACTGAATGGAATTATTTCACGTTGATCAGCAAGACCCGGGTCCACGTTTATGCCACTCGGCCATTTTGTTTTCAGTTGCTTAATCCAAAATGATTCTCGAAGTTTTCTTTGTTTATCAGTTTCTTCGGCCGTAGCAGAAAGAGCCAGTTGCTCAATAGGCATAATTTCAAAGTGTCTATCGACAGAATGACCAGGAAGATTGAAATGTTGAGCTACGTTGGTGTCCTCGTCGTGTCTAATATCGCAAAGGTGTCTAGTTGCTCGCCATCTTAAAGGGCATTTTGTTTCACCGACATACTGCTTTTGGCATAATTTGCAAGATATTAAATAGATAACATTTTTAGAATGCAATCTAAATTAGACTGAAGTTGGAATTTGCTTTTGCTCTGATAACTGACAAATGTTTTCTGATTAGGTAGATAGAGGTCTAATTTACACCTCTTCTCTCCACATTTCTGAGATTGTCCTACGCCTATAATCGGACGATTGTGACGAATTTTGGTAGGCTTTTGATCGGCAGCCTTATCAGTTATAGTTTCCAAATCATGTAAAGTTTCGGATTTTATTTTGCGCAAAAATCGTGTTGAATATCTCCTCGGTTTGAGGGCTTTAAATAAGGTGGAACACGCAGATTCAAAATTCTTTCTATCACTAGAATTTCGGTGAAATCGGATAATCTGTGATTTGACAATACCTTTAAAAGTATGAGGTGGATGGAAAGATTTCTTATGCAGTAGTTGATGGGAATCGGTGGGCTTAAAGAATACTTTGTAATCAAGAAACCCACTCGTGTTATAATTTACACCTTTGTAGAGAGTAACGTCTAAAAAGTCTACGGACGACCGGTCGATGTTGGCTTTAAGTTTGATGTTAGGATCGTGATTGTTCAAAATAGTGAAAAATTCATCAAACTCTTCCCTCGAATGATTCCAGATCATAAAAATTTCATCGAGGTACCGGCGGTAAAATAAGGGCTGCTTAGGACATTTGTTAAGCGCATCTTCTTCCCACTCAGCTACATAGATGTTGGCAAAACTAGGACTAAAACGTTTACCCATAGCGCATCCACAGATTTGTTGGTAGATTTCGTCAGCGAATTCGAAATCATTGCCCTTTAAACTCAGCTCGAGGAGAGCTAATATTTCGCTAGTGGGCCTATTGTTATCAGGGTATTTATCAAATGCTCTGCGAACAGAAGGCAAACCCCTTTCGATGTCAATGTTTGTGTACATAGCATCGATGTCGAGGGTTATCAAGAGTGAGTTTGGAGGAACAGAAATTTTGGAGACCTCGGATAGGAAATCCTCAGTGTTGTTCAAAAAGCTGAAATGTCTATTCGCAATTGGTTGTAGGTGGTAATCAATAATTTCACTAATTCGATAAGATTCAGAGCCTCAATCAGAGATAATAGGTCGACCCGGTGGTATCATAGGGTCGGACCATGACTCAATAGGTTTATGAATTTTTGGCAAACGGTAAAACGTACGTGGATTTGAATCTCGTTTAGCAGTAAGGTATTTAAACTGCTTTTTCGTTATGGCCTTGTTGTCAGCCATTTCTTGAAGGATTCCATTAGATTTATCACAATTATTTTGCCAGAGTGGTTCGTCTAATTTGCGGTAGTGTTTCAGATTACCGAGTTGTCGATGCGCTTCACGAATATAATTATCCTTACGCATTATTACAGTAGCAGATCCCTTGTCAGCAGGCTTTATAACGATGTCATTGTTTTTACGCAAACCTGTTAAGGCCAAACGTTCTTGATATGACAAATTTTGATGATTTTTAGGAAATTCTAAATTTTCAACAAGCTCCTTGATAGCTTTTATACGATCAGGGATCGCAGGGTCAACCAACTTCGAGTTAGGTGCCCATCCAGTTTTTTCAACAAAAGGTACAAAGTTGTTTTTCTTTGAATTTCGAAAAAAGTCTGCTAATTTTACACGGTGCGAAAATTCTTCAATTTCCCATAAGCCATTATCTAAAAGGGCATCTATGTCGACTTTGGGCCGTGGTGTTGGTACATATGTTAGACCAAGATTTAGCAAAGATCTTTCTGCTTCAGACAATGTAGAACCAGTTAGGTTAATGATATTACCACCCAGGCCAATTTCTGGGTGGTTAGTACCCTGACCCGTAGTTAGTTTAAATTAAGGTGTGATAACCAACTATTATACATCCTATTTGCAGTACACTCAGTCCAGTGGATGTTGTCCTCAACCACCTGAAATTCAGACACGGGGAGGCTGGGCAGGATAGGGACCTTGGCCCTTAAGGCCTCTACACGGCTGTTAACGAATTCTATGTTTCGTTTCTGGGTTGTAGTCAGGTGCTTCGAATAATTTAGTTTGGCAAAGTGAACTTTAGCCTTTGGAAATTTTGAACGCATGGTACTAAACAGATTCTCAATTCTTTGGGAGGTGTCATGCTGAAGTTCGTCCTTATCATTAATTCCGATGTTAAGGATGATACGCTGAGGTTGGAAGACCTCATTGTGTTTTCTAACCATATTCCTAATGTGGTTTATCTTAGCACCTGGATAGATTGCTACCTGCATATCTGGATGAGGTGTCTGATTGATACGAGCTAAATTTGAAGACCCAATCAGCAGAATCTTCTTGTTCAGAGTAGGAAGGCGCCATTCATTCTTATTATCCACCACGAACCGAAACTTGTAGAAAGACCTATGCTCTTTGGGTGTACCCCTAGGCGTAGGTTTGGGCTTAGGTGTGGGCGTAAATTTAGGTTGTGGTGGCTTGGACCTCGGCGTCGACGATCTGGTCTTTTGACCAGGTCGGTCAGTAGCTGCTCTCTGTGGAAGGGAAGGAAACTCGACTGGGGACAGTGGCGAGACCGGAGGAGGGATCTGACTAGGATCCACATGAGCGGACACTGACGGTGACCATTCTGGCAGTGGAATCAGGAGCGGATCCACCACAGGAGACTGCAGGGGGAACACTGGTGAGCACTGGTTATTCACCCGCTTAACTACTGGGGGACTCTCAGTGGGTGACCTATTCCGTTTCCGATTTGATTGTGGGATGACTGGTACGGTCAAGGCTGACCTTGCAGTCGGTGTGCCTGGTAGGGCCACAGAGGGCCCTGCAGTTGATGTTCCTGGTAAGGTCACAGGTGACCCTATAGGGGGTGTTGTACTATGGCAGGTTCTAAAATGCGGATCAAAAGGTCTGATGAAATCATAAAACTGATCAATTGATGAAGAATGAAACTTCCTGCCATAGTTATTTCGGGCCCAATTTATTGCTGTGATCTTCGCTCTACCTAATTCTAAATTTGGTTTGGAGTGAGCTTCGATGAGGAGCGACATAAGACGACCAAGTTGGAAATTATAGTGACTAATGTTAACCTGGATTAAAGATATGGCCCATTTCAAATTTGCTGCTAAGATATCCTTACGGACCTCGGCGTTTGGCATCGCTGGTTTACAGAAGAAATTCTGTCTCTCTAACTCTGACACTTTCCAGCTCAATCCAGGAGGCAAACTGCCCCTACGTACATGGGCATTCAAGATGCCAAGGTGGTGAAAGCATTGTATAATCATGTAGTAACACTTGGTTAGTGCAGCCTGGGCAGATGGCGGGCGACTGTCGTTAGACCTCCTGTCATCCCGTCTTCTACTCTTGCTAACTCCAGCCATAATGTTACTAGTTAGATAATTCAATGTTTCTGCCACTAAAATCTACAAGAATACCAAAAAATTGAGGGGACCTAATGGAATCGTGAACCAAGCGAAGTCTATCGAATTACAAGCCTAACAAAATCTACAAGCGCATCAAAAATCTACCGCTGAAAAAAAGAAGGTTATGATTAAGCATGTTAATATTTAAATAATTCATATAAACTATTAAAGGATAATTGTGTATATTACCAATAATCCTATGCACCGTCGTGAAGTGGGCGACCGGTTTCGACAAGGTTTGTCAGCTTCATGCCACAGAACAAATCTGGGTGGGTGGGTGGGTGGGTGGGTGTTGTTGTTGTTGTTGTTGTTGGTGGTGGTGGTGGTGGTGGTGGTGGTGGTGGTGGTGGTGGTGGTGGTGGTGGTGGGTGAATGGTGCTGGTGGGTGGATGGGTGGGTGGGTGGTGTGGTGGTGGTGGTGGTGGTGGCGGTGGTGGTGGTGGTGGTGGTGGTGGTGGTAGGTGGTGGGTGAGTGGTGGTGGTGGTGCTGATGGTGGGTGGGTGTTGTTGTTGTTGTTGTTGGTGGTGGTGGTGGTGGTGGTGGTGGTGGTGGGTGGTGGTGGTGGTGGTGGTGGGTGGGTGAATGGTGCTGGTGGGTGGGTTGGTGGTGGTGGTGGTATTGCTGCTGCTCCTGCTGCTGCTGATGGTGCCGTGTTTGAACTTGGAGATCTTGTATTATTGATTAACGCGTACGCTACTGAACAAATATCAATCTAGCCTAAGGGAGCTAAGCAGGTGAATTACGTTATGTAGCATTACAGAGTTACTGATCTCATATATACAGTATCCATCAAAGATTTATAAAACATTTAGAAATTTACAGAAGAGACGTTTATGGTCGTGGTTTGTGTGGATGCTGAAATTTACTATAGTAATTAAAGTAATATCGGATATTGAACCGTTAGCCTTGTCATTATTAACGACATATGGCATTAACCAAGTCACTTTACTCTCAGCTCGACACTTGCTACATTAATATACGTGGAATGAATGTACCTCATAGACAACGCCTTCTTGTTTTCTTTGATCGATCGTTTGAAATAGATCTTCACAGAGACGAGGCACCATACCTGTAACACAATACCAGACATGTAACGCAATATACCTGTAACATAATACCAGACATGTAACACTGTACCTGTAACATAATGCCAGACATGTAACTCACTATACCTGTAACATAATACCGGACATGTAACATAATACCAGACATGTAACTCACTATACCTGTAACATAATACCGGACATGTGACACCATACCTGTAACATAATACCAGACATGTAACACCATACCTGTAGCATAATACCATACATGTAGCATAATATCAGACATGCAACACTATACCTGTAACATAATACCAGACATGTAACATAATACCAGACATGTAACACTATACCTGTAACATAATACCAGACAAGTAACATAATATCAGACATGCAACACCATACCTGTAACATAATATCAGACATGCAGCACCGTACCTGTAGCATAATACCAGACATGTAACACCATACCTGTAACATAATACTAGACATGTAACATAATACCGGACATGTGACACCATACCTGTAAGATAATACTAGACATGTAACATAATACCGGACATGTGACACCATACCTGTAACATAATATCAGACATCTAACATAATACCGGACATGTGACACCATACCTGTAACATAATATCAGACATGCAACACCATACCTGTAACATAATACCAGACATGTAACATAATACCAGACATGTAACACCATACCTGTAACATAATACCAGACATGTAACATAATATCAGACATGCAACACCATACCTGTAACATAATATCAGACATGCAACACCGTACCTGTAACATAATACCAGACATGTAACATAATACCAGACATGTAACACCATACCTGTAACATAATACCAGACATGCAACACCATACCTGTAACATAATACCATACATGTAACATAATACCAGACATGCAACACCATACCTGTAACATAATACCAGACATGTAACATAATATTAGACATGTAACATAATACCAGACATGTAGCATAATACCAGACATGTAACATAATACCAGATATGTAGCATAATACCAGACATGTAACATAATATCAGACATGCAACACTATATACAAAGTTTAGCAATACTGTAATGCTAGCATCGCGCCTTAAACACGGCATCATTCAACGGAAGGGTCCAATTTAAATAATGACACTGAGCTGTCAATACCGGTTGTGACCTCCGCGCGCATTAACCACCGCCGTACATCGCTTTCTCATGCTTCGAATTAAGCACCTGATGTCACGAAGAGGAATTGCATCCCATTCCTGGAGAAGTGCAGCTTCCAGCTCCCGCATGTTGTGAAGATGTGGATGGTTTTCACGCACCATACGGCCAAGAATGTCCCACATGTGTTCGATAGGAGACAGGTCCGGTGATCGCGCTGGCCAGTCCAACACCGTAACGTTGTTAGCCTCAAGGAAATCACTGGTGACCCTAGCTGAATGAGGACGGGCGTTGTCTTGCTGGAACATAAAGTCTGCATGATGCTGCATAAAAGGGATGACAACAGGGGGCGACAACTTCTTCACAGTAACGTTGAGCCGTTAAATTTCCGCGAATCACAATAAGATCTGTTTTACCATTTTCATGGATTCCAGCCCACACCATGACACTGCCGCCACCGAATCTGTCGTGCTGAATGATGTTGGCTGCATCATACCGTTCTCCTAAACGTCGCCAAACCCGTTGCCTACCATCCGCCACACCCCACTCGAAACCTCGACTCATCACTGAACAGAACGTGGCTCCATTGTTGAGCACGCCATCGCTGATGAGTTCTTGCCCATGCAAACCGATTCTCGATGTGACGCTTTGTAAGCGGAGAAGCAACAAGTGGACGACGGGCATGTAGTCCAGCATCATGGAGTCTGTTTCGCACAGTTTGTGCATGCACTGTAGTGCCGGTAGCAGGGCTGGGGTAACTGTAACTTGTAACTGTAACTGACTGTAACTTAGTTACATTTTTCAATTCAAACTTTTCTAATAGATTTATTACAATTTTCTCATTAAAGTAAGCTGTTGAATATATTGAAGCTAATTTGACTGGAAGATGTTTGAGGCTTTGGGGCAGCAACTTTATACTCCAGGTATCCAGGGATATTTATTTCTGAAATCTACCATTGGAATAATTGGCATGAATATTAGGCCAGTCATTCCAGTGGTAAACTTTCAAATATTAATCCTGTAGCCTGCAAAATAGATTTGCTAGGCCAAAGGTTTGGTAGCCCGGTAGCGGTGTGCAAATTACGGAACAGCCGCCGCGCAGTCTCAAATCTGTGACGTCGTGATGACATCACTAAGTAGCGGTCTTTTCGTGGTGTTGTTGCTCTCGGTCTGCCAGATCGTGGTCGGTCATTAACATGTCCAGTTTCCTGCTCACGTTGGCGGAGACGGGAAATGGTTGAGGGCGCAAACATTAAAATGTCGAGCAACAGCGGTGAATGCTCTGCCCAGCAGCATGTCTGACCATTGCTTCATGGCGCTGATTTTCGGGTAGCACTGGGCGGCGGCCCATGTTCGGTAGGGTAAAACTTTTAAGCGTTTTCTGTTAACGTTCGTTATCTGCTTTTGCAATACGGTAAATTTTTGCACTTCGCTAAAAATGCATTTTTCACATGCAGTAAGCGTGCGGCCGAGAAATGCATGAAATGATTTGCATTTCTTCATGATCAGCGAGACATTACATTGACGAAACATTCCTGCAAATTTGGTTATAAATGGACGCATAGTTTTAATACAACAAACCTAAACTTCACTCGTTGCTACAACTTTTTTTGGCTCAGTATAGTTTAGAGAGTGCAGGCGCGCTAAACGCTACTACCTGTTTTCAGTCAATATGCGTATTGCCCCTGGAGAAGACGGATGGGTCAAAGAACAACATTTAAAATGCATGGCTATTCGCTATCAGTAGTTGTATCCTTCTAACTTAAAACACCAATTAATATCCCAACCCTATTTACTATTATTATTATTATAATAATAGTATTGTATAAAACATTGCTATACCTGTTGGAGAGACGTTCAACCTTCAACATAGCTTCATTCGCTGGTTCTGGTTCGTTTATTCCACCAATAAACGAGCCAATCACAGCATAGCTGCATGCACTAGCATATTCGCGAACTGTGTTGCTGACTCTCATACTGGTTTGAATTGCAGATATTAATGTA